>CM037862.1:26942771-27439797 GCA_021292105.1 Anadara kagoshimensis | reverse complement strand
GTGAAAAATTGTGTCCGAAGAATGACTTTAACGTCTATGGAACGCTAAACAATTGTTTACCAACAACATCTTACAGTGTAACGCGTACCACATTTAAGTGTGTTATAGAACAAAGGTCAAGGTCTAAAGACAGGGCTATTAGGGTTTTAAGACAGTTTATTAAAGTGTTTGCTTGATGTGGTAATTCAGGTGCTAACTATGTCTTTTTATGGCCAAAGACATTCATATTCATTTCATAATAAGTGCAGACTTTTTGCATTGATGATATGAATACAAATTTATTTGGCAAATGTTAATTATAGCAGCACATAACTAAACCAAGACTTACCGACAATAGAATTTTCCACCACTTGATCTCTGGCTAGAAGACATTTTCCACAATGGCTACCGTGCCTTTGCCGAATCATACAGTGAGGACACGTCCATGTATCATGTTCTGAAATACATATCAATTTTGTTTCAAATTTATTTTTCAATTAATTTCATCAATATGTAATCAATAAATGTTTTATTGAAATTGACATCATTCAGAAACAAATAACAAACAACAGGGCGACATCATTTTCTTGTAGCTATTAAAGCAATTTAAATAACATTTGGTGTCCAAACTACATGTATCTGCTAAATGGCGTAGTACTAGTGTGCCTATATAACGTACATATATACACGTGTACATTTTGCATGTGCTATTTTTGCAAATATTTATTTCAATAGTATCTTTAAGTGAAAACCAGTCGTGGGCAAGAAAGTTGTTTATTTCTACATTTAGGTGTCAGACTACATACATCATTATGTGACGCAATTCATATTTTTCTTGTATTTCTTTTTTTTTTTTTCTTTTTCTTTTTTTTAATATATTTTCTGGGTAAAAACACATTTTCAGCTAAAACAATAACACATAGCTTTAGCTTTAAACGCTTAAAATCTATGAAGCCTGTAAATATAACTAGTTTAAACATATATAATAATTTATGGTTGGCAGCGTACGTTTGCAACTTTGGTGGTGATTTTGTTTGAATATTATGAGTAAAAAATAGAAAACGAGGAATAAATTCAAGTTCCTCTGACGGGAATCAAACTCCGGTGTTACCACAAAGACATGTAGGTATAGGTCCCATACGTTACTGAGTATTTCAAACATTAGAATCCGAATGGCATACAGTACAGACCTGTGGAAAGATTAATACTAAGCTATTTTAAAGGGGGGGGGGGGGGGGGGGGGGGGGGAGTAGAAGAGCTCGGCTGCCAAGTGACCGAGAGTTGGATAGCTCCATATGAAAAGCTTCATGTCGAGTCATACCTTACGAGGAGACGAGATCATTTGCCGAATCGGCACTAACTGGCTTAGTGTTAAGCATTCGGTAGCTCTGTAATGTACATGGGACGTGCAAGAAGTAATCGGACACTTTATGAATTTTTCACAGTTAAATGTAAAATTTGATGTAGTTTCTTTTAATAATTTTCAAAATAATGCCTATCTTATAACAGTTGAGAAAACATAAGCTGAACAGCATTGTAAATTTTTAACAGCCATGTGAAGCATGATTATATAGTAGATTTCAATTTTTGAAATTTTCACGGTTGATTTTAAAATGTTTATCTATAAAAAAAAAAAAACAACGAAATTCCCTTTTCTAATTATATTTAAGAAGAAATTCAACAAATTTTACATTTAACAGTGAACAAAATTCATGGATATTGACCAAGAAATTTTTTTTGAGAATTTTTTTTAGAATATATGGTTTTATATAAAACAAAGAAGGCCTTTACAATGTGTTCGAATACTTCTTGCACCTCTCTGTACATACTCGTAAGTCATTGAATTGAAAATGATTATGAAAGTTTATATAATAACTGAATTTAACGACTACTGTGCATAAAGGCTATTTTGAACATGGAATATTGTAAATTACATTTTAATAAAGAATCGCTTGGACAAATTAACAGTGCATATTTATTCATTATTTAGAGACCTAACTAAAAAGTATATTTTTGTACATGCTGCATGCTTTGGTTTATATCTGTATACAGAAAAAAAATCACATTTGTGACAGAAAATATGTATTCCAGCTATCCATTTGGGCCCCAAATTACAAATAAATGTACCTTTTTACCTGCGTGATTGAATCAAAACAATTCACATCTGGACGACCTACATATAACTAATGAGGTACCTAATAGGAGTATTTATACTTAACCATTTTGATATTATTGAAAAGTCGCAAAAGTTATGGTATCCACACACTCACATAGACTGATTTAAAAGAAAACATATTTTTTCCACTTAGGTCTCCCTTTTCTGTGTTGAAATATAATCAAAATGTTAACAAAAAAATAGAAATAAAAATTTAATCGCAATATATGCATGTTCAAAATAGCCTTTATGCACAGTAAGTATATAAAAATCTAATATTATTGAAAAATAACAAAGTATCACACCTTCAGTACTTTTACTGTGAGAAGGAGTAGGTTCCGACATTTCTCTGGGAAATGATCTTCTTTTCCGTTGCTCAGCCAATGCATTTGGTGTTTTACAAACTTCACATTCTGTTGCAAGACAGTCGTTTACGTTAAAGCAATTATCACACTTCCAATTTTCCATGAAGATAGTCTTTCTCTTTGCTGCATTATATTGTATAAATAAAACAATTTCTTGTTGAAAAAAATGTACATGTATTATAGAATATTTTATATAAAAATATTAATGAATTAATGAATTGGATATTTTGCATAATTTGTAGTTAAAACGCATGTCTTTTAGAAAATGAGTTGGAATTTTTTGTTATAAAAACACAAAAGAATGGATATTTTGCACATTTTTGCACATAGTCGCAGAATTATATTACGCGTGCAAAATGGCCAATTAACATATTCTATGCAAGACCTTCAAAATGTTTTATGGCCGTCATCATAATATTGTTGATAGATTTGATGTCGTGTATCCAACACTATCCTGGATATATGTGAAATCCCGTAGTGTTTTTTTAAATTTCATTCTCAATTTAGAATTTACATGTGAATCATTTCATTTCTTATAAATCAATGTAAAATATGTTTAACTAAACCGAAATAGCCATTTAATACTTTACAACTTTAATGCGTAAAAAGAAATTAACACCGCTATGGCGTAGGAATACAAATGTCAGTTCATGCCATCATGACGTCAAGAGCCAATTCTTTCATGCAAAAATAACACAAAAGGTCTGACCAATGAAAAAAACTTGAAACAAACGTGACTTGAGTTAGTAGGCAATAACCAATGGAACCAAGAACGCGGTAACAACAAGCGAAAGAAAACAAGAAAAAAACATGTCAAGAACCCAAGAAATATCCATGACGATTACGGAAAAAAAGAATACAACAACTCGATGTTGCAATTTAATTGAATGAAAGGAAATACTGTAATTTGGGAACAAAGAATTCTGTCCATAGTTGAATGGCAAGAGTAAGTACAATCAAGAATCACTGCATGACAAACGAATGAATGAGAAAAATCGCAATAACTAGTTAAAGACATATTGAAAACATGGATTGTAGTCCTACTGTCATGTGCTACATGTACTTTTGAATGCATTGTTTAATACAAAATTCAAAAGTAGCATATGACATTACAAACTTGTGGTTTGGTACTAGATAAATTGACACAAATGTATGCAGCGGTGAATAGTTTCAGTAGAAGTTTTAACCATCCCACTTACAATGCAACTAGTAAAGTGGTCAATCGTCGCGAACATTAACTTAACATATATTCCACCATAAACTAAACAACAATCTGGTACTCGTGTCATATACCACTTTTTGAATATATTTTATTTTTTAAATTTAATTAAAAAGGGGCATATGACACTAGGAATGCATAATAATCAAAAACAAACATACTAACCCATGTCAGAATCACAATCCAAAAGCAAAGTAAAAACTTTGTAACTGACACGTCAGGTTAGACACGTGAACTTCCACCAGGAAAAAGTGAGGCCGGGTGCTCTACAATGTGATACAAATGTTTACCTTTTCTAGACATGATATCTTCCTCAATGACCTTCGGTTCTCTTTTTTGCCTAAATCCTGCACATGTTCCACAAAATATGGACTGTTCGTCGTTGTCATAGTTACATTTTCCACATTTCCAGCTATGTCTCGCGTCATTCCATGCGGCTGTTTTTACAATTATAAAAACATATTCATAAGTAACAGGAAATACCAAAACATGTATTATACAGTACAAATTTTAACAGTGATCCAAGAAAAGTTGAGGGGAAGCTCGGCTACCGCATGTTCGAAATATAGATAGCCAGTGACTGAAAAGCTGTCGAGAGATATGTAGCAGCTGCCAAAAAAATCAATGAAAAATAGCAGCTAATGATCATGAAGGGCAGAGTAGAGCTGAAGAATCAGCATCAATTCGTTAGTTTAGTGTTAAATTTTGGCAGGCCAGTGCTATGGCCCATATGGTTTCATATGGAAAATATGCATAATCTTATTGAATAATTTTAAATTCCTTTACTTGTGGTACTTTTACCACGAAACCAATATTAATATTGCCAATATAAATTACTGTCCTTATCTACTATAGGTTTTACATAAACCTAACGGATAAGTGCCGAAACATGGCTTATCTCAGACCCTCGTTACCTATATTGCAGCAACATTTTAGCAACAGCATATTATCTCTTAGAATATTCGGCCGCTAACTATTCATATATCAGCCACACGACAGTCGCTCTTCTACTCATCGTCGTTAGCTAGGTGATAAACTTTTGTAAAGGCAACAATTACTACCTTAGCTAGTGTACGTGGCGTCTAGTTACTTCATATTGAATGCATTCAAGTGAATTGAAGAGTTCATAGTGATTGACTGAAGGAACACCTCCGATCAAACCGGCGATAGTAATCTATTCGGTTCACTTTATTAGCAATGGTTCTGGTTTATCAAACCCGACAGGATTTTCAATTTCGTTTACATTATAAGCTATGGTTCTGCTTAAATAATCATGTCATTTTTCATAAAGTTGCAGATGTCCGACTAGATGAATGTCTCCAATTAATCCGGAGATAGTAAACTGATTTTCATATTAGCAATGTCTGATTCTGCGTCATCATACAATCCCAACCCACAAAAAATGCAAATAAATAAATAAATACTAAACAAATAAATAAATAAATAAATAAATAAATAAATAAATAAAAATAAATAAATAAATTAAACCCCATTTTCTAAATTCTTTATATGAATTTTTCGCCTGTTATATTTTCAACTTACTTCTGATGTCATATTATAATGTTTAATTTTCTAAAGGAAATTTTCAAATATTTATTTGTCATATTATATTTTGATTAAATATTTCATTCAGAAAATTTCATATATTTATATGGAAATAATATCAAAATATGGATCCAGTACTTACCTACAATGTAAATATTTCCTTATGCTAAGTGTTGAAATAGAAAAATATAGCAATATATGATATCTGAAATGTATACTCACCCATCTATCCCCCACCTGACCACCAGAACCAGATTATGAGAATTAAAAACAAAAAATCAACTTCAAAAAGTGCAAAGTACTCCAAATATTTGATATTTCGTTTTATGAATAGAACTATTTCCTGATAATTCGCACGATGTGTAAAAGGTCGCTTTAAAATTGATTTTTTAAAAATTACTTATCCAATGGGGTCCATCTGGGGGTTTTGTTATCCAGTTTTCGAATAAAATGCATTTTCGTTTTTTCTTGTTTTTGGCAATGAAATCCATCATGCACAAAGTTTCTAAAATGTCCATAAAAATCTATGAAATTAATTTTAAAATAATCGAAAATGAAAATTTTAATAACTTTTTCAACAACCTTCAATCTAAAAGTTTTATCATAAACAACTAATTATCCTTATACGGAAACTATCACTCAAACGGGCACTTACTCTCCCATTCAATTTTGAAAGTCGGGAAGTAAATGTCGGGAAGTTTCGGACGGATATTCTTCCAAGCCAACGCATGCTCGGCTTACATAGGTGACGGATTTTTACGTTTTCCAGATAGGTCACTATCACATTCAAACAGAATACACACTAGCGCAATAGTTAATATCCGTGAAAATAGCCTGAATTGCAAATCACTGTCATGTGCAGAATTTTCCAATATTTTCCTAAACTATGCACACAAGCTTTTGTAATTTTGAGAGCATATTAGTAACAAAATATATTCTGTTTGAGGTCAAACTGTAGATTGACTAGACTATACTTCAGTCAAGATCATTTCACTTAAATATCGATACAATAAGTCAAGAGAGGTGGAAAAATCCGGACAACCCGGAGAAAAAGCACAACTTTCTCAAACTATAATTTCCCTGAGCGAGATTCGACAAAGGCGATGAGAAACGTGTGATCCATAAATCCATAAGCCAAAACCCACAACAAACCCGGGCATAAGGAAAGGTTTGTTTGAAATTGTTCAGTATATCCTTATGTCAGTGATGTAAAATGTTATTGGGCAACTCCTCTGGTTACTGCTAGTTCATGATTTCTTTCGGTCTGGTTCTGGGGACTGGGTCTGACCAAAGAATTGAAAGTGGGAAGTGGCTGTTTTTTCGCCAAGCACTCTCCATTACAAAATAAAACCCACGTTTCTTTCGGATGGGAACTTAAACGAGATCCCGTGTCACGGTAAGCGTGGCACGATAAAGAACCCTGCTGTTTAATGCCATCAACGCAACGCACAGATAAAATATCTGCAACTTCCCTCTTAGCTGGCGACGTATCGATATAAGTGAAATATTGTTGACTTGGATGTTAAACACCATTGCTCAACTCAAATCTGGTTCTGGGCATTTTGTTAACTATCTATGTAAAATAAGGTACCAGGTTTTAGCAAAATCACGCTGATTGTTTTTCAAGCGGTTAAAACGAATTCGCAGATGAAGTATTCAATGCAGTGCCAATCTGTTCCCTGTCGTACACTACTCTAGATCCGAACGCTTGCTGATGATTTACGGTCTAAAACAGATTCCCAATGTGTAGCCTCTAGTTCAATATATAGTGCATGCATATGGGGTACATGTGAAGACAGAACATTTAACTGTGATTTATATCATTAATCTGCATAATACATTGTTTGGTTACCTCAATATATTTTTTAAATAGATGAATATCTGTTTTTTTTTATTATTATTATTTTGTTTTTACCTGATATGATAGTTAGGTTGTTTTTGGAAGATGGGATGGACGCTTAACAAATAAAAAACTGGTATGGCCTAATTGTTGAACTACTAAAAGCAAATCTCAAGATGACAACCAAAAGCGGACAAATGCATGTTTTGGTCACAAAAAATAAATATTATTCAGTCACGCTTTTCTTATTTAAAACAAAATTACATTAATCATATACGTCAGTCGCAATACGCGAGTGCGAGGAGCGGAAGTGGTATGCACGTGGGTACAGGCGTGATGGAAGGCGGATGCAGACGGCGTCTTCTAAAGAACAATGTTGACATTCATCAAAAGGTGAGTTTCAGTTTATCTTTTTTTTATTTTAAGTAGGGTATACTTGTATTTGTGTGTCATATACTAAATTTTTCAATTTTTGGCACCTGGCTAGGTTGCAACTGATGCGGAAGACGTACGGTGTACCATATTCCAGTATTGCAATCGTTGAGATGTCACAGATAGTATGCTTGAAATGATTTTGCACTGTTGAAATAGAATATGTCGTTTGATTTTTACAATTGTACAAGCCGCATTTCTATGCCGGCCCCGAAAATGCGTATAGACAGCGGTCGTGATTTTGGTGTACAGGTGTAACAACACTGTTGGTGATTTATTTAAACATATCGTGATCGTGGCTGGACAACACTACTTAACAGAAATACAGTACCCAATCATGACTTGTAGAGGAAACGACAGAGGTTTTTACAAAGCTATAAGGCTTTGAATACACAGAAAGAGAGAGAGAGAGAGAGAGAGAGAGAGAGAGAGATTAATGGAATCTTGCACCGGTAACAGTGTAAGACAGAGATATCTTAAACGAGCTTTAGCTCGTTCAGGACATTGAAATATTCATCCCAGTTTGAGATATCTCTGTCTTACCCTGTTACTGGTGTAGGATTCTTTTTATCACCGTTTGCAACATAAAACATGATTTGTAAACAAAAAATTACATCAAATGTTCAGTTTCATGTTACAATGCATGCCTGCTGAAAATGACTTAATCAATTCTTGTTGTAGTCCTCGCATAAAATGATTATGATGTCATCAATTAAGCGTATGTAAGTGATTGTGACTTTGAGAAATTGTTGCTTGACTTTGAAACTTTTAAAGCTTGTTAAGTTCTCCCAAAAATTGGGATTTCTTGATAAATCCAGAGCAGGTAGCCTGTCTCAACCCGAGGGTGAGACAAGGAAATTCTACATGGGTAAAAACAAGGAATTTCCATGTCACAGGTGTGAGAAATTTGAAAAACCTCCAGCTTCAAAAATGGCAGGTAGCTGTTTAATACATTTTTTACGTTTTGCTACATATTTTCACCTAAAGAGTTGTCTTTCTTTGGATGTGAAAATGGAATAAAATCCATAACTGATGAAGTAGTCAATGTTGTCACCATACTGGCATTCCCAATTCTTTTTGATTTTTGTAGTTCAATTACACTTATTTTTCAATCATTGCCGTAGCTCCAGTTGGTAGAGTGATTGCTTCAAATGTAGTAAGTAAGTGCTCCAAAATAGGTAGTGACTGTTCTATTACCAAACACAACCATTGTGGTAGCTCAGTTGGTAGAGTGCTCGCTCCATAAGTTGGAGGTTGTGGGTTCGAACTCCGTCTGGGTCTGACCCAAGACTTGAAAGTGGGTAGTGACAGTTTTTCACCAAGCACTCGGCATTACAAAATGAAAGTTATGTTTTTTTTGGATGGAAACTTGAAATAAACGAGGTCCCGTGTCACAGTTGGCTTGGCACGCTAAAGAACCCTGCTGTATATTGCCATTAGCGCAACACACAGGCAAAATTTCTGCACTTTCGCCCAAATGAAATATTCTTGACTGGGATGTAAAACACCATGTCTCATCTCAACTCAACTCTATTACCAAACACTCAGTATTTAGTAAAGAAAGTTACAGGCCCTTCAAATCTTAAACTAATGTTCTTTGTCATAGTAATTATGGCACACTATTGAACTTTTACTGCAAAATTATTGACTTTAGTATAATGCAAAGGTAAAAAATTCTACTTTGTCCCCTTTAGCTGTCTGGTGACATCTGAATGTAAGCGAAATATTCTTATCATAAAACTCCATTCAATTGATCAGTTTTTCAGATAATTTAAAAATAAAAATTTCTATGAAAACATTTACTTTTTGCAGGAGTTTTCTAATTAAATCATAACTTATAATTGTTTTTAGTAAATTTCTTTAGATTTGTATCTTATTTAATTCGACTTTCCTATTAGTATATCACCAGACTCAAATCTTTGAAACAGTTATGATCAACACCCTATGATAAACCTAAATTTCCACAAATTTAAAATTATTAGAAAATTATTTTAAAAATTTGTAAAAATTTCATCACTCTTTAAGTAAAGTTGCTAAAACAGCTAACTTTTAAAAAAACAATTCTTAACAATTAGTTGTCAATAGCATTTTTGGCTATCAGGAAATGATAATATAGGCAAGCGATATATAAAGTCCATTTCTATATGATTTTTGCAAAATTTGTAACTTTGTGATTTTTATAGAGCTTATTACTGCAAATGGACCATGAAATATAGCCCTTGTCACTCTTATTGATTTTGATTAGGTGATGTCTTATCACTCTAGTCTCAGGCCAGCCTCCTCGGAGGAAGGACGACGATGATCGGGGGTAATCAATAATCGTGTAATGACTCTTTGTTAGTTTGGTTATTAATCTCTCATACAGTATTAGTTTATTAACACGTCAACTAGACCCGGTGACGGATTAGTGAAAATTCTTTTGGGATGAGTGATTTTTGTTCTGTCTCTGATTTTTCAGAGTGCTGCGTTGATTGTCGTTCACAGCACTTAATAGACCCAAGTTGCATTTTTGGCAAATTTTGCTTCATTAAATTAAATTGAATGGAATTTCAGAGCATTTAAGAACATATTAAAATGTTTTGATATAGACTGAAAAATATGTTGCCACTTTTCACCTTTCACTGATTTTTCACTGTGCTGTACTGCACTCAGAGAACTGAGCAACATTTTAGGCAAATGTGTGGTAATTTTAACTTGACAAAAATGGAGGATAAAATTGGAAATCTTTAGCTTGACTGACTAATAATCTTTCTCACACTTGGATCTCTCATGATAAGAGGGAAGTGAAATAATGGTGTTTACACCACAGTCAACAGATCATTTCCATGATGTTATTTTGAAATAAATTAAAATGTTGACTTGATTTAAACTGTCCAAATTGTTGTTCCTTTAGGGAAAAGTTGTTAACATTGGGTTCATACAATTTAGTTTTGTAACAAGTAAAATTACTGAGTTCCAAGCAGCACTGAGTGTTTGCATCGTGTATGGAAAGTTTAGGTTCCAACTCCAACTGATATCTGATTAAGACTTGTAAAAAAGTAGTGACTGTTCCTTTGCCAATCACTCTGCATTAAGAAAGAAATGAAAGTCACAGGGTCCTTTGGAAGGGACCTTAAAAACCAATGCCTGTGTCATGACAGACATGGCATGTTAAAGACACCCCCCCTGCACTTAATACCCTGAGTGCACTGCAAATTTCTGCCATTTTACAATTCCTAAAATAGTTGTAAATTGTCCTGCATAAAGTTTTATATGGGCACTCCAGTTTCCTCCACCATCACAAAATTCACCACCTTGATATAAGTGAGTGAGTGAGTAATGGTGTTTAACGTCCCAGTCAAGAATATTTCACTAATATCGTGACGTCGCCAGCTATAGGCGAAGGTACAGAAATTTTGCCTGATGGCATTATACAGCAGGGTTCTTTAACGTGCCAAGCCCACCGTGACACGGGACCTCGTTTATTTTAAGTTCCCATCTGAAAGAACCGTGACTTTTAATTCGTAATGCCGAGTGCTTGGCGAAAGAACAGTCACTACCCACTTTCAAATCTTGGGTCAGACCCGGCGGGGGATCGAACCCACGACCTCCCACTTATGGAGCGAGCACTCTACCAACTGAGCTACCGCAGTGGTCTGATATAAGTGGCCTTGATATTAGTGAAAGAATCATAACTGGGTTGTAAACACCAATACTCCACTCCAGTTCATTTCTGACACTGTAAATTTTGCTTCGTGTAAAAATATTGCTCCATCCAAGAGGAAGCTTTAAATATCAGAGAAATTCTAAAGCCCTGATTAATATTTTTTTTAAAGATTTCTGTGTTAAACCTTCAATTTCCAAGTAATAATTAAAATTTAAACTTTAGGTTTTATTAGAGGTTGTAACTTTGGAATTGGGAAATTTCCTAAAGTTGATAATTTTTTATAGAATTTTCAAAAGAAGATCTTGTGTGATTTATAATCCCAAAAAAAATGGTGATTAAAATCTAAACTAAACGTGTGATTTGTGATGAATCATGTAATTATGGACCTAATGAAGTGATGGTGTAGTAATGCTTACTTATTTTGGTGATTTTAAGTACTTCATTACATGTGTCAGTTATAGCTAAATTACATTTTTACCAGATCATGATTTTTGTCAGAGATTTCATTCACACTATGACTCTATTACTAATGCTGAGCTAACTTTTGTATGATAGAAATCAACGATCTGTTGGTTTAGAAGGTTAGCGGGGTTGAAATGATATTTTATGCCTCAAGATTGGTTCATTTTTTGCAAATCAGGAAATTTGTTCGTGTCCGTGTTATTTTTTATGTATATTCACAAGAGTAACAAGAGATGAGAAAAAAAACCTTTTATGAATATTTTTATCCATTTTACTTACATTTGTATGCTAATATTTTGAAATGGAGATTCTCCCGAACAACTGCATAAGTGGGAGGTCCTGAGTTAAACCATGACCGAATCTGACCTAAGACTTGAAAGTTGGTAGTGACTTTCCAAGCACTCTGCAGTTTCAAAATGAAAGTCAGGGTTCTTTCAGATGGGAATTAAAACAAAAAAGATCCCCTGTCATGATAAAGAACCTGCTGTCATCAGTGCAACACACAGGAAAAACTTTTGCACCTTCATTTATAGCTGGCTACATCTCAATATAAGTGAAATATTCTTGACTGGAACATTAAACACCATTACTCAACTCAACTCAACTCAACTCATGAACACAGCCCTAAATTTTGTCTACTAAAACGGTGGCCAAATCGACCTGGAATTGTGTCTGGCAACCTAAAACTTGTAAATGGTGGCCAGCTTGTCCACTTTAAATTTGAACTTTTGTGACCAGAGAACATCTGTGTTACAGTTTTCATGATACTGTTACCAATTCAGGCAATATAATCGACACTTTACATCAGCATTATTTGTATTAATAACACTGATGTATGTAAGTGATTGTAAGTCAGTTTTAAAAATGCATTTTTGTTCTCCATACCTAAAAGATGCCTTAATTTTCCTTCATTTGGCAGAAAAGGTTGCCTGGCCACTTGGAATTTCCACTGGCCACCTGAAAATTAAATTGGTGGCCAGCTGGCCACTTAGTTTTGAAATCTACTTTGAGGGCTGACTTGGATCTACTTTCATATTAGAGAGAAATGAAATAATAATGTTTTACACTACAGTCAACTGTTTAAAATCTTCACTTATATCACTTGGTGAACTGACAAACCTTCTCACACTAGGATTCAACCTCAAGGCAGTGAGAGGCACTGTGATCTGCCATAGTGCAGTTTAAACTAGACTTGAAAGTGGGTAGTGACTGTTCTTTTGCCAAGCACTTGGCATTAGGAAATTGAAGTCACAGTCCTTTCGGATGGGAAATTAAAATAAATGAGGTCCAGTGTCACAGTGGGCTTTGCACACTAAAGAACCCTGCTGTATAATGCCATCAGTGTAACCCAAAGGCAAAATTTCTGCACCTTCTCCTATAGCTGGTGATGTCTCGATATAAACACCATTACTCAACTCATATTAGAGAGGAATGAAATAATAATGTTTTATACTACAGTCAACTGTTTGAAATCTTCACTTATATCACTTGGTGAACTGACAAACCTTCTCACACTAGGATTCAAACCTTAAGGCAGTAAGAGACACTGTGATCTGCCATAGTGCAGTTTAAACCACTTAGTCTCAAGTGAAAATTAGGCTTTTCCCCTAATAGAATTGGAACCAGCAATGTGGTACATATTTTTTGCTTGTGCTTTACACCACATGTTCACCATATGTTTGCTTGTGCTTTAGACTACATGCCTACCAAAGCTCCTTGCTAATCTGGGGAAAAAAATTGCATTTCATTGCTGCCCTAAGGCTAAGTATCATATTTGAACAAGTACATAATCTTTTTAATGAAAAAATATTAATTAATAGTCTATAAATATATCCCAATATTCAAATTTCAATGAATTGAACGAAAAATGATCTCAAAATGCCTATATCTATGGAAACAATATCCCAAAATGTTCATCAGTAAATCGATATGTTTAGGCTCCACTTTTAATATAAAAAAACTTATTGTATTTATCTTTGGTGTTTTTTAATTTAATTTTCCCATGGAGAATTTGAGGATTTTTGTCTTAACATGGATAGAAAAAAACTGCATTTATGGGTTATGGCTGGGTAGTTCAATGTCGTTTTATGTTGCATTAGCAATTTTTTCTAGCTATTTATATCAAATCCAAGACAATTTTTCTTATTAATCTCAGAGATTAATCTTCCTAAACACGACCACTGTGGTAGCTCAGTTGGTAGAGTGCTTGCTCCGTAAGTGGGAGGTTGTGGGTTTGAACCTTGACTGGGTCTGACCCAAGACTTGAAAGTGGGTAGTGACTGTTCTTTCTCCAAGCACTCGGCATTAGGAAATGAGTCATGGTTCTTTCGCATTTCTTTTAAAATAAACGAGGTCCCGTGTCTTGATAGGCTTGACACGATAAAAAACCCTGCTGTATAATGCCATCAGTGCAACACACAGGCAAAATTTCTGCACCCTTCCTCTATAGCTGGTGACATCTCCATATAAGTGAAATATTCTATTTATTCTTAAAAACTATTACTCAACTAAACTCTATTTTGTTATTCATAGAAAATAGTGAAATAATACGATTTCTAGAAGAAAGTCCAACTGAAGCTGACTGGCATATCCAATAGAAATAATAGTTCCCAATAAATGTTTAAGGGTAACAATCACATGGTACATCAGTTGCCCAGATTGCTTTACATGCATGATATCTATATGCTTGTGTTCCTATAAAGAAAAATTCATTTCTTCATTGATTTGAGCCTATTTGCAAGAAAATTATGGTATCAAATGCAGACTAATTTTTTTACTGAGTGATTTAAACAGACTAGGGGTGTATTTATACACCAAAATTCATATTGCGATAAATTGCAGACTTCAAACGCACAAGCAAAATTTCTGCTCCTTCGCCTATAGCTGGTAACATCTCAATATAAGTGAAATATTCTTGACTGGGATGATAAACACCATTACTCAACTCGAACTTCCTAAACACATTTTGATTGGTTTTTATCAAACTTAACACAAATGTATGGTATGAAATGATCAAAGGACAAAAAGTCAGTGTAGGTCAAAGTTCAAGAGCATGAGGTCAAATTAGTTTCCCATAGAATGTTCGGATAGGGATACAGTCAAACCTGTCTACAAAGGCCACCCAAGGGAACCAGTAAAAGTGGCCTTTATGGACAGGTGACCTTTATATACAGATTCAAATAATAATAATAAGGAACAATTGGGATACAATTCTACTGGCCTTTATAAGCAGGTGGTCCTTATATAGAGGTAGCTGTTAAGGCAGATTGGACTGTATTTGGTTCTAAAGAGACTTTTTGTTTTTCTTTATGAGTCTCCCTCAATTGATGACCACAACAGTAGCTCAGTTGGTAGAGTGTTCACTCCATATGTGGGAGGTCATGAGTTGGAACCACAGTCAGGTCTGACCAAAATAGGTAGTGACTGTTTTACACTAAGCATTAGACATTTACAAATGAAAGACACAGGTCCTTTTGAAGAAATTTAAAAACAGATGCCCCCTTGTCATGGCAGGCATGGTTTGTTAAACAGCCCTCCCTGGACATTGCCCTGAGCACACTGCAAAGGAAAAATGTCTGTCACTTCACATATATCTGGTGATGTCTCGATATAAGTGAAATATTCTTTACTAGGACATAAAACCCCATTCAATCAATCAACTTTATGAAGCAAAAATCTGACCAACCAAATGATGGCAATGAGTCAAGGTTTTACAGTACTGTAGCTTGAGTTACAACCATTTAAGAAGTTGCAGCCATAATCCTTAAGGAAATGACACTGCCATGATTTAGTTTGTTTGGAAATTATAATATAAGTATTTGGTCAGTTTGTAAAATCCTTATTAATTTGATATGAAAATGTATTTTTTCATAAAATTTTCCAAGGTTTATTTCTTGATGATTTTTTATAATTTTTTCACTGATAAATCTAGAATTAATTATAATTCCTTTCAATAATTTTGAAGTTATTGTCTGTCATATAATATTCAATAAATCTCAAGGTAAACAGCATGTTATATTTTAAATGTCATTAATTGTTAAGCATGATTAGGTATATAACAGATTTCAATGTTAAACATTTCTGTTGAATTTAAAATGTTTTTTTATAAAAGCATATTAAAGTTTCCTTTTTCAAACAGTATTTTTAAGAATAAAATAACATTCTATATTTAATAGGGAAAAATGTGTGGACATTGATCAAGGATGAAATTTTTGAGAATATTTTTAGAACATGCACTGCAGTTTTATATAAGGAATAAAGAAGGATTTTACAAACTGAATATTTTTTGCAGGTCTCTGTAGCACTGTCATGATGTAGTTTTGTTTGCAGGAATTATGTAAGTTATTGGATTTTAGTGTTGTAGTAATATGGAGTTAATGGTCTCGTGTCAAGGTGCTCCATAAACATTTCAGATTATTATCATCAAGATTAGAGCTCATTACCACGGTGACAAGAAAACAGTAATTGTTATTTAACAGGCATTATATCATAATAGTTTTGACTAAAAGCATAGTTTTTGTGCAATAAATCAATGGTTTTTGTACATGCAGCGACGTACAAAAACATATATATTCTATATCATTTATTTCCATTATAATGCCGTAATGTCTCCTAGACGCAGTTAAAACAATCCATTTTGTTGGAATTGACATATAAAAAATTTACATTTATTTGATGTCATTGATTGCGACATCATTATTTTCTTTTTGAAGACCGAAAGACGTTTAATCCATTTTGTTAAAGTGACATATAAAAAATTTATATTTACCGGAATTTCCGATTAATGAATGACGGATAAAAAAATCATATTTACTTCTTTTGGTTGTTGACAATAAATTTCATGAAAAAATTTATATTTACTGGTATTTCCGATTAACGAATGACGGATAAAAAAACATATTTACTTCTTTTTGTTGTCACTAATAAATTTCGTGTTAGCTTGTGTTTGATTTTAAATGGAACGTGATTGTAATCACATAACATAATAAAAGATTATGTATCATCTATTTGTCTGGTTTTTCTGTGTATTTGCTATCGGGAATACGTTTTTTAGTAATATAACACGAACGTGATGATCTCGGTAAATATGAAAATCAAAATGTAAATATTTCTCTTGACATAATGGGTTTTCGTAAAAAAAGATATAATTGTCATAAATGCACATGATTTGGAATAATTTTCTTGGTCTCTAATGATGAATTTATGACAATTTTTATATGTTTTTACAATTTAAATTGAAAAAATGCAGAAATTTTATTCCCATTGAGAACATTTTTCTGTGTTTGCATACTGAATTGCAGATTATAAAAAAAATAACAAATGTTGAACAATATTACGTCATTATCACACTAGCAGCATGAATAATGCTTTTAACAAAATAATGCATTAAGTGGAGTGGAGTTGAGTGGAGTAATGGTGTATTACATTCCTGTTTCATTAAGTTCAGGGATGATCAGTGAAACTGCATTGCCTGAAGAAACCATCTGCCTTTGGCAAGCAAACTAACAAACTTCCTCACACTATATAATTTATCTTGAATGAGATTTGAACCTAGGCGGTGAGAGCTGCTATGATACGTAACTGTGCTTTCAACCAAATCTGGCATTGAAGCCCCTGCATTAAGCAAAAGATTCAAGTCTTTTTGAATTTGAGAAAAAAACTCTTAATGAAAAAACATTTTTGGTTAATGTTTGTGGTGAGGACAACATTTTGGCTCTTTTTTTAAGGGGGCTCAGTGGCGCCTGGCAAAGTAGACAAAACCTAGTGCTTATAGGCTAAGTTGAAATCCCACTCCCGAAGATTGCTGTCATGGTATTTTTTTGAAACACTGGTTTTTTCAACCACCACAGCCTTGATATAAATAAAGAATATTGATTGGGGATGTAAAATATGGCAATAACTCCACCCACTCGCTCTTTTAAGGGGACATAAATGCATGTACAATACATTTAGCATCAATTTATTTAAGAAATAACAAAAAGATCAAACATGGTAAACCTCGGACAACACAACACAAATTGTTCATTAATTAATTTTTCTCCTAATTGTAAATCTACAATGCCATTAATTAAACAATTATCCTTTTTTATTTACTTTTCTTTTAAATACATGTATATTTTCAGTTAATGGGACGATTTAAGAAATAGAATCTTTAGTATCAAGTTTCTATAATGACGATTGACCCATTTCTTAAAACTAAAGTATTAGTAACTTATTACTGAAGAACAAATTGGTAACCACGGACATTTTCTGAAATTGATCTAATTATTACAAATTGTCCTAGCAATAAAAATAGTCGTCTATTATTCTTTAACTAAGCTATTTCCTGGAAGTGAACCATTAAAATGGGACAAACATCCGTTTTAGAGAAATAAATTTCACAAGAAACAATTTTGTTGCTGTCTGATATTGGACGCGACATCTTAGATCGTGGCGGGATGTTAATTACTGTTATTCTCTTTATTGTTGAAGTTTTTGTAAAGCATTCTCTGATTAAAATCGTCCACAAAGACTGTAATTCTTCTGCGTTTTTCGTTCAAAAGAAAATGGAGTACAACGGAACAAAAGAAGTTCATTCAATTAAGTTATTGATTAAGAAACTATAGATGAAGTTTAATAGAGTATCAGAAGTTCGAACGTCTGAGAATTGTGGGTAATAAATTTATTTTTCATGATGCAGTACATCTTGGTTTTAATAAATTATTCATCATTTTGGCAATAACATAATTAGCTGATGTCTTGATGGCAATACAGGTTTAGGCATTTTAGTTTAATTTGTAAATTTGATCTTCTCTTCCCAACATGTGTAAATGCTGCACTTGGATGTCATGATGTGCATCCAGTACACTCTGGATTCTAGCAAGAGAGAGAGAGAGAGAGCTGAGAGATTTTTAGCTTTTTGATAAAAAACTAGTGGCTATTGCTATGAATGAATGAATGAATAAATGAATGAATGAATGAATTAATAAATTAATGAATTAATGAATTAATTAATTTTATGCCCCATTCAAGAATATTTCACCGATATCAGAGAGTCACCAGCTAGGGATGAAGTGACATAATTTTTTTAATGTTGCAGTATGCTTATGGTATTGTGCAAGGAGGGTTGTTTAGTGCGCCATGCTTACCATGATAAGAGACATTGGTTTTTAAGGTCTCCCAATCACTACCTATATTCAAGTTTTGGTCAGACCTGTCGGGGTTAGGGTTTAAAACCATGACTTCCCACATAGTGATATGAACCACTGTACCATGTATATGTAGAAAAAATTGATATGCTGATTTCCAGTAACTGTGCTAAACAATTAATGAGCTGACCAGGAAGAGGGATACATTTTGTGGTGATAACATGAATTCAGTATACATACAGTAAATCAAATTTTGGAATTTAAAAATTGTAAAAGATGGTCCTAGCAACCCCCGACCCCCAATAGAATAGACAATTGTATCAGCCAAAATCTGAAAATTTGAAAATAATGCTTTTATATTCTTTTCCATTTCAGTATAAATATAATTCGATATTCATTTTTCAAAATGGTCCATTTAGATTAAAATCCTATCAATCCTGCCATACATCTTTTACTTGTTAATACACATACAACATTTAATCTAGAAAGGGCCTTTGTGCCAATTTGCCCCCAATAATAAAGGCTTTACAAAGCGTGCATATTATGCATATATTAAATATGGGAGAAAAGAATCCACCCCGGCGTTGTTGTGGAAACAGAGAAATTTCAACCTTTTGGATGATATTCTTGAGATTTCTAAGTCTCCGTTACAAAAGAAGGGAAGATTCTAATATTCCCAAGGCCTGGGGCTAGAATGGCCCCAGTAACCCAAGCTCTAGATTGAACACTTAATATTCCGTTACACCATCTGGATTTTACGGTTCTTTTACACCTTGTATTATAAATAATGACCAGACTTACAAATTACACACCAATAACATCTTGATTTATTATTGGTTTATTAGAAAATTAGCGCCAAAGTTATTGCCGTTTGCAATTCTTTCCCGCTAAATAAACCCAATCAAATTGAGACAAAAACTCCCCTGCTATCTAGCTTCAGGATACTGTCCTTCAAAGTACATAAAATATTAATTTATTGTCCGAAACTCCATCTTAAGATGTAACACTCGGACCACTAAATGTGCAAGCTGCAATCAAAAGAGTTTATTAGATTATAAGAGAAGTGTTTCACTTGGCTAGTCTATAGTTTTCTTTACAAAGGTAATAAAAGATGTCAGTTTCACGACGTGTATTTGATTATTCTCGACATTTATGCATGTTACGGCTACTGAATGTATAGTCTAATTTGTAATTTGGATTACAGGAAGTGTGAAATTTACAACCTTCTAGGTATTTATGGTAGTGTAGATTCATACAAAATGTGACACTGTGTGCTTTATAATTTCTTAACTTCATTTTGGTGGTTAAGGTAACATCTGTTCCAGTATCTGTAATTTTGGAGGGGTGGGTACACTGGGGTGGTGAAATTAAGATTATAGAATGTGTGAAATGTAGTTTTCTAGGTATTTATGGTAGTGTAGATTCATACAAAATGTGACATTGTGTGCTCTATAATTTCTTAACTTTGTTTTAGTGGTTAAGTCAACATCTGTTCAAGAATATATACTTTTAGAGTGGGTGGGTAGATTGGGGTGGTGAAGATGTAAATGTATGCTTTATAATTTCTTAACTTCATTTTAGAGGTTAAGCTAACATTTGTTCCAGTATCCATGTACATGTTTTTGAAAGGGATGGGTGGGTGTTGATGGGGTAGGTGAATATCATTTTAAAACATAACTGTATAATGAAATTCTTAAGGATTCTGAAATCCTTAATTTTAAAAACTTTTTTCTTATAATTAAATTCACATTTGTTAAAGAAAAACATTTTGATTGGTCATTTTTTCTGTTACATTTGCATGAATGGATTGGCTCTCAGTGATGTCATCTTATTGTGGATGTCGTACAGAGGCACTTGAAATCCTACGCCGTAGCATTTCTATTTTTTTTACTCGCTATGGCTATATTGTTGTTTAAATTGTTGATTGTTGTTGAAAAAATTTTAAAAAACAAGTAATTATAGGATGAAATTAATTTTTCATTTTGTTTTGGAAGTATGGAAGAATTGGATATTTGCACACGTAAAATAAAACAAAAAGAAAAATTAACTTCAATCTATAATAACTTGATTTTCAACAGAAAATTATTTGAAGCAGATATATAGCATATATCCCTAGAGTGACATTCTAAAAATTTAATTTTCAAAAAAAAAAAAAAAAAAAAGAATTTTCCTTAACATTAAATTTTCAAAGGTAAATTATTGTAAGCCTATATTTATTTAGCCATTTTGCTGAACTTGCCAGCTAGCTGATGACTTATGGTATGACAAAATGTGTGTGCATGCACACATGTATCCATCACAAATTTGTAATCTTCTCTTTTGAATCTGCTGAACTATATCAACCTGAAATTAGGAATGACCATTACTGTAGCTTAAAAGATAATGATAGCCAAGAAAGAAGAGAATGCCAAGAACAAGAAAAAAATGAAATATATAGGAATTTTTGACTTTGTAAACAGGTAGTCTTAATATAAAGGTTCTTTTCTGTTGAAATAAGTGAAGCAACAGGGTAAGTAAGATACACTCAAGATCTGCAATAGAAATGTAAAACTTCAACTTTTATGCTTTTTAAAAACATTAGGAAAATTCACTTATATATTTGGGGAAAATATCAGTTTTAATTGGACTTTGGGAATGCATTCCAATGTTTGGCCTTATACAGCAAGTTGACAGCCCTTTTTTAATCCATAATAAATGTAACAATGCATAAAAAAAAATTGAAATAAGATCGAAGAACATCATTTTTACATTATCTCCCTTTGATGAGCTATGTTGCCCTGTAATCATGAAGGACATAAATTGTTAATCTCTCTTTATCAGTTGGATTTTAAGCAAACATTTAAATCTTCAATTAAATATGATTCATCAATCTGGAGGTATTGTACCGCTACACGATAATTGAGATTTTTGCATGTTTTATCTTGATAGAAACCGAAATTGATTTACAAAATTGGCTCAAATACCGAGAGGAATTTCTATTTAATCTTTAATGCAACAAGTATAAGAAAATAATAATGTGTCCAACTGCAAACATTTGAATTAATATGCTTGATTGAATGGCTGCGGATTTCTGACAGTTCGGCAATGATTCACGTGGCCTTCGATGCAACTCTTGATGAGGGAATTTGCAAAATATCAAGTATTGGTAAATTGGGGTTATAGAGGCATAAAAACACGAGATTAAACTGTCACTGTCGCTATTCTATAAGGCGTATTGGTAATACCACATCGTCTAATTCGAGTGGATGAGAAAATGTGTGCTCCACTCCGCGTTTATAACATTTATTGATGATCTATCATGATAAATCTCACTTATGATTGGTTGTCATATCGGGGAAGAAATATTCACAACTAATATCTTTCTTTATTATATTTTGGACAAGTATAGAATGCCTTCTCCATTTACTCTAAAAGCATTTCGAGTTATTTGTTACATTATCGAGCAAAAATACTCGATAGAAAAAATCGTCAAATTGTTAATGAAAAAATAAAAAAGATGAAATAAACAGTTTCAGTAGAAAACTAAAAGCTTGTTTATTTTCCAATCTGTTATAAAATGTAATGCTTATTACAGTGTTATTACGATTTTGATTGCAGTGTAATTGGTAATAGATTTGAGATTTTCAGATAAAAATTGATTTTTAAAAAAAAATTAAAAAACTACCAGTAAAGATAAAGCCAGATTTTAGATTTTAACCTGTTTGATTGATGGTTAATCTATTGACTTCAAAAATGCTCTCTAAAATGTCCTTGAAAGTTAATCCCGCTATCAAAACATTGGATTTAGAATTAAAAAGAGATTGGCCTTGGCTTTAGACTTTGACAGATTAGTTTTACAGTTTTGCAGTATTTTCTGTATGTTTGAATAATAATGTTTAAAACTTGTTTATTTTTTAATTGTTATGGATTTTAAAATATCCCTGTAGCTTTGTAACCCAATTTTTTTAAATAAAAAACTTCATGAAACTTTAAAGGAAAGAATATTAGCATTGTGAATTGAGATTTATTTATTTTTAGCTCACCTGACCGAAGGTCATGTGAGCTTATGGCATAGCGCAGCGTGTGTATGTGCGTGTGTGCGTGTGTGCGTGTGTGCGTCGTTAACACCTATTTTCGACTTCTCCTCTGAAACTACTGGACAGTTTCTAATGAAACTTTGTCAGAAGTATATATGGGCCGTGCAATTCAGATTTGTTCGTGGCGTTGCCATGGCTACCATAACTAGGTCAAGGTGACCTAGGGGTGCAAAAATCTTAAAAAATCTTCTTCTCCGAAAGTACTGATTGGAGAAAAAATCTGATGTGATATTTGGCTTCTCTAGGGTCTTAAGCCTATAGTTTGTTCATTTTGTAAAATTCGGATAAAAAATAGGTTACGCGTTTTCGCGTTTAATTTTGAAAAAATCGTAAAATAGCTTCAAATTGTTATAAGTTGACTATTTGACCAGATAATGACATGGGGTTTTCAGTTTTGACATCTTCTTGTTAGTATCTTCAAAATGAGGTCAAGGTCAATTGTGAAGGTCGTGACCTAATTTTTTTTACCTCTGATTATAATTATTATCTCGAAAACTATAAACTTTTTGTATAGGCATGTATATTAGAATGTTGTAGGTATTGATACAACGATCATTTTGATGTATAGAAAAAGGTCATGGGTTCAAAGGTCAAGGTCACAGATGCGAAACGATACCGAAATTGTTAATTATCTCGAAAACTATAAACTTTTTGTATAGGCATGTATATTAGACTGTTGTAGGTATTGATACAACGATCATTTTGATGTATAGAAAAAGGTCATGGGTTCAAAGGTCAAGGTCACAGATGCGAAACAATACCGGAATGGTTAATTATCTCGAAAACTATAAACTTTTTGTATAGGCATATATATTAGAATGTTGTAGGTATTGATACAACAATCATTTTGATGTAAAGAAAAAGGTCATGAGTTCAAAGGTCAAGGTCACAGATGCGAAACAATACTGAAATGGTTAATTATCTTGAAAACTATAAACATTTTGTATAGGCATGTATATTAGAATGTTGTAGGTATTGATACAACGATCATTTTGATGTATAGAAAAAGGTCATGGGTTCAAAGGTCAAGGTCACAGATGCGAAACAATACCGAAATGGTTAATTATCTCGAAAACTATAAACTTTTTGTATAGGCATGTATATTAGAATGTTGTAGGTATTGATACAACGATCATTTTGATGTATAGAAAAAGGTCATGGGTTCAAAGGTCAAGGTCACAGATGTGAAACAATACCGAAATGTTTAATTATCTCGAAAATTATAAACTTTTTGTATAGGCATGTATATTAGAATGTTGTAGGTATTGATACAACGATCATTTTGATGTATAGAAAAAGGTCATGGTTCAAAGGTCAAGGTCACAGATGCGAAACAATACTGAAATGGTTAATTATCTCGAAAACTATAAACATTTTGTATAGGCATGTATATTAGAATGTTGTAGGTATTGATACAACGATCATTTTGATGTATAGAAAAAGGTCATGGCTTCAAAGGTCAAGGTCACAGATGCGAAACAATACCGGAATGGTTAATTATCTCGAAAACTATAAACTTTTTGTATAGGCATATATATTAGAATGTTGTAGGTATTGATACAACGATCATTTTGATGTAAAGAAAAAGGTCATGAGTTCAAAGGTCAAGGTCACAGATGCGAAACAATACTGAAATGGTTAATTATCTTGAAAACTATAAACATTTTGTATAGGCATGTATATTAGAATGTTGTAGGTATTGATACAACGATCATTTTGATGTATAGAAAAAGGTCATGGGTTCAAAGGTCAAGGTCACAGATGCGAAACAATACCGAAATGTTTAATTATCTCGAAAACTATAAACTTTTTGTAGAGGCATGTATATTAGAATGTTGTAGGTATTGATACAACGGTTATCATGATGGGGTTTAGTATTTATGTTTTCTTTAAATCTATCAGCTAGCCATTAGTTATCAGGTGAGCGTATCAGGCCCATGGGCCTCTTGTTTTATTTCTCTTTAAGAAAACCGTGCTAAAAATGAAGCAAGGAATTCTTTATATGTTGTCAACTACACTGCCTTCCATAAATTATCACCAGTTCTATCATAACAGACTCAAAATCTTCACAAAATTAAATTGTTGAAAGCATCATTATGCTAAAGCTGAATTTTCTTACCTGAAATAGCGTTTTTATCTTGAAAAGTGTAAATTTCCCAAATTTTTATAGTTTCCCTAAAATTTCCAAGGAAATTGATTTTCAAGAAAAACAACTTTATTACACACATTTAGATCATGAAGTTAAGATATCACTTTCAAATACAGGAAAATCTTTAATATTTCGATTCTATGAACAAAATTAGATATGATGATTATAATGTAAACCTTTGGCAAATATACACTTTTGTTAAGTTATTTATGGAGGGACTGTATAAGCTGACGTGGGTGGGATGGGGTTGGGGGCAGAAGGTCTTAGAGACTGAGTGGTCTAAAACATTTGGTTATGGATCACGATGCATCCTACCACTTATCTCCACGTTCCATTTGAGCTGATCCTAAGTGCAAGAAACTTGGTGATTTGGAATGTTAAGGTCAGTATTTTTCTCCTGGCACTCCAGTTTCTCTGTGTATGACTTAGGTTTGTAAAACCCTTTTCACTCACTCAGCTCAAACTCATCCAGCAGTGATTTTGTTACATTTATCAAAAACATTTAGCCTTAAGATTTGGAAAATTGACGTTCTGAAGCAAAGCTAACTCGCATTATTGATATACTTACAATAGTTCGGATCCTCATTGCAAAGATGTTGTATAATCTGAAAATTGAAGAGTAAGAACAACTGCATTTAATTTGCTAAGTTTTGGGGAATTTTAAAAAGTGAAATTTTAGCTATTTTGGAAAACTACCTGTGTTTTGTAGTAATTTTAGCCAAACAAAATCATTGTCAAGTAACAATCTCTTATCTCCTGAAGTTTACTTATTTAGCAAAATTAAATTCTTTTTTTCTTGAATGTACTTTGTATTTGATATTCTTGAGGAATGTATCTCAGTATTTTATGAGGCTGTTGATAAACAAAAACCATTGATTTCTACTTGCAAAAAATCCATCGAAGATGTTGTCAGTAAAAGTAGAATTATTTTCTTCAATTATATAAGAATAAAACGTCTTTGAAGCATATTAAATAAAAACAAAATGGTTTGTGTAATGATGTTACTGACTGTTTCAGAATGATATCGGCTGTTAACAGGACACTTGGGGTCAATATGGCTATATTAATCATGGTTATGACTTCATTAACACAGTAGAATAAAGTCATAATTGTTATGTAATATCAGTTGTACACATTTTATAGTATTTATTAACTATTTGTAATACATTTCTATCTGAATGGTTTTTATTTGTGCACTGTCAAGATTGTTATGTGGTAAAAATTACTTGTTGATTATGAAAAGGTCCATTTCATCTTTAAGCAAACATTTCTCTTCATTATTAAGAGTAGAATAATGGTGGTTTTTCATTTCAGAATAAAGACTTTCACTTTTTTGGATCGCCAGTGAGATGGTGGAGAGTGCTGAGTGAAAACCACCAACATATGGTTAGTTAACTGAAAATTTTCTGACACTAGAATCTGCCCTGAGTGGGGTTCAACCTAGGCTGTGAGAGGTGCTATGATCCATTAGTTGGAGTTTTAGATTACTCGGTCACCAAAGGCCCATTGTTCTGGACACCATCTTACTTCCTGTTCTATATTCTTGAGGAAAAATGTACATTTCTTAATGTTTTTATGTGGCTGTTGATAAACAACAAAGCATTGATCTCTTCACAATAAATCCAACGAAGATGTTGTCAGTAAAAGTAGAATTATTTTCTTTAATTATACAAGAATAAAACGTCTTTGAAGCATATTAAATAAAACAAAATGGTTTGTGTAATGATGTTACTGACTGTTTCAGAATGATATCAGTCGTTTACAGAACACTTGGGGTCAATATGGCTATATTAATCATGGTTATGACTTTATTAACACTGTAGAATAAAGTCATAATTGTTATGTAATATCAGTTGTACACATTTTATAGTGTTTATTAGGTATTTGTAATACATTTCTATTTGAATGGTTATTTGTGCACTGTCAAGATTATTGTGTGGTAAAAATTGCATGTTGATTATAAAAAGATCCAGTTCATCTTGAAGCAAACATATTTCTCTACATTATTAGAAGTGGAATAATGGTGGTTTTTCTTCTCAGAGTAAAGACTTTCTTTTTTGGATAATCAGTGGGATGGTGGAGAGTGTGGAAAATTACTTATTGATTATAAAAAGATCCATTTCATCATCTTGTGTGGTAGTCTGGTAGAGGATTTTGAAAAAACCGCTTATTTTTCGATGTAGGGAGGACAACGTGTTCAAAGGTGGCAAGTTATGTCATAACCTTCTTTGAACTTCACTTTGGTAGAATCGGCTTGTTGCCAAGCAAGATTTCACCCAGGGGCCATTGTGGGGGCAGCTAAAGGTCAATGGGTGCAAAGTTCAAGTGAAAATGCCCATATTGACCTATACACAAATTCAAGGTGGCTTACAGAAGTTTTTCTTTATACATTTTGTCTTCTAAATATGTAAGTGGTATTTTCAAATTAATAGAAAGTCATATCCAACCAATTCAGTTACTTATTTTCAAAGTTTTCCAAGAAAAATAAGATTAGACGCTTGCACAAATTTGACCTTTACAAATATGATTAATTGTGGCAAATAAATACTAGTATAAACACATTTTTGTGCATTTGAAATTGTTTAACAAAACTTAAGACTTCTGTTAAAATAATTTTACTGAATCATATTGCCCGTATTTATATAAGTATCCACTTTAAAAAAAAGAAATCAAAGTACTGGTGGTACTAAAAGATTTGATAAGCTATAATGACTGTATCTGTATAATACTATCAAGTGTTCTCTTTTTCTGGTGGAAATATTAGTGAACTGTTGAAACACGAACTATTCCCAGTGTCGCGTATACCTGATACATCAGAACCCTTGTTATCTGCAGCCGATGAGTCGGATCTTCAAAATGTCCCTGAGGAAGAAGTTTGCATGGAGACATTACTACCAAAATAATTAATGGTCAAACTTTAGTTGTAGCACTGGGAAAACGGGAAGGCATCAATACATTCGGCGAGTTAGGAATCGCACAAACTGTTTTTATCCACGCGAAAGATAAATGTATTAAAATTGATGTCATTATGATAGATATGACAACTAATCCATAGAAGGTGAAACCATCTAGAGATAAAAGAGGATCAGGTCCCAGTTCTGCTAGAAGAATTATTGGTAATTAAAATATCCCTCTGCCAACAAATTGGTAAGATTTTATCAGTCACCAAGAAAACAAATAGGATCTTGTAGTAACCCAAGACACTTCTTAGCTTAGCTGAGGGTATCAGGGGGTCCAACAGACAGTATGTTTAATTCATACAGAGGAAGGAGTGTAACCGTTTTTAAAGCTTTACACAAGGAAGCCGATACTAGAATTGTTCCCCATGGTGTTGATGCTTACATGCAAGGCTATAAAAGAACAGTTGTTGTCTGTCGTGATACTGATGACCTTATTCTTCTGTTGCTTTTAAATGAGGAAGTATGAATCCAGAGCGGGACATCTAAAGTTCGTCCCTGTTCATAGCATAAAATTATCACCTCTGGAGAGGAATAAGCTCCCAGTATTCCATGCAATTACAGACTGTAAGATTGTCAATTAACTTTCTGGACATTCTAAATACAGCATTCCGTGTTTCCAGGGAAAACACATGTCTTCTTCCAACTCTTGCAAGAGGGAACTTTTCTGAACTTGTGAGTGCAGATGCCTTCATTGAATGTATCTAGCGAGGATTTCTCATCTACGATGTAAACTGTTCCTCTCAGGGGAAAAGTTCCAACATCATATGCAACCGACCTACATATTCAACATGCACACTATCACTATTAAACTGCCGTTTGGTTGCATTTAGTTATACCTGGTATTTGTTCCGGATCTCCCGTCACCTATAGGACACGGATGGTGCTAGTCTCACTAACTTGCGTTCTGTATGCCTTTAACTCCCAGTGGAGGTTAGTCCATCGACAAAATCCCTCAAACTGGCTCTGTTCTGCGCAATTTTACCCCCTCTGTTTCAATTCCAGAAACTTGTCTCAAGGTGTCTTTTATTCTTGTGTGTTCCATTTCAAAGTTTTGTGATGTTGTTGGCAGGTGTCTTTATGGTGTGACCTATCCATCCCCAATGTCGCTTTTGTGTTTGTGTTTCAAAACGACCTTGTTTTGTGATCCACCATAAACTTTTCGTTACTAATTTTGTCTTGACATCTGGCAACAAGACCACGAACAATACTAGTTTTTATACTTAAATCTGAGGGTTTTTTCACAAATTAAACTTATCAGTTTTTTCTTGTTTTTTTTTTTGCTTAAATCTTACTTCGAACTTTAACTTTTCCAAGACAATTACAGGTCAAAGGATAATGAACAAAACTTAAATTCTTAGACTTAAGTTAAGTATTTTCCTGATGTTTACGATTATTCTCAGACAGTTAAGTTAGTGCAAGTCTGAATGTGACTTAAAAACAGTTTTAATGAGAAAATTATAAATTGATTGATTGCATGGGGTTTTACGGGCGTTTACATATTTCAGTCAAAACAAGACGTCACCAGCTATAGGTGAAGTGGCAGAAATTTTTACCTTTGCAGTGAACTCAGGGAAATGTGCAGGAAAAGTTTCTTAACATGTTACACCGCCTTGGCACGGGGCATCGGTTTTTAAGATCTCTCGCAAAGGATCTCGTGAATTTCGTTTCTAAATATCGAGTGTTTGGCAAAAGAACAGTCACGACCTTATTTCAAGTCTTGGTCACACCCAACTAGGGTTCGAATCCAGGACTCACCACATACGGGGAGTGAGCGCTATACCAATTGAGCTACAGTAGGGGTTTTTTTAATGAGAAAATAACCTTTACCAAAATCATGTCATGCATTGCTGAAATGTAAATATAAATCATGTTGCACTACAAGATGTACATGTAGGGCATACAATTTAAAGTGGATGGCTGTATGCACTTGCAATGGGACCGTTGAATCGTTGATAGGTTGAACCCTTTGAATGATAATGCCACAGATAGTGATATTGATGAATGAAAAGAAATCGTTAGATGTGACTGATATATTCCAGAGATTCTCATGACTATGCTTTGCCGATTACAGTACTTGCAGTACTTTGATTTTAAACTTTTAATAAATTTCAAATCATCAGCTGGGTTTAAACAATATATTTGTTTTAATCACAGTCATGTATTAACAAAAGAATTATATTTTAGCATTTTGATTCGTGCTTTGATGTTGAATGTATACTTTTATTTTATTCTATCTTGAAGCTTGTGTCAGAATTTTGAAAAATAGCATTGAAATATTTAAATTTTAGTCTAAACAGTCTCAATTAGTTTCCTAGTCAATGTTAAAATACATAAAATGCTATGATTGCATGAGAACAAATTTATTTGATTTATTTAAATCTCAGAAAGTATATATTTGGACAGCTATAAACTAATAAAGATTAATTTTTGGGGAAAAATACCACTATCTGACCTTTGACCTTTTATCTACTAAACCAAGGATCGGTCAGCTTGGCAACAGGTTGATTCTTGACCCCCAACCTATGATGATGTAAGACAGCTATACTGCCAGCTTTGAACACGCATGTCCCCTATTGTGAAATTTCAATTTTTTTCCACCAGACTATGGGAAAAATGGCAGATATGTGGAAGCAAGCATTATACTATGTGCAACAATTGTTATTTACACCCCCACCCCAGAAAAACCATGAAGTGGAGTAACATATTTGGTGTTTTACCTTCTCAAATCAAGATTCTTTCACTTTTATGGAGATGGCCAGTTCAGAGACGATGATTGAGGAAACTGGAGTGCTCAGAGAAAACCATTGACTTTTGACAAGAGGAATAGACAAATTTTCTCGCACTAGGAATATCTGCCCAAGTATGTTTTGTTATTTTAGTTGGCCAAAGAATTTAGTAGTACATAATGTTGGATCATGCAAACAAATACTTGTAGCTGTTTATAGACCAGTATATCTGTTAAACCTTCTTTCATTCACCTGTTTCAACAGTGTGTGCACCAGAAGAGGTAATCTTGCAAATTTTTCAGAGTTGTTCCCCTTTGAAATATTTACTGAAGACAACAGGACATACCGGTATAATGTACTGTAGCTTTAATTAGTTTTTGTATCCATTTAACATAATACTTCTTCAATATTTTATTTTTCTTTGTATTTTGCCATTATTGCTAATCAACAGTTTATTGGCAAAAATATAACAGGCTTATGATCGCCGCATATCTGGCTCAGCCTATTAATGCTCTTGTTTATAATAGATGTGATACAGTTGTATCATGATGAATGATGTCTCACCCCACAAACATATTTATCGTTTACTTAATTGCACTTGTTTCTTTTAAAACAGTTTCACAAGCTTAAATGAATGATTTTGTCTAGTGGCTTTCAATTCAAATTAATTAACATTTAAAAAAAAAAGTTTTGACGTCAAGTACTTATTTGAACTCTTAAGCATCAGAATTATATAAAGTCTTTAAATGAATTTTTATGTTTTCAATTTAGGTAAATTAATGGGACAAAATATTGGAAAGAAATGTTCTTTGATGTGTGCATCAGTAAACTGCTATATTATCCTGCTAAACACACTTAAAATTACAGTTGATGAATTTTCAGGCTGAGCAACTTGTTAATCGAGGAATATCACCCGATTTATTTCTCTAATCTGCAGGAAAATAGAGATGGGATCATATCCTCATGAAATAAACAAAAAAAACTAATGGTGAGATGAATTTGGATTTAGGTATCTTATCCGCATAAAATACACAAAAAAAAATGATGGTCAGATGAATTCGGATTAGGATGGTATCGGCATAAAATAAACAAAAAACATGATGGAGAGATGAACTTGGATTTAGGTACCATATCCACATAAAATACACCAAAAAAACTGATGGTGAGATGAATTTGGATTTTGCATAATATTGATATCTGCATAAAATGAGCAAAAACAACCTGATGGTGAGATGAATTTGGATTTTGCATCATATCTGCATAAAATGAGCAAAAAAAAAAAAAAAAAAAAAAAAAAAAACCTGATGGTTGGATGAATTTGGATTTAGGTATATTATCTACACAAAATACACAAAAAAAAACTGATGGTGAGATGAATTTGGATTTAGGTATCATATCCACATAAAATACACAAAAAAAAAAAAAAACTAATGATGAGATGAATTTGGATTTTGCATCATATCCGCATAATATGCACAAAAAAAACCCTGATGGTGAGATGAATTTGTAAAGTGTATTATTTTTTCAACATTACATTAATATTTTACAGTTAATTTAGTATAGCTAGGCATAGATGAGTTTGTACCTAAAAATCATTATTACAAATTTCTAAACAGTTTTGTTCTGAGGTTTTATTGCAAATTACACTCTTTGAGTTGTGTTTTATGCAGGCATTAATTTTGAGTGTGCACAATCCCTTGTGATTATATAATGATGAAGGCAAGTGTTCAAACAGAACAAGAGTTGAAAAGTTGAATGCACAGAAGTTTAGAAATTGTTGTTACTTCAGAATAATCCCTGAGCTGAGTGAACTGGGCAACTGGATATTGAATCACATAATGCAGTGATGAAACGATTATAGGTGAAAATGTACACTTTGTCACCAAAAGCATGACAATTTTGATCAATCATTTACAGAAAGCCTAGTAGATTATTTGAAAACAGGTTGTCTGCTTAACACATATTCAAGTAGTAGAAGAAGCTAACACAGAAACAGTCGAAAGCAAACACACAAAATGACAGGGCCTGCAGCTAATATCTGGGAAAATAGAGATAAAATCAACAAAAAACCTTGTTGGTGAGATGAATTTGTAAAGTGTATTATTGTTTCAACATTACATTAATATTTTACAGTTAATTTAGTATAGCTAGGCGTAAATGAGTTTGTACCTAAAAATCATTATTACAGATTTCTAAACGGTTTTGTTTCCCATTTTTGAGGTTTTATTGCAAATTACACTCTTTGAGTTGTGTTTTTTGCAGGCATTAATTCTGATGCTTTATTTGAATGATCTTGAGTGTGCAACAATCCCTTGTGATTATATAATGATGAAGGCAAGTGTTTAAACAGAACAAGGGTTGAAATGTTGAATGGCAGGTGTTGAATTTAATTGTGTAATGGTGTTTTATGTCTCAGTCAAGATTCTTTTACTCATATCAAGAGGATATGTTCAGAAATGGTGGAGGAAACCAGAGTGTCCAGAAAAAATAACCACTAACCTAAGTTTCTCACACAAGGATGTGCCCCAAGTGGGATCTAGGCAGTGAGAGTCACTGCGGTTTGTAAATGCCTGAATTAGACCAATTGGCCAAGTTTCAGTTTCAGCTGTCATTTTCAGCAAATTTCTGTCAAAGTAGCTGTTAAATGGTCACATAATAATTAGTGATTTTGTTTGCTTAAAATAATACTATCAAATAAAGGTAGTTTCTCCCAGGGAAAAATGACTAAAAATTCCCAATTTGTCCACTAAAACTCCCTAAAATAACAGTTATGCACTGAAAAGGTAAATGTAGTTGTCCTTAACCACAAAATATCTGATAGTACCAAAATATAGTGTCAATACAATGAAGATTCTAGCTAATACCAACATATCATAATGTAGTTTGTTTGATCTCGGAACTTTGGTTTTCTGAAGGCAGAAGGTAAATTTTTTAAAAAAAATGTAGCAAAATCACTGATAATTACCGAGGATAAAGACCTCCGCCTTGAAGGTAAAATCAGATTTGTTAAAGACAATGATGTTTGTTAACTTACAGATTTAAACACATTTTATCCTATTTAGTTGTTTATTGTCCTAATGTCCTGGGAGTAAAATTTGTCGTTAATTGAATTAAATTCTGCTTTATTCCGACATCCATGACCCTTGAGATTTACGGAATCCAGTTTGTCTGTGGACACTTGTGTGTACTAGTATATATTTCAGTTAGCTAGGATATTGAATTATATGTTTATTAAATTAAGACATCAATAAAATGTCAATAGAAAAAAAGATGTGAAAGTCAATAAAAAATAAGCAATTAGAACACTTTGAGAAGAGATTCAGTGAATTCACCTTTATAGTCGGAGATAGATTTAATCTTGAGCATTCCTTAGCATGAAAGTGGCCAGCAGATACAAGCATAAGAATTTTGATAAAATTGCTGGTGACAATTGGTCAGCAGATACTAGCATAAAATTCCAATAAAATTGCTGGCGACAAGTAGCGGGCAGATACTAGCAAATAAATTCTTGTAAAAAGTGGCCAGCTTATACCAGCATAAAATTCCAATAAAATTGCTGGTGACAAGTGGCCAGCAAATACCAGCATAAAATTCTAATAAAATTGCTTGCGACAAGTGGCCAGCAGATACCAGCATAAAATTCCAATAAAATTGGTGGTGACAAGTGGCCAGCAGATACCAGCATAAAATTCCAATAAAATTGCTTGCGACAAGTAGCGGGCAGATACCAGCATAAAATTCCAATAAAATTGCTTGCGACAAGTGGCGGGCAGATACCAGCATAAAATTACAATAAAATTGGTGGTGACAAATGGTCAGCAGATACCAGCAAATAAATCCTTGTAAAAAGTGGCTGGGAGATACAAGCGTAAAAATCTTGATAAAATTGCTGATGACAAAAGTGGCCTGGGTGGCGGAAGAGCTGTGCACTTCACAAATCTTTTTGTTAATATGTGCTTTTATTAGGCAAATTTTTTAGTGTATCAGATGTCCAAGACATATTGAAGTTTATGCAAAACAATATGGAAAATGTTTAGCTTACAAATTCTCAGAATGAAGCAATTTTTAAAGGAAAATGCCATCTTATTTGATGCCATGTCTATAATGACATTTGTTATGAATAAACCACCTCAGCAGTGCAGTGGTAGAGCATCTGCTTCAAGAATGAAATGTCATGGGTTAGAACCCCAGCTAAGTGATGCATAAAAATTTGGGAATCTGCTCCCTCACCTGGATGCTCCATATTATTTACCAGGTGTCAGTATAATGTGACATCAGTAATAATTATGTGACAGCAATCTACCATAATGCTTATCTGCAGCATACTGGCTTGGTGAGCTAGCACCTTCAAGTCATCCCGAGCGTACACTAGTACAAGACAGATCATAAACCACGCACACATATCCCACCCATACACAAACCTGTTCTTAGATTAATCCTTACAGATTAAAAAACTTAATTTCATTGCACATAGCTGAAAAATTGCTGATGCATTGGATAACATTTCAGCATTAAAACAACCATCACTAACTAACTGTCCTAATCAGTGTGCTGCTACTTTCTTTTTCAATTTCAAACCCAAATTATCTTAAAGGAGTTTTGAATTTACTTCTAATTTATGATACCCTTGGTAATACAATGAAGTTAGCTGTCATTCTCTGCTGTTTTGGTCTTGGTTATCATCAGGGGGCATTATGGTAAATTGCTGTCACATAATAATTGCAAAAGATAACGACCTCCACCTTGAAGGTGAAATCAGATTTGTTAAAGACAATGATGTTTGTTAACTTACAGATTTAAACTCATTTGATTCTGTTTAGTTGTTTATTGTCCTAATGTCCTGGGAGTAAAATTTGCCATAAATCGATTAAATTCTGCTTTATCTTGACATTCATGACCCTTGAGATTTGTGTAATCCAGTTTGTCTGTGGACACTTGTGTGTAGTATATATTTCAGTAAGGTAGGAAATTGAATTATATGTCACAATAATGCAATAAAAAAAGAAGTCGTCAATAAAAAATAAGCAATCGGTACACTTTTACAGACAGTATATTCACCTGTATAGAAGGAGGTTGATCTAATGTCGAAGAACATTTCAATAAAACCAATGGTGACACAATGATATTAGTGTCTAGCAGATGTGAGCTGTGACTTGAGGGGATTTTTTCAAGGCCCTGTTGTTTCTTCCATCGTTCCAAGAACTGACCACTTAAATATAAATGAAGGATTCTTGAAAAGGGTTTGAAACTATCACTCACACACTCCATATTAATTGCTACTAATGCATTGTATCATTTTCCATCACTGATTGCCAAAATCAGTATTATTATTATTTGGTTGTTTCACTCAAATTGACAGATCGCCAGCCACACCAACTATGTTCCGACAAAGGGTCGACATGCTTGAATGACACACAAAAAGAATGATAACTAGGCCTGAATTGTGCAGTTTAATGACGTCACTGACACTAGAACGTCATTAGTTGCCATGTAGCTGCTTTGGTACCGTGATTGCGGCCAGTGTCGGAACATGGTGGGCATGGCCGGCAATACGTCAATTATCTTAAAGAGCAGAGCTTTTAATTTGCCTGATTTGGGGCCAGAAACTGACCCCATTCTTAATATTCCAACTTATAATTTTCCCTGATAAATTGTGCATTTACCTAATTTGAATAAACTCAGTACGAAGTTGTAACTATTACATTCGAAATAGATATCTTTTACCACAAGATTTTTTCGTAAGTGGGAGGTCGTGGGTTCGAACCCCGGCCGGGTCTGACCCAAGACTTGAAAGTGGGTATTGACTGTTCTTTCGCTAAGCACTCGGCATTATGAAATGAAAGTCACGGTTCTTTCGGATGGGAACTTAAAATAAACGAGGTCCCGTGTCACGGTGGGCTTGGCACACTAAAGAACCCTGCTGTATAATGCCATCAGCGCAACGCACAGGCAAAATTTCTGAACTTTCGCCTATAGCTGGCGACGTCTCGATATAAGTGAAATATTCTTGACTGGGATGTTAAACACCATTACTACTACTACTACTACAAGATTTTTTGCCACAAAACTGTATGCACAACACTTACTTTCCCAATTCCAAGGGCATGTGACTCATTACCAAAAAGGGGTGTTACAGCCCTTAAGAATATGTTTAATTTACTAAGTAAAAGAATTAGATTTTGTTCACTGTTGTGGTTGGTCACAGTGGCAGCATAGCCATAGGATTTGGTCACACAACTATCGACCAAGGTTATCAACATTGCGGCATTAATAAAATAAAATAATTCAGATTTTACGATAAATTGCTTTAACTCGGAGATAATGACAGTTAGTGCATTCACCGTTATGGAAGGTCAGTATTGACCAGATCCAATTCCAAGTCACCTTCAGCATAAAATTCCAATAAGAATCTGCATTCTGTGTCACCTCAGGGGGCATTTTGGTGAAGACTTAGTTAGCATGTGCTTTTAAGAGATAAATTGTTTCCTAGAAATTTTCATAGTCCAGTTGGTTTATAGAATAACTCTGTAATATCAATATATTGAAGTTTATGCTAATCAATTCAGGTATTCAGATTCTAAAATTTATCTATTTTGATTGGTTTTGAGATCTGCACAGTTGTCGATTGTCTGAATTTACTGTAGTTGATTTGACTAGCTAAAGTGTGACTTGAATATACTACTCAAAAGATTACAATAACTAACAGAGCTTTTGTAAGCAGCTTAAATGCAACTTTGAATTAATTATGAATTATTTCCTACTAATTAAACATGCTTAAAACTGTTAATTAAGCACACTTGACAATATGGAATTTCTAGCTTTAGCATGAGCCTGTTTCACAATATTTCAAGCACTCAATTGATGTATTACACTTATCCCTGTAAGTATCCCTCTGGTTGCCAAGTTGTATAGGGGGCTGACTTACAGATCACAACACCTTTCAACACCAAGTTTCATAATATACCACTCAGTACGTATCCTAGTGTTAGAAAGATTGTCAGTTAGCTTGCTGGAGGTTGGTTCTATCTAGGAACTCCAGTTTTCTCCTCCATTCAAGAACTCGCCATCTTGATATAAGTAATAGAGTATTTAAGATTCTTCACTTTCCTTACTCTTACTAGTGATCAGGGATTCATCAAGGGCCTATTTAGGGCGGAAATTCGGACCCATTCCCAATGGAAAAAACATTAATTTTTCCCCAAAATCTGCTGAGAAAATTCCCAATTAGAAAATTGTGTTGTTTTTAAATGAAAACGAAAGTAAATTTTGTGAAAGCCCCCCCCCCCCATCAGCAAAATCAAGTAAAAGATTTTAGATTATTTGAAAACAACATCTGCAAAGCAAGATGAAAACACCACTTCTACATTCAAAGGCTTTCCGAGGTCATGAGTAAACCAACTTCTGACATGATGTCGAAGTTTTCCCAAAATGAGCAAAAAGTTTATACTTTTTCCCCAATTTTTAGTTAAGGGCCTTTTCTCAAAAGACCCTGATAAATCCCTGGTGATTGATTAATTGATTGAATGAATAGATTTTTTACATCCTAGTCAAGAATATTCCCCTGAGATGTTACCCCTATAAGTGCAGTGGCAGAAATTTTTACCTTTGCAGTGTGCAGGAAAAGTTCTTTAATGTGTCATGCCTACTGCGACACGGGCATTAGTTTTAAGGTTTTTCCTGAAGGACTTTCATTTCTAAATGACTAGTGCTTGACGAAAGAACAGTCACTACCTATTTTTAAGCCTTGGTCAGACTCGGCTGGAGTTCGAACTCATGACCTCCAACATACTAAGCCAACACTCTGCCGATTGAGTTACCCAAGTGGTCGCCTATTCTTTCTAGTAGTTTTCCTAAATAATATGGCATAAAGGTGTCTTAAATATTTTTGACGATGATGATGTGATGTGATGATGCTGTTACTCCTCAAACAAAGGTCAAAACACTAGCTAGCTATGGATATTTGCTTCATACATGCACTTTACATGAGTCAGTCAGAATATCACTTTTATTTATGTCAAAATATTCTCACCAGACACCGACTGTCTGCCTGTATAAATGAACAACTTTGAACTTCCATGTTTCTTGGATTTCATTAACGATAATGGCTGTCATAAGATTTTAGACGATGATGTTATTGTTTGAAATTTGAACCTAGTAAAGCAGTCAGGCAGTTGATATGATAATGGTTCACAAATAAAAAATCTTGTTTTTAGTTGTAAAAGGTCACATCAGGAAAACTTCCACTGGGGACTTTCAAAGTGCAAAAACGTTTTTTATATTGGTCATCTGATATTTAGAAGTTAAAAGTGAATTTTTCATTCTCTCTTTAAAGGCAATTTCTTTTTTAGTGCTTTTTGTGCTGTAAAGGTTAAATTGCTTTGAATATTGCATGTATTTGACAGAAAATCTGAGCACCAAATTGAAGAAACAATAGATCAACTTTGAGCTTTTTTTTCTCTTATTAGGGAATTTCTTTTTATTGCTAAGGTTAAAAATGTTTTAAATATTTGATCTTTTAAACAAGAAATCTGAGTACTTCTTGAAGTGAAAAGAGACATAAACTTTAATGTAGTATTAGAGTTGCAAACATGTCAAATAACACTACAATCAGGGAAAAGAAGTGGAGATGCTTTCATTATGTCCATTCAGTTCTGGGGTGATGAGGAAACGAGAGCATCCTGAGAAAATCACAAATCTTTGGCAAGCAAACTGAGAAATTTTTTCACACCAAGATCTTCCCGAGTGTGGTTCTAATCTAGGTGGTGAGAGATGTTGTGATCTGCAGGCATGCCAGGTACCATAGACCATTTGGCCATGGAGGCTGATATAAAGTATGTAATTGTTTGATTTTGACTTTTCTGAAAAAAGAAAAAGGATGAATTTTTTTGTTTTAGTTGATTTGAAAGAAAATGGAATAAAAATATCATAATATGTGATAGAGAATTTGCAATAGCCTGAGGATTGAGCTTTGTGGATCGGTGCCTTATAAACACTCAATAAAGTAAATTTAAAGTGTCTTGCACTGGCTAGCTTCAAATTAAATTGGGCTGTATGATAATGTGAGTAACCTTGCCATTTCGCTTGCCGTAAACTTCTGTGGAATTTTCTAGGAAGATTTTCTCTACCACTTGTGGCCTTCAAGACACATTACTCCAGTTTACAGAGTTTTTATTGCTCTATAACAAGGAATTTTATAATTCCTATGAAACATCAATATTGTGTCTCTTGAGAGCCAAATAACCCCAAGCCCCCAACATCTACAAGGGTTTAATGTTATTTCCCGACCTTGACCCTTTCAATATGACCTTGGTTCAAGGTCTAGACACACCAGTCCTTAGGACCATGCAGATTATTCATGTGAAGTTTTATGACAGATATGCAGGTATGAGATATGGCCTGGACAGGATTTTACACAGGACAGACAGATGGACAAACAGACAGGCTGGTGGATGGATGGACAGACTGACATGTTGATTCCTATATTCCCCATCAAACTAGTTTGTGGCAGTATAAAAATGTGATTTTTAGAAACGCATCTTTGTGGTTGCTATAAATGTATGTTACTAATTACATCAGTACATGGTTATTTTGGACACTTTAAATGCTGGATTTAAAAGAGTGTAGAATTGATAGAGACAAGTAATTTCTAGACTAACCCTGTTTTCAATTCGAGTAAAAAGAAAATGAATTGAGTGTGGGATCTGAATGACTATGTATTCTTGTTAGTTTTGTTACCCATGGGGGTTAGCACACGGCAATATCAAAGTCTTTATAGGTCTTTCGAACTAAGTTTACTGTCTTAAAATTCTTCATATTTCCTTGTACTGATGATGGTTTTTTACCTTATAACATGATTTAAAAAAAACATTCACTCCAGGAAACAATGTTATAAGGAATATAAAGGCTAATAATACTAAAAAGAGCTAAAAGGTCCCGTTAGGAAATTAAATTTCAGATTCATTGTCTTAAAAGCTATTGATGGCTTATTTTAAGTCTATAGTATTACTACCTTAGGATTATATTTAGCTAACTTCATCCTATTTAGGGTGTCTAGATTTCATAGTGACCCAGACAATCACATAAACAGGACTACTAAAAATGCTGATTATATGATATTTCTTTTTACATCCCTCACATTTTCAGCCAAAAAAACTGAAACCACTATGGCAGCTTAGATGGTAGAGTGCTCCTTTGTATGTGGGAGATTGGGGTTCAAATCCTGGCTGGGTCTAACAAAGACTTTGAGATAGGTAGTCACTGTTATTTCACCAAGCACTCAGAAATTTGCATTTGCATTTGAAAAGAAATTCACTGGATATTTTGAAGGAGATGTTAAAAATGATGTTCTGTGTCATAGCAAGCCTGGTATGCTGCAGAACCCTCCCTATACTTTGCCTCTGAAGAGCACTACAGAAGTAAAAATGTCTGCCAATTCACCTATAGCTGTTGATGTCCCAATATAAGTGAAATCAGGGCTCAAAGTTGCGACTAAATTAGAAGCCATGGCGACCAAATTTTTCCATTGGCGACCAAATTTTACTCATAAGTCGCCTGCTCTTTAAGAGGTTCAAAATTATGGATCATGGCAGATTCTGTTTTTCTATTTGCGTTTTACATCTTGATAAAGTGTTTCCGGCACTCCTCAGCCGGCTTTTTGAATCTTTCTATATGTATAGAACAGTAATCATGGCTGGGAAGTGGCTGTCAATGTGTATTGATAAGCTTTTTCAAGGCAAGTACATGTGATGCTCCGGAAAAGCAGGCAATATATCCATTGCCTGATGATTGATTGATAATAAATGTTTGATATTATACAGTATACAATGTGTTTTTAGATTATTTTTAGGATAAAATCACATTAATTTTATTGCCGGTGCCAAAACTGCTAAAAGCCGCTTAAAAGTTTTAATTGGCACCTAATATTTTCATATAAGGAGCCAGCCTGGCTCCTAGAATTAAAAAGTCACTTTGAGCCCTGGAAATATTCTTGACTGGGACGTAATCAAGTAAACCTCCTCTACCATCCCATAACTGGCGTTGAATAAATATATTGACTGGGGCATAAACAACCATTACTTGATTCAATTCATTGCTGAAAGATACTGGTTGGAATTGAGTTATGTAGTTAAACATCCCAGTCAAGATTCTTTTACTTATATTAAGGTTGTCAGTTCTTGGATAATGTAGGAAGCAAAACTGCCAATCTTTAGTAAGTGAATATTTGACACATTTTCTGACACCAGGACCTGTCCTTAGTGGGATTTGAACCTAGATGGTGAAAGGCACTGTAAGTTTGTGCTTTAACACTGTGTCTCTTTCACCAAAAAACCACTGCAGTAGCACAGTTGGTAGAGTGCTCGCACTGTAAGTGGGAGGTTGTAGGTTCGAACCCTGATTTGAAAATGGGCAGTGACTGTTCTTTCGCCAAGCACTCTGCATAATGAAATGAAAATCACGATTCTTTTGGATAGGAACTTAATAAAGAACCCTGCACCTTCACCTATAGTTGGCAATGTCTTGGTATAAGTGAAATATCCTTAACTGGTACGTTAAACACCATTACTCAACTCTTCTAGTAAACTCTCCTGAAAGATACTGAGATCGAGTTTTGAGTTTAGAATTAGTAATGGTTATAGCATAATGTTTTTATAAAAACTTAGTTAACATTTTAATATTAGAATTTAATTTTGTGTAATAAAAATATAGCAGGTTTATGTTTTAGAACCTAGTTTTAAATTTTACGAGTTAACATCGTGTGTAGATTATAGATATATTTTTTATTACCAAGTTTTATATCAAGAGGTTAATGTCTTTAGGTCTATTATATAGTATTCCACTTTATCTTTGTTTAATGGTTCAGCTTAATAAGACATTGTCTTACAGCCATTTTTTATCCGAACATTGACTGATTTCGTATACTGGATGATTGATAGTTTTAAATTAAAAAAAAAATTCCATTTATAGCTCAAAATTAAATTCTACCGAGCTCAATCACTACATATGTCAAGTTGAAGAGATTAAAATAGTCGAAATCTACTTCATTGGTATAGGGTTTATTATTTTTGCTTCAGAGCTGGGAGCTTCCCATCAATTTATTGTTGTTGTTGGACATTGTAGTTAGTTTAATATACAATCAGGGATTAATGATGTATTTAGGAAACTGCCTTTTTGAATATCTGGGAGAAATAATCAGCCAGGGATCCAAGAAGCCAAAGCCCCTTGTGGTCCAGGCCAAATGGCCATTGATGGACCAGAAGGCCTTGCAAATTAAAAGACACTTTGTGGCTTAAGGCAATATGGACTAAGATATTTTACCGAGCTGTCCATCAATAATTTGGAATAAAATGATCAAAACATAAGAGAAACTTGGAGAATCTTGCACTTACAATAAACAAGTAATTTCTTTAAGATTCAACATGGATATCTTTATTTTCTAGGAGAATTTGTCAGTAATTTCAGAGGGAAACATAACAAATTCCTTGAGAGGGAAACATATCATATGTCAGTACTGGAATCAGGCTAGATTAATTCCTAATTTTGCTATTTCAATGGCCAAATCGGGTTGATAATGCACTCGTAGTTCAAGGGGTATGAGTTTTCTCCCCAGCTAGGGTCACCGTGTGTGGAGATGTCCTTTTCAGCTAGACATTTAACTTTATACTCCTCGTGTGGTCCACTCAGCTGCCAATTGAAAGGGACTAATGACACGCTTACAATGTTATTGGTATATCAGCATCCTATCAAAGCAGAATGCCTTGTACTGTTGTGCTCTTCAAAAACTCAGGTTTCAAATCAGTTACTTGGGGTCTTTTCATGTTTATTTAATACACAAGTACTTTTCATATGGCAACATATGTAGGGTTTTGAATTAGAAAACATGGAAAAAAGTTCCAAATTTATTCATATAATTACTGTAAAGATATGTAGTGAAGTTTAAATTTGGAAGGAATTCAGTTTTAGGTGCAAGATGATTAGAACATGTACTTTCAAATGATTGTAACAACTTGTGAGGGATAACTGCAGTTACATACAAAACAGCAGGAAAATCAAGTTCATGCACATGTTTTATTTAAACCTAATGGAATTTTATGCTTTGTACTTAGACACTTTTATTTCAAATTTGTCTAACTACCAAAGTGTTTTATTATTTGCATTTTATGTTAGTTATATTATAGAAAAAGTTGCATGAGTAAATTAAACCACCACCTTGAATGTTTAATAATATAGTGGTGAGGCAATTTTATTCTTGAAATCTGCAGATATGACAGCTGTAGGTATATAAAAATCTCAAACTTGTAGCTAGTTGCCCAAAATTATGCTGCCTGAAGATTAAAATTTTATTTTTTCAATGAGGTATACAGTCCTAAAGACTGACCTAGTTTTCAAACCTTGGATTCAACCATATTTAACAGGGCCTCATTGGCTGAAAGGTCTAAAGTGCATGCTTACAGCTTGCCTGGCTCTGCTAAGGTTCAAAATCCACTTGAGACAGACATCACAGATCCTAGTGGCAGAAAGTTTGGCAATTTACTTGCTGTAGATCATGGTTTTCTTCAGGCATCCAGCTTTTCCTTCACCATCCTGAACTGACTGTCTCAATAGAAGTCATCATAGAGGGATTTGGAAAGAAATCGAGGAGGCTATTCAAGTAAAATTTATCAGAGTATTGGATTTTGGACTTTAAAAAAGCCAGGAGGCAAAGTTATCTGGGGCAATAATGTGTCTTGTATATTTTATTTTCTGAATTTGTTGTTGGATATATGGAATAGAATTTATTTTAGTTTCAAACATTTCAATTAACTTTGCACTTAACATTATAAGTTTGAACTGTATTTTTGTCAGATTGCATGGAAATGATGATAGATCCCACAAAATTTGTGCAATTTCAAAATTTTATTATTTAACCTTGTACGTGTTGATTCAAAGCTTCATAGCAGCATATCCATAAACATTCCTGCTTTTGTCTGTAAATAGCAAAGTAGCACTAAGAATTGTAATGACAAAAATAAAAGGAATTGATGGACATTACAACAGGATTTAATTTGATTTAACGACCGTATTAAGCCAAGATTAAAGGCTTAACCCTTGTTATACCCGGACTTTATCACCTGATATCTGATTAAAAAATATGTTTAAGTCTGTAAACTGAAACAAGATTAAAAGATCAAATAAACAATAAAATGAATTAGTTTTATTTTGAAAATGTCACCCTTAGCAACCAGGTGAACTCCCTAGTTACATTTTAATCTCTGAAATGTCATTGTTGCTTTTTTCTGTGGTCGTTTCAGTTTCGTCTATTTTAGAGGTGTAATGATACTGGTAGAAAGGGTTCAATGGGTTTCTTATCAATTACTACGATAATGTTTAAACTATGATGTTCTTACACAAAAAAATGCCCAAATAGGACATTTATATGGTTTGTTGTCAATCGCTTTAGTTTAATTTTCATGTTTTTAATACTAGATAGATTTGACTAACATTATTCCAGTGCAGTCATAGTCAACCATAGTAAACCATAGTCAGTTATTTTGTTCGCCTAAAATTACTACCGAATAAATGTAGTTTCCTTGTGGAAAAATGACTAAGTTTTCCCAATTTGATAACTGAAATTCCCAAAACAACTGTGATAGTGATACAAGAAATTATATCAAGTTGGCCTTACCCACAACACTTTAGATATTTTAACAATTCTATATCTTCATATACAGGATCCTGAGCTTTTGCAAGCATGTCATAATGCAGTTTGCTGTATTTCAGAACTTCAAATTTTCCCAATTTAACAAGCAGAGGGTAGTTTTTAAAAAATGTAAAAATATCACTGACAGTTATAAACAGGAACTCTATCAGTTAAAGAAACTTGACAAACCTTTAAGGCTTATAGCTTTTATTTCTGATAGGTAAATTTGTTTTTCATTGTGATTGTAATAGAGATCCAGTACAATGGAAATTGAAGTACAGTTTAGTAAATCTGCAATCAATTTATCGCAATATGAATTTTGGTGTATAGTTGCAGCCCTAGTCTGTTTAAATCACTTGGTAAAAAAATTAGTCTGCATTTGATACCATGATTTTCTTGCAAATGGGCTCAAATCAATGAAGAAATGAATTTTTCTTTATAGGAACACATGAGTATAGATATCATGCATGTAAAACAATCTGGGCAACTGATGTACCATGTGGTTGTAACGTTTAAATATTTGTTGGGAACTATTATTTTATTGGATATGAAAGTAAGCATCAGTTGGACTTTCTTCTAGAAATGGTGTTATTTAAAAAAAAATGTGACTGAAGCAGATCAGAGTGGAATAATGGATTTTTACACTCCAGTCAAGATTCTTTTATCACTTATATCATGACAGTCGAATTCAGAGATGATGGGGGAAATCTGAGTGCCTGCAGAAAACCACTCGCCTTCAGTAAGCAAACTGACAATTTTTCTCAAAATAGGATCCGTCCAGAGTAGGATTAGAATCTAAAAGTTGAGTTGAGTTGAGTAATGGTGTCTAACGTCCCAGTCAAGAATATTTCACTTGTATCGAGACGTCGCCAGCTATGGGCGAAGATGCAGAAATTTTGCCTGTACATTGCGCTGATGGCATTATACAGCAGGGTTCTTTAGCGTGCCAAGCCCACCGTGACAACGGGACCTCGTTTATTTTAAGTTCCCATCTGAAAGAACCGTGACTTTCATTTTGTAATGCCGAGTGCTTGGCGAAAGAACAATCATTACCCACTTTCAAGTCTTGAGTCAGACCCGGCTGGGGATCGAACCCATGACCACCCACAGAGCAAGCACTCTACCAACTGAGCTACCACAGTGGTTAGAACCTAAAAGCGAGATTTGTTGTGATCTGTAAGGGTAGGATTTAGACCAATGTGCAAAGGTAGCTCCACGGTATAACAGATTACGGAAATTATATCTGGAGATAACATAAGAATCATACACAATACACACTTGTTACTTGTTTTCTGTTCATAGTAAATGGATAATTTTGTATATTGTTCATTCAGTATTACATTTATGAGAGCATTATTATGATATTACCAATTATGTTATTACCAATTTCAAGTTTTATCACCATAGTAACTCTTTTATAAGCTGGTAATGTTTTCTTTTATTTTGGCCCTGGGAAATCATTACCACGAAAGCATGCCTAATGTACAACCTAAATATTGCTAAACTTGAAATACATAATGTGTGTTTTTTTGTAGAAAATCCGTGTTGAAGTAATTGGCACTATCTGGAATTGAAATCAGAGTTGGGTAATGGAGTATAGATGTTACATGGTTGCTGCAACTTGTTTTGGCATACTTGAAAATATGGAGCACTGGGTCACTATTAATTAGTTCCATATTTCTTTCATTCCAAATTTTGAATACACAGATGGCAGGTGTAGATAGCTTAAAAGGAGGTGCTTACCCTTCGGAAGAACACAGCCTCACTTCCCTTGGTGGAAGTTCACATGTTAAACCTTTTTTGTCAGTTTCAAAGTTTTTACTTTAATGTGGGATTGAGATTTGGACATGGAATAATATCTTTACTTTTGATTTGATTTTTTTATACTTTATATGAATTATGATATTGTTAAATTTTTAGAAAGACTTCACATTGTTTTTGTTTGCCTAACAGTACTATCAAATACAGGTAGTTTTCTTAGGTTTCTCAATTGGACAAATAAAATTCCCAAAACAAAAGTAATAAAGAATGGAACAATCTAGAGGATAGTGACAAATTCATTCGGAACATCCTCTGGATGTGAAATGATAAAGTACACTAGAAAATTAAATTTTGTTGTCCTTATCATAAAATTTTAGATATTGTCACAATATAAGTATCCTACATGTATTGCTTTCAGAGGTGCAGTCTCCCAATCTTAAAGGCAGAGGATAATTTTTAACAAATGTGACAAAACCTCTGCTTCCATTTATATCTTCCACTAAAGTTTTAAATTTAAGCTTTGACCAAAAAAGTCTGAAACTGACATAATAAAATCGAATGATTCAAGGCCTCAATCTGCCGTTGTTGATTCAGTTTACTAGTCTGAAATGGTTTGTCAGTTAGGTTGCCTAATGTCGGTAATTTTTTCTGGGGATTCTGGATTTCTCCACCATCCCATAAGTTGCTGTGAAGCACTGTTATTCCACTCCTATTTTTACTTTGACCAGTAAATAGGAAAACTAGCCCTTAGGTATTCTAATGTCGAGTGTATTATACCCTGCCATTTTAAGAGCGATTTCCAACAGCTGTTTATTAAATCTTGCTTGTTTACACCTATACCTATATAATACAGAAACTATTTATGGAACATCATTTACTTCATTAATGTTAAAGTAATTAGTAAAAACATGTATAATTTTGTAATCAGTCAACTCCTGATGTTACCACACTTTTCATCTTCAGGTTCCCATAATCTTCAAACAGAATATTTTACAAATAATTGAAACAGAAATGGAGGCTTGAGGGTCAACCAGGTACTCGAACCATAGACTGTATGCACTCTAATTACAATAAAATTCTCTATATGCAATTCACTTTTTTCAGCTTTTAGATTTAACTCACCTTCTCTTTTCAGGTCAAACTAGTGCTCAACCTAGTTGCCAACTGTAGCCCGTTTGCACGCTGTTTTTAAGCAAGTGCTCTAATATGCAATCCAGTTTATTAAATTTTTTTTTTTCAGTTTTCAGATTGAACTTTTCTTTTCTTTTCAGGATAATACTGGCACAGAGACCCTGCAAACATTTTAAGTTGGTGTTCTATATGCAATCCAGATAGGTCTTTTCCTTGTTTTCAATTTTCAGATTTACACAGCTTGAACAACTATAAACCAGGTTCATTCTCCAAACCATTTCAGTCTGTACTTGGTTAACCACTGAGTGGAGATCAGCTTCACTGGCAGTTCTAGTTAGAAATTGTGGTCAAATTCATTGACAGCGATTTTTGAAGAAAATGTTTTTATTTCTGAACTAATTATATAAAAAGGAAAAAAAAAACCTCAGAATTAGAATGAGGAAAAACTCTCTGAAACTAGAAAGAGGAAAGATCTGAACTAGAAATGTTAAAATTAAGAAAGGAAAAACATGCAAGAGATGAGAAGTAAATTTGATATAAACTTCATTTTTAAATAATTGCATATAAAGGGCTTATAGCTTCTGTAATACTTCCTAAAAGCCTTATGACCTTAGCTATCAATTCTGGACAGGTGCCTGCAGAACAAGGTGTTGAAGTAATTAAGTCATTTATAGATCAGTAATAGCACTGATAAAGAAATTAAAAGTCAAGATTTTTTTGTTTGAAGTTTTTTCCGAGTTTCTTTTTTCTAATAAATCTTTTAAATGATGTCATAGATAACAGCTGCACGACTGATGCACATGCATATTTGTAGTGTCAAAGCCATTGAAGCGTAAAGTAGGAATCCGGTATTTCAGAAACAGTTGCTAATATTTCCGCCATGTCATTTTTTTTATTGATAATACAAATTTCAGAGACTGACATAGCAAACTATTTAAGTTATTCTGTCAAGAAATATTAGATTCGGTAGCTTTATTCCTCGACATTTATGGTTATATAATTATCTTTTGAACGTTTTTGTTGATTGCTGTAAATCTAAAAACAAATTTGTGGTTGTCTTATGACATTGAAAGCTACAGGGTCAAAATAGAAAACATTACACATCTTTCAAAATAAAAGAAAACATCTTTCATTTGGTTAGATATGTTTTCTAATTACCCCTTACTTTTGAAGAAAGTGGGGATTTTAAATTCAAACTTCTGTTTTTTGCCGTCCACCAAGTCACTTCTAAGTTCAGAGTAATTCTTCTAAACTATAAAGCACTATTTTATGAAACTAATGATGCAAAGCATCAACATTGATAGGAGATAGTCATATTATTAACCTGAGATAGTTTCCTTATTTTCCTGGCAGTTATGGCCCTTTGAACATAAGTGCAAATTACAAAAAGTATTTCTGCTTGGATGTGAAATCACTGAATTTGCTTATTTCTTTTTAATGCTGTCATTTATTATGTGAAATCTTTGATGCTGCTTGATCCAGTAATCATGTCTAGGTGAAGGACACAAATGAAGAAGGTATCATTGGGCAAATAGTGAAATTCTTCAAAATATTTGGGATGTAATCTCTTGTGAGCATTAAGGCCCATTTGCCTCTTGTTTGTATTCTTTAATGCACCACGCTTGATGCTATGGGGTTTCTATTTACTCATTTGTGGTGCCGTGCACACTTTGTGCAATACTGAATATTTCATCATGATTGAATAGATAAACATTTCCTTTATCAAAATTGAGTTGAGCTGAGTAATGGTTTTTAACATCCCAGTAAAGAATATTTCACTTATATCGAGATGTGGCAGCTGTTGACGAAAGTGCAGAAATTTTGCATGTGTGTTGCGCTGATGGCATATTATATAGCAGGCTTCTCTATCATGCCAAGCCTACCAAGATGTGGGACCTCGTTTATTTTAAGTTCCCATTCGAAATAACTGTGATTTTCATTTTGTTATGCTGAGTGCTTCAGGCGATAGAGCAGTCACTACCCACTTTCAAGTCTTGGGTCAATTCCGGCCAGGGTTCCAACCCACTACCTAAAACTTACAGAGCAAGCACTCTAGATCAAAACCACTGCGGTAGCTCAATTGGTAGAGTGCTCACTCTGTAAGTGGGAGGTCGTGGGTTCCATCCCTGGCTGGGTCTGACCCAAGACTTGAAAGTGGGTAGTGACTGTTCTTTCGCCAAGCACTCAGCATTACAAAATAAAAGTCATGGCTCTTTCGGATGGGAATTTAAAATAAATGAGGTCCAGTGTCGCGGTGGGCTTTGCACATTAAAGAACCCTGCTGTATAGTGCCATCAGTGCAATGCATAGGCAAAATTTCTGCACCTTCACCTACAGCTGGCGACGTCTCGATATAAATGAAATATTCTTGACTGGGACATTAAACACTATTACTCAACTAAACTCAACTCTAGATCAACTGAGCTACTGCAGTTGTATTTTATCAAAATTGAGCAAATGAATGTTTTGGACAATATTTTTATGGTATGTTTGGCTAAGTTAAGTTCATTTATTCAGAACCTTTACTTTCTCATAAATTTACAACTTATACTTCTGAAGAAAAAACATTAATAGCATATAAACTTTTAGTAAACTAGGATCATAATGTTCATCTACTGTAAATGTCATTTTACACATGGACAATTAATTTGTCTGGCTTTTTGTCTTCATCAGCTCAATGTTTGGGATTAATGCATAAAAAAAGCCATATTGTGTATATATACCAAAGTTCATGAATGTTTGTAAAATGCCAATGGGTGACCACAATCAATTTTTTTGAAATCAATGTGTTTTGATATATAATACAAAAAAAGTAAATTGTATATATATATTATATATCAAAAACAAACATACCAATCCACATATGTAACAGATAAAATACTAATTAATATCAATTATCAATATAACAGATTGTCCCTAATGTGCTCGGTCCCTTTGAGCCATCATTTGATATATATCTATGGTAAAATTCCTTAGTGATTTAGGCAGTAAATCCTTTATTTTGTCCGCACTGAAAAATTATAATTTTTCTCACTGTTGTTCAAATGATTCATTAAAAGTCATCAATTTTAACATATCTGGTTGCTTGAATTATTAAAAATTGATGAAAATCTGCAAAATAGTCAAGCAATATAGACATTATTTTGAAAAGATTCACAATTAGAAATTGGACGATTTCATTTGCTTAGCCAAATTTGGCTTATCAAGAGGGTTTGGCAATATGATTTGGGAAACTTTAAACATGTAAAAGAAATTTTTGGAATTCAAAATATTGTGAGGCTGTAATGTACAGCAAATTGTAATTCAGAATACCTAAAGAGTTGAGGGTAGTAATTGTTTTTTTGTATATTAATTTCCTCACTCAAAAAAATTTAAGTCATCAAAAATAATGATATAGAATAGATATTGTCTTTTCTTCTCTTGTTTTGAAAAATTGTGTTGGAAATGAAATATTCTTGTTAATTTGTAAAAAAAAACAAAAAAAAAACCAGTCATTGAGATAAATTGATACACAAAAACATGAGATACAATTAGAGAGCGCATTGTCACTAAATGTTGTCAAACATTTCGTTGATGGTTTTTGATGACCTACTTAGGTGTCATTAATGATATTTTTCCAGGATATTATTTTGATTGGCATTTGTTAGCTTTGGCTTTTTAAAAGCTACTTGCAGCATGCGGTTTTTACCAATGATATTTTTCTAGGATATTTTTTGATTAGGGTTTGTTAGTTTTGGCTTAATAATAGCTACTTGCAACATGCAGGGTTTTTTTCCCAATTACGATCGAAAGCACCATGTTTTTGTCATTGTAAGAGATCTTATTTGATATATATTACGAATGTAGACTTTGTTATTAGATCCCAAGTGTTTTTATTGTTACCATGCCAAGCATTTTTATGGATGAAAAAAAAATTGAATCTGCTCGTCAAGTCGATTGGACTTGTAATAAATATACTGATTAAAAAAGACACAAAATCATTACAAGACCATTTTCTTGCTGTCAGTTTTATCTTTTAAATTTTAAATATTTAATGCATAAACAAGTTGAACTTTCCTGCACTTTTACATTGCAGTTTTAAAAAAAAATTTAAAGGATAAAAAATTATGTGGAAGGAAAGTTCTAATATGTAATAATTATACCCCATGCAGTGAATTTCAATTCTTTTGCACTTTGTTTCTAAATGCTTGCATTTATTGAATTGATTTTTGGTTGCACTTTGTTTCTAAATGCTTGCATTTATTGAATTGATTTTTGGTTGCACTTTGTTTCTAAATGCTTGCATTTATTGAATTGATTTTTGGTCTACAACAACGATTTGCAGATCAAGTTTTTTCATTCTGTTCCATTGATTTTTATGTAAATAGTGGCAATTGGACTTTGGAAATTTCACAGAAATAACTGCAGAACTCTAGGCCTAATATGTGATCACTCTGGGTATGTGAGCTTGCTCACTAAGGTACTTTCATGCATTTTTGTATTTGATTTGATGCCATGATCTGCATGCGTGAGAAAGAGGTTACCTTTTTTCAAAGTTCCTAATATTTAGATTGATACCAGTAAAAAATTAAAAATTATGGTAAACGTTGTTGAGCTGGCCAGAATTGATTTTTGATCAAGCTGACCAGAATTGAAATGAATTTTGCTTGAGTTAACCAGAACTGACTTGAATTTTGCTCAAGCTGGCCAGAAATTGAATTGAATTGGATTGAATCAATGAATTAAACTAAATGGAATGTACTGAATTCTTGGTTATAATACAATTCTTTTTATTGAAATGTTAGTTTTCTAATGTCAATCTTCTAGCCAAACAAAATTTAATCGAAAAAAATATTAAAATAAAACTTTTATAAATTGTGTAATATAAAGAAAATGAAATCATCAGAAACTTTGATATTGTAATACAAATGTTAAACCATTTTATAATGTTTTTATAGATGGGTAATGCAGGGAAAATTAATCTTGATATAAAAGTCAAAATGTAAAATCTTCACTAGTAAAATCTAAATGAAATGTCAAAGGAGGTTATGCAAATTTATATTTCTGGTAAATGGAAATTTTTATTTTATGGTGCATATTGGTAATAAAATTGAAAGAAAAACACCAATATAACTATAGTCAAATTTATTGCAAGATCCTGATTACCGGCGTATGTAAGAATTTCCTGGTAAACCATTTTTCTTTGTCACAGACCTCTTCTGAATGGCTTGGTGTCAGTGTAATGGACTGAGTGGTCTGCAATGTAAATCTTTGACATTCAAGGCAATTGTACTAGTTCTCTAAAGGTGACCATAGGTGCATAAGTGCATAGTGGATCAGAAACAGTACATGCACCAACTCAAACATCACATAATCTTGATCTCAGGATAGATTACAAGCTGACCCATTCTACGGATTTGTCCGTTTTCGATGGATATGTACTGCAAAAACGGATGTTAAAATGTACTAACATTGTAACATCGCATGTTAAAAATGTACCAAAATTATGGGTTTGCTAATTAAAAATGTACCATTCTTGATAAATTAATAGAATTGATTGGTCACCCTAAGATTAATCTTCTAGATTAATAAAAACAGTTTCATTGTAAATAGCTCAAAAATTGCTGATGTCATGTAAAACAAAATTGAACCAACAACTTAATTTAATAAACAGTGCCTTGCAACAACCTAATTTGAAGCTTAAAAAGGCAAGTTTTATTTTCAAAATGCATTTGTCAACTTTAATATAGCATCATATCTGTCTATGTCCATATTTACGCTTGTTTTGATGAGCATATGGTAATGATATGGTTAAACGTCCCAGTCAAGAATATTTCACTAATATCGAGACGTCGCCAGCTAAAGGCGAAGGTGCAGAAATTTTGCCTGTGCGTTGTGCTGATGGCATTATACAGCAAGGTTCTTTATTGTGCCAAGCCTACCAAGACACGGGACCACATTTATTTTAAGTTCCCATCCGAAAGAACCGTGACTTTCATTTCGTAATGCCGAGTGCTTGGCAAAAGAACAGTCACTACCCACTTTAAAGTCTTGGGTCAGACCCGGCCGGGGTTCGAACCCACGACCTCCCACTTACGGAGCAAGCACTCTACCAATTGAGCTACTGCAGTGGTTCATGGTCTATGATGTTCATTTGTGACATTTTAGGCAATTATACTTGCACTCTTAATAAAGGTAGCCAAAAGTGCATAATTGCATAATGGATCAGAAACGGTACTTGCACAAACTCAGGCATCACATGATTTTGTGGTTAGATTAATCCTCCATATAAATAAAAAAACCACAAACAACTTGGGTCAGTTGTTCCAAACACGGTTTTAATCAACTGATTAGTTAACGTTTAAATAATGCATAATTTCAAATCTGTTGTGAAATTAATGTTGAAAATGTCGTAAATGAATAGAATTCCAACAAAATGAAGCACATGATTATAAATCTATGGATTTTGGTAATGGTATGTTGGGTTTTATTGATGTTTTGAATTTGTGTTAATCATTGATTAAGCTAATCAAGCTTTGAACAACTAGGTCCTTATATTTTCATTGCAAATAGCTTAAAAATCACTGATGTGATGTAAAACAACTCTGAACCAACAACTTAATTTAATAAGCAGTGCCTAAAAATTACCCTATTTGTACCAAATTTGTCCAGATGAGTATTTCAAGGCCTATGGTCCTCTGGGTCTGATTTGGTGCCTTTTATTCTACTAGTATTGCCATTACATGTATTTTAAAAATTTTAAATTGTGTCTTCAGAATGTCAGATTAGTTTTTGATTTAAGCATTACAAGTTCAATAGTAATTGTTGAAAATACTTAGTAATCTCTAGTTACAGGAATTCCTGGATTCATATTTTACGAGTGCAATGTCAATATTATTTAAAAGAAGCGTTTTACCTAATGTCATTTTGTTCAAATATATGTCCGCTATTTGGTAGATTATTTGTTATCATTCGTTGGCTAATGGAAAACGTTTTAACCCAAACCCTTCTGAGTGGATGATGTATGGCTTGTCCGCATTTAAACATCTAAATAAATAATACCCTTACGTAATCTTATATTTTGTACGATTGTTGTGATTTTATTGATATTTCAACCGCCGCATACATCTTACTCATGACGAATGCGACTTTAACACTTTACGGTTTATTGTTTAAAGTTAGAAGTATTTTATATTAAGTTTCCAAACATTTGCCATCAAGCGGTAAGCCTTTAACCCTTTTTTGTCCGATTTAAGTTGTGCATTTACTTCCAACAATTTCCCGAGAGTGCTGTCTTCGTAGATAAATTGTTTCGCGAAAATATTATATAGCGTCCCTGTAGAAAACGCGAGACTTTTAACCGACCTGTGAGAACTGTTTTAGAACTATTTTTTGAGAATTACCAATAAAAGGAATATGGTTTATTTTCTCGCACAATGAGATTAAAACATTAAGATTTAGACAATAACAATACTTTAGAGATATATAGAGTGTTTCCCGAGTTATTGTTTCAGACAAGTTTTTGCAGTTTATGAGTCAGAAGCAGAGAGAGTGAATTATAAAACTGGCAAATTTGTATTATAACATGAATTTATTATATTAGCCTCCTTTGTTGATAAAATCCTATGGTAGCTCAGTTGGTACAGTGCTTGCTCCATATGTGGTAGGTGTGGGTTCGAACCCCAACCGTGTCTGACTTGAAAATAATTTTGTTTGACTCGAAAATAATTTTGTTTTTACCAGGGTTCGAAATTAGGCACGCATACTCGCTAATAGCTTGTAGATCTGCCGAATAGCGAGTGGAAATAAAAGCCACTCGCATAGTTGAGCGAGTGAATAAAAAAAGCTAAATCATTTACAATCTACTTTTCAATTAACTATCACGTTGTATGTTCCAAATGAAATTTAAAACGAAAAAAAAAAAAACGAAAAGCGCCCGAAATAAGTTATATTGTCTGGGCATATATGTCAATGTATAATATTATATTTCCCGGAACACGTGGCTACGATTGGCTGCTTAATTTAGTCTTCGTCTCTGATTCGTTGTTTAAAATAGACCAGTGGAAATCCCATTACCGTCATGCTTTACTGTAGCACGTGAATAAAAAAGTAAAAATTCAAAGACTTTGATCCTAGACCAGCAGTCAGGAGATGGTGGCTCAACGGTCAGCAAAGGACCAAACACAGCCCCCACATGGCCCAAGAAATTGAATGTTAATTATGAGCTATTAAAACTGTTTCATAAATTTTAGCTAGTCATTTTTCATTTTAGCTAGTGAATAAAAATTGTACAAGCTAATTTTTGCTAGTGATAAATATCGCTAAAGTCGAACCCTGGTTTTTACAACAAACACTGTGCATTTAGAAATGGAAGTCACATGGACTTAAGTTGAAACTTTAAAAACTAATTCCCTGTGTCATGGTAACCATGGTACCCTGTGCAATGGTAGGAATGGCAAAAACCTTCCTTGCACATTGCTTTGAGCTTTGTTTTTTCTTTTTTAGCTCACCTGAATTGGGACAAGTTCAACCATTCAAATGCTCTTTTGTTTGTTGTTCTTCATCCTTTATCTTTAGTCCATTGTCCATTAGCTTTTAACTTAACAAACTCTACTCTAGCACCAGTTTAACAATGGCAATGAAACTTGGCAGGGATGTTACCAGGTCCTTTTACATTGCAAAGCTGGTTGACCTTGACCTTGAGTTTACATTGACCTGAAGTATTGACAAATAAAAACATCTCATCATGAACAAGTCTATGGAGCTGTGAGAAATGGTCATTGGTTCTTCTGAAGAGATCTTAAAAACTGACGGCCAGGGCCATGTCATGGTAGGCCAGGCGAATTAAAGAATCTTGCCTGCACATTGCCTTGAATGGATTGCAAAAGTCAAAATTCCTGCCACTTTACCTTTAACTGGCAATGTCTCAATATATTTTTGACTGGTATGTAAAACCCATTCAGTTAGTCAACCAACTAATCAATCAATCAATGAATCAATCAATCAATCAGTTAATCAATCAGTAAATCAATCAATTTCAAAATCAAATAAAAAAGAAATCAAAGATATAATGAAGCCATCAATCAAATTTAATTGTATATTAATCATAATAGCAGTTTGAACCATTCAGTAATGGTAGTATTGTTCCAAACACAGAGTATTTTTTCTTTAATTTCAAATATAATAGAACTACAATGGGTTTGACAATAATGATTATAAGTTTGATATGAAAATGCTTCCTTTTAACTGGTTTCCCAATAAAGGATCCATTTAAAAGATTAATGAGAAAAACGAAACGTTGTCAACAAGAGTTGTGTGATGAATGCCGTCCATCTCTTATGGGACATAATTCTGTCTTGTATAGGAACTTTGTCAATTGTCGCTATCAATTAATTGAACATGATTAACTATTATGTCATAGAACCAAATACATTCTTCCAGTTGCATAATTTTATTAACTCGGGTTAATTGGCATAGCCGTTAAAATGCGATAGATCAACTTCAGAAACAATGGAGATTTTTGTCATGCTAATTTTCGGTTCCGCAATACGCCACATGCTAGATGTGATTTTTCCTTTCATGTTTTTGACTGTTATTTTTTTCCCAGTGTAGTTCCCGAGACTTTTTATGTATGATCTTTTTGACTTGCCGTTCCATTTTGGCGAGTTTATCAAAATTGTGCCTTGACATTTGTTATTCGTCATGTGGATTAAATGATTGATAGTCATATAAATTATGCATTGTAACTTGTCATGCATAAAATGAAAAATTATAAAAACATTGATGGGTGCGGTAATAAAATGATTATTGTTCGTTGTATGTCATGGATTGTAATATTTTATGTGTCAAAATTAAAAAATAGAGGAAATTCTTATTTGTAGTAATGTTTGATTTGAACCATAAAGTAATGATTTTGTTTGGTTTGGAGTAAAGTAATGGTGTTTCATGTCCAAGTAAAGCCTCTTTTGTGACTAGTTTTGAGGATATTTCAGGCAATTAGTTTTAGAATGTTAGAGCAAACCTGGAGTGCCAGTATAACCAAGCATTATTTGGTAAGGATATGCCAGAGTGGGATTCTAATTTAGGTGTTGAAAGACACTGTGGTGTAGGCTAGTGTTTAAGACCAATTACCAGCAGACTATTGGTTAATAAAAGATGTTCTTTATCATATCATCTTTGCTTTGGATGACTTTCATAAAACTTCACATGAATAACCTTTAAGGTCAAAAGGTGTGTCATGACCCTGAACTGAGATTATATCAGGAAGAACAAGGACAAGGACATGGGAAAACACTAAACCCTTGTAGATGTTGGGGCGGGGGTATTTCGCTCTTAAGAGACAGTTCTGGTTTTTCATTGTGGCAAATTTCTGGCAATAGGCTTCATCAGCATACATAATGTCCCTTATTGTTCATGTAGAATTTCTGTTTTGATAGGATATTGAATCTTAGATGTTGATAATTTGACTTAAATATTAGTTATTCTGGAAATTTGATGTCTGTTTCTATAAAATTCTGTCCACTATTGAGGGTATTGATTTGAAATAGGGGCTTCAGTTTCTGAGTTGTCTAAATTACTGGCTTTAAGGGATCACAGTGGCCTCTTTATTTGGATTAAAATCCCATGTGGGACAGGACAGTTCTTAAGTATTAAAAAGTTATTCAGTTTTCCTGTTTGTGGTTTTTTGTGGGTAACTCTGGTTTCTTCCGCCAACCCAAAACTGACCATCTCACAATTACTGGCTTACTGACGCCAACCCAAAACTGACCATCTCACAATTACTGGCTTACAGACGCCAACCCAAAACTGACCATCTCACAATTACTGGCTTACAGACGCCAACCCAAAACTGACCATCTCACAATTACTGGCTTAAGAGACCAAAGTGCTCTCTAATTAGATCCAAATTCCATGTGGGACAGACCTTGGGGTTAAAAAGTTATTCAGTTTTCCTGTTTGTGGTTTTATGTGGGTACTCTGGTTTTCTCCACCAACCCAAAACTGACCATCTCACAATTGCTGGCTTACAGAACAAAGTGCTCTCTAATTAGATCCAAATTCCATGTGGGACAGATCTTGGGGTTAAAAAGTTATTCAGTTTTCCTGTTTGTGGTTTTATGTGGGTACTCTGGTTTTCTCCACCAACCCAAAACTGACCATCTCACAATTGCTGGCTTACAGAACAAAGTGCTCTCTAATTAGATCCAAATTCCATGTGGGACAGATCTTAGGGTTAAAAAGTTATTCAGTTTTCTTGTTTGTGGTTTTATGTGGGTACTCTGGTTTTCTCCACCAACCCAAAACTAACCACCTCAATATAACTGAAACAATCTTGGCATGGGTGTAATACTCCATTACTCCACTCATTTCCTAAAATGTCAATGTCAGAAAAAAACAGTTGTTCAAGCATATCAAGATAAAAAAATTCTTAACACATCAGGTCCCAGTTTCAGGAAGAATAATTTGGAATTAACCATTAATTAAAAGATAATTAGCATAATGATAAATGATTTGTTAATTATAGTTTAACCAATAATTAACTTTCATTAAGCTTTGTGCAACTGAGCTGAGATAAAAAAAATCAACAATAAAAATAAGTCACACAGATAGTCGTTTATAATATTAGACAGTTATTGCCCTTTACAACATCAAATTTTATTAATAATTGATAGGTATTGGGGAAAAATATCGTAACCAATGAGATGAGTTTTATTCGAGAAAAAAAAAATTAATGACCAATGAGACATTTATTTTTTCTCGAAAATAATAAAAATTCATAACCAATGGGACATTTTTAGCCATTGAAATGATAAATCATTTTATATTTTGGATAATTTTATTAATAAAGTTTGATAAATAATTGATCAGTCTCTGCACAAATTTATTTCGTAATCAAGTTCATTTTTCTTGAACATTATTGTGATATTATGCAACTGACAGATATTTATAATGATGGGATATTTTTGTGGTAATAACATGATTATTCAATTGACAGACATTTTGTATGGTAATCGACCTATTTTAGTCCAGAGTGAAATAATCGTTTATTTATTTTTGTATTTGTAATATGCATTTATTGTCAAATTTTAGAAATAATTGCTGATGTGATTGCATTATAAATATTTATATTTTCATATTTACCCAAGTTTTTGAGCAGTTCGATGCAGAGTTTTCAAATTGAGTCAGTGAATCGGAGTTCAATCTAGAAGGGGTCTTTTGCTGGTTGGTTGATTGGTTGGTTGAATGTTGCTTAACATTGCATCAGCAATTTTTCAGCTATTCCCGATGAGAACTGCTTTATTAACCTCTATGGATTAATCTATGAACAATTTTGTGTATGCATGTGAAGTGCGAGTGTGTTGTATGGTCTGTCTTGTACTAGCGCACACTCGGGGTGACTTTAACGTGCTAGCTCACCGAGTCAGTATACCACAGACAAGCATACCACTCCCCCAATCCATTATACTGATACCAGGTAAATCAGTAAAGACCAACCGCAAGGAAAACTCTCTTTCTCACATGAGGTCCGAGCGGGACTCGAACTCACAGTGGTGAGAGACCCTGGATTTAAAGACTGACATCTTAACCATTAGGCCACCGTGACCTCTGGGCTCTTTTGCTCCATGGCCTCAAATTTCTATTGGCCTAAAAAATGTTGTCTCTGTGCTAGGTTTGACCCTTCTTTTATATCCTGAGTATCATTAGTCATAAATTTTAGTTTTCTGCTCTTTGCATAAGAGGAATGTCATTGGCCAAGTGTTCTTATGGATCAAGACTCTTGTGGATTCAGTTTTAATCTCGCTAAAGCTTGCCAGTTTGCTTGCTGATAGTCTGTGGTTTTTCTTCAGGTACTCAAGTTACTTCAGAGCAGTAAAGTACCACTTACTGCCCCTGTTTGAATCTCAATCTGACAAATTCTAGTTTAGAAAGTTTGTCTGTTTTGTTTGCAGAAGGTCAGTGCCTTTCTCAGGTTGTTCCAATTTCCTCCACCATCCCAGACCTCACTGTCTATATATATATATACAGTTGAATCACGTTATCTCGAACTCGGATATCTCGAACTACAGGATATCTCGAACTTTTTTAAAAAGTCCGAACAGAGTTGTTCTTTATTAAACCAAAATCACTCCGGTTATCTCGAACTCGGATATCTCGAATTATCGGATATGTCGAACAATATTTTCGTCCCCTTGAATGAAAATCCTAAGAAAATTAAATTTGTTAACTCGAACAAAATATTTAGGAAAATTAAATTTGTTAACTCAAACAAAAAATTTTGGAAAATCAAATTTGTCAACGCTTAGAAATTTTTTGGTAGAAAAAACACATTCCGACAAAAATAAAATATTTGACTGTCGGCCTCGTATTGATTTTAAAATGACAACATTGCACTGACCTCCCGATTTCCTTAAGCCCTTAAACCCTCAAGGAGATTAACAGGTGTTATAATTACTGCCAAGCTGAACATGGCTTCCGAAAAGCGTGTGATGAGAACATTACTCAATACAACCGGAAGCTTGGGGTGATTAAAGTACACAAAGCGAAACTGGTATGGAGACCAAAGCGGACTCCACTATTTGTCGGCTAATAACAATAGCGAAATCGGTTATTGACAGATTTGAGTACTTAAAGAAAATCTTATAAAACAAAATGCATAATTGAATACATACGATATAGGAGAAAAACGGCAATATACAGTTTGACAAGATAAAACCGGAAGCAACTTTCGGTAGGCATGTAAGAGTTACTTCCCTTTTGTTGCCGTTTTTAACATCGGTTATCTCGAACTCCGGATAAGTCAAACTTTTTGCATTTCCCCGTCGAGTTCGAGATAACGAGAGTCAACTGTATATATATATATATGGAGTTAAAAACACCATTACTCACCTCGCTTCATTCATTCATTTAGACAACAACTTGGATTTTAGAATAAAGACCATTTGCCTGTTTCATTCATAACGTAAAGACCAACATCATTCATACATGTATATTCCATTTTATCTTGGTTATATAATACAAGGTTGAATAAAGACCTTATATGTACAATTTGTACTAAGGGAGGTAACTCTCATATACAGGTAGAAGAGTATATAGTGGAGTAATTTAGTTTAATGCCCAATTCAAGATACTTTCACTTATATCCATGGATTGTGAAGGAAACTGAAATACCTAGAGTTGAATGGTGGTTAACTTCAAAGTCAAGAATATTTCACTTATATCGAGATGTCACCAGCTTTAGGCAAAGGTGCAGAAATTTTGCCTGTGTTTCGCTGATGGCATTATACAGCAGGATTCTTTATCGTGACACAGGACCTCATTTATTTTATGTTCCCATCCGAAAGAACTGACTTTCATTTCATAATGCAGAGTGCTTAGCGAAAGAACAGACACTAACCACTTTCAAGTCTAATGGGTCAGACCCAGTCAGAGTTAAAACCCATGACCTCCCACTTACAGAGCCAGCACTCTACCAACTGAGTTTATGCAGTGGTTTGAAATGCCTAGAGAAAACCCAGACCTATATGGCAATCAAACTGACAAACTTTCTCACACTAAGATCTGTTCGGAGTGGGATTCAAGCCTATGCGGTGAGAGGCCATGTAAGCAAGACGACAACACTGAGGCCCCACTAAGGTAGAAGAACACATATGATGAACTAAACAGCATAGGCATAAAAAGTTCTGTGTAATGACTTTATTGAGGTTTGTCTTTTTTCCAAGTAACATTCAAGTGAAGGTTTTAAATTATGTTTTGAAAGATAATGCCTTTAAAATCCTATGAAACTGTTTAATTTTGTATTTTGTCCATTTCCTTTTATATTCTTCTCATGGTTTATATATCAATTTATCTTGTTCTTACTAATAACAGTCTGACTTTTTTCCTTGAAAATAAAATTTTAATCTCAGAATTTTCTCGATTATGTACTGGCTATATAAAACCTGTATTTAGTTACTAAAAATCGAATCATTGCTATATTTGGTATAATTATTGATGTCTGTCTACCGGTATATTAATACTGGTTATATATTTGTACCGGTTTTCGGATTCAAATTGATGGTCTGTAATGGCAGAATTAGCGGAACTGTAGCAAGTCATATGTACAATGTATTGCTGAATGATTGAATTTTTTTCAGCATTTAAGAACATTCATTGTTTGCTGCCAAAAAGGGATTGGCAAAGATTTTGATTTTATTGTCTGTGTATGTTTATGTCTCATAAGTGACATATTCTAAATTTAGATATAAAAGTTTCCATCCATCCATTCATCCATCCATCCATCTATACATCTATTCTATCAACTAACCCACTGAAGAACAGTAGATAATCGTGGATAATTAAATTTGTCACCCTTCAAAGATATTTATCGCATAGAGGTCGATCTATGCATAGTCCGACGGATGTTTTTTTTTTTTTTGGAAAAAGAAACAATGTACCAAACCATGTATTGCTGAATTAAATGGTAGAAAATAATAATTTCATAAATATATGAAAAAGACAATGGGTAATTAAAATTTAAAAAAGTTGTACCCGTTGTTTTGTCATTTTGGATAGAGAGAAAATAGAGTTTTGCAGATCCTACCGTCGCTATGAGGGGGTACATTCTAGCGGTTGTATGTAACTGGATCATTTGCTGTTAATCTGGGTTTTAATTAACTGCTGATTATCACTCACAATATTCCCGTTTCATGTTAATGGTGAAGTATTTAAAATCCACATGTGGTCATTTGCACACAACACTGTACGAATTATCCTCCTTTCACGAAAGTGAAATCTAATCGATAAACAGTTTTAAAATATGACACAATTGCCTCAACATCAAAATACTTTATCATAACCTTCAAAATAAATTTAAATTTCCGTAGATTTCACGAAGAATCAATTAAATCAACCTGCCGTTGCTGTTCATTTCATATGAAGTTATGATTTTACATCGTAGGACGCAAACTTCTCGGACTACTTTTTATTGTAAACATGAGATCAGTTCGCCAAATTGCAGAAATTATAAGATGCATACCGTCGCAATATTTTACTAGATTCCGAAATGTATTCCAAATGTGCATATGTAACCAAATGCATTACCTGTCTCAGAATACATATCTCACGATAAAACAGATATACTTCTTTCGCACTCATTTACCAGGCGCACTATTTCCATGTGTACTCATATCTTATAATTTCATAGCAAAGAAGCTCGATATCTTGGAAGGAAGCGATAGCAAAGTACGCCTTCACTATCGTGAAACGCTGTACAAAAATGAAGTTGGTATTGCTTAGAAGGGTGACAAAAACTTTATAAAGGCGTTTTGGCAGGTTACACAGCTCCATGTACCCTGTCAAAGATTTATGTACCCTGAGCAGCACTTATAATATAGTACATGCAGATTCATAAAGAAGATAACTGGAATAGTGTAATTACCCCAGTCAATCTCTTTTCATTCATTATCAGTGTTGTCATTTCTGGAATGGTGAAGAAGACTGGAGTGCCCAGAGAAGATCACCAATCTTTTGGAAATTGAAAAGACAAACTAAACTCTCTGACACTTGGTGTTGCCTAAAATGAATTTTATTCTCAAGGTGTTTAGAGTCTTAAGAGACCCTGTAATCTTTAGAGCTGTAGAGCTGGATAGTCCACTTGGACATCTAGGCACTTTCTTAAAGAAATAATGTGGTTATTCTTTTTAAGCCGGTGATGTAGAACAGATGAATAATGTTTGTTAGTTTGCATGCCTTTTTCCGAGTATTTTGGTTTTCTCCACCATCTCAGAACTGACCACCTAGATAGAAATGAAAGAATCCTGACTTGGGTATGTAACACAATTTCTACAATCTGCGGCACTTCTCATGAATAAATATCAAGAAATTACACCTCCCGCAAACTAGTTTTTACGGGTATATAGAAATTGTGATGTCTGTCTTTCTGTTCGTCTGTCCCTGTAAAATTGTGCCCGGTCATATCTCATAATTGCTTTGGATGACTGTTATAAAACTTCTCATGAATAATCTTCATGATCCAAAGGTGTGTCAAGACTTTGAATCATGGTCATATTGGAAAGGTCAAGGTTGCAGGAAAACATTAAATGTTGAAGACAGGGGCAGGGGTATTTGGCTCTCAAGAGACAGTTCTAGTTTCAATTGATTTTAGGAATTTTTGAAATTTAAGAACTTAAGAGTATTTATGTGATAAAGGTTTTGATAAGATACAGGATTTGTTGAATATGCTGTATGTTAGATAAGGCCATTTTAGCCATTATTTCCATTGAAAAGCTTACTTTGAAAATGGAACCAATTTCCGTTGTTGCTACAGATAAGCTTCACTAGTCTAATTAAAAAGTAATTAAATAAGAATTTCATTTAAAAAAATACACAAAATGTAATTATGTATTCAAAGTTTGCATGTTGTTTGATATTAAATGTGCAATTTCAGAATTTTTTTTATTATTGCAATAATACCTTATTAAAAAGTAGCTCACCAGAGATATATTATTTAATCTTTGGCATTCAAATTTTGCATGTGTTGGGATACTTTTTGTATTAAATTACAATCCAAAAATAGTGCATGATGCAAGTTTGAAATTAAATCTTTTGTAAAGTGTGAAGTGGTGCAATTTTATGGAAAATAATATGAAAATAGAAATGATACATTCAAAAATAGCCACAACACATCTTTTGTTGGATTTTGTGATCATAAATGGTTAAATGGTGTTTTCGTGCATGAACGCATTTTAATATTTTGTATCAATACACAGGTTTTTATATATTGATTAAATGAGGAAATTGGACATGAACTTGTCCATTTGATTTATGAGAAAAACTGGAGCGTTACAAATTTAGATTGCAAACTTTGGATAAAGTTATTATAGGTTTGTTGTATTCATCAGTTTCCATGACGATGATTCATTGTGATAGGAATAAGGATTATCATTTCTGTAACTGATAAGTTTGATCTTTGTTGTTTTAACAAAATGACAAAAAATTATTTTTTTTTTTTTTAAATGAAAAAAAATTAAAACAAATCATAATATTCAATCATTTCCCATTTGCATCTATTTCCATTAAACAAAATCTTTCATTTTGAAGATATCAGACATCAAAGAAAGAAAGTTATGTAATTCACATTTTTTGGAATAATATTCATCTTTCATTTACAAAATGTCAGAGAAAGCCTTGTTTTGAGCAAGTCATTTGAAAGAATATTGCTTTTATACTTGATGCATCGAGGGATGCACTTTAGTTTTGATAAAATTATGGTTTTCTATCTGGCTAAGGTGGGAAAATGAAATTTCCTTGCTTTAAGCCTTTACTGGTTTACCCAGTGTCATTATAATGTTACAAGTACAAGGTACAAGTCAGACCATACAACACACTCGCAGGTCACATACATCCACAAACTTGTTCCTAGATTAATCCATAGAAATTAATGAAATAGTTCTCATCGCGAATAGCTGAAAAATTGCTGATGTGACATTAAGCAACATTCAACCAACCTAGCACTGATGTGACATTAAGCAACATTCAACCAACCGTCTGGCTATGGGAAGGGGGCCATGGACTAAGAACAAAAGTTATAAGTTAGAACTCCTGTCATTGGGGGTTGGCTTTGGTGGCCAAATGGTCTAAAAGCATATGCTTACTAATTACAGTTCCTTCCATGAGCTGCCTAGGTTTAAATCCCCTTTGGACAGATCTAAATGCAAGAAAGTTTGTAAGTTTGTTTGCCCTTTGATGCTTAAGTCAAAAACAAACATACTAATTCATGTCCAAATCAAAGCAAAGTTAAAACTTTAAAACTGACAAATTAGGTTAAACATGTGAACTTCCACCAGGAAAGCGAGGCTGGATGCTCTGAAAGGTTAAGGGACTCCTGTTTACACCCGCCACATGTGTAATCTTAAAAAATTTCCCTAGAGAGCAATGGTTAATACAATTAACATAATTCATTAAATTGAAGAGTTATGAGTTATTCCCTATCTTCATTTTACCGTATCAGAAATCAAACTGAATAATTATCTCCCTTTCTGAAGATTGCTGCCCTTTACCATATAAAACCGTAATTAAAATGCAACCATGTGAATTAGTTTTAATAACTTATTATTTTTTATTTAATGGTGCTACATTATAAACCCTGTCTGTTAAACTAAAAGAGTTATCTCCCTTTATCAAGCATATGGAGCATTAAACTTATGAGTTATCTCCCTTTATTAACCCCATTGTCCTCAGCTACAAAACAGTTGTTGTCGCACTTCAGTGGAGTTTGTATTTTTGATTTAATGGTATTAGATTATACCTTTGATATGTTTTACCATTTCAGGCATAAAATGACAATCCATTGATTTATGTATTCACAGCTTTCTGTATTATTTTGTTTTATAGTTAATGTGAAACCCACTTATCTTTTTTTGTTTCTCAATTAAACGCTTGGTCAATTTTCTGACAGTTTTAAGTAGAGGATTACAGGTTTGATAAATCTATCCTCATGCAGCTCAAGAGGAATAGTACAACACAACTTTAATCCCTGCTATGAACCCGAGTTGTGTATTGCTGATGTATGATAAAAGCAGTAGTGTGACAGGTGCTTGAATGTTTATTATTAGAAAACATTAATTGTTCTCATTATCTATTGCTTTTTCTAAGATGTGTAAATCGGCTTTGTTGAATTTGTTTGGTGAATGTTGTTTAAGGTTCAAGGTTTTTATTACATATGCTTTCTCATAACTGTTAAACCAATATCTTAGCTCAGTTGGTAGAGTGCTCACTCCTTATGTGGGAGGTTGTGCGTTTGCACCCCAGCCAGGTGGGACCAAGGTAATGACAATTATTACACCAAGTACATGGCATTTAGAAATGAAAGTCACAGCGTCCTTCTGAAGGGTCGTTTAAAACTGATGTGTCATGTCACGGCAGGCATAAACACGATAAAAAACTCTCCCTGCACATTGCCCTAAGTGCACTGCAAAGGTAAAAAATTCTACTCTACTCTACTCTATTTCATGTGGAATTTATTCCAACAGCTAAAACATTATGCAATGTTTGTATACCCCCAGCAAACTAGTTTGAGGGAGGTATATAGGAATCACCATGTCTGTATGTCTGTCCGTCTGTCCGTGCTATATCTCATAGTTGCTTTGGACGACTGTCATAAATAATAATAATAATAATCTTCATGGTCCAAAGATGTGTGATGACCTTAAGCCAAAATCATATCGTAAAGGGCAAGTTCACGGGAAAACATTTAAATGTTGTAATTTTGTATTTGGCTCTCAAGAGACAGTTCTAGTTGTTTTGAATAAACTATTTTATAGCATGGTAGTTTAATTACTTTACAGCATAATAATAACCTTTTTGTTTTCATATACAATTTTGTGTGTAGTTGCTTAGAAGTTAATCACTTATTTAAAAAACAAATAGAAATCGATGGCAGATTTGAAATACCTTGCCAGCAGTTTTAATTAATTGTTTGTTTGCATGTATAACATACATGTACCTGCTAATTATCTGTCTGAAGTAAACCTTTTGTTAAAGTTAAATGTTCCAATGCTTCCTTCATTAGGCCAAAGAATAAAATATGTGTTTCTGCTATTTCTGCTAATGCTCTTAGAACAATTACGGTCAGTAGGTAGAGAATCTTTTAAAATGTATTTCTAGAATTCTATAAATTTAAAATAATTAGTAGCCAAATTTCCAAAATTTGTGAAAATATAGTCCTTTTTAAACTATTTTTCCACAAATTTGCTAAAATAGGTTACTTTTTGAAAGAATTCCCCAGAAATTAGTAGCCAATGGCGATTTTGGCTACCAGGAATGGAAACATAGGTATTTATTAAAACATAGGGGCAAGGTTGCCAATTTTAACAGTGCTCTTAAAAATAATGTCCTAAAAACTTTAGGATCAGCATAAAAAATTAGGGTTAGATTTGGTTAGTAAAAACTTACTTTTAAATTTGAAGGCCTTACTGTAAAAATCATTAAAACCTTGGCATTTGTTTTACTTAATTAAAAAGTTCAATTAAACCGTCAAGTCCTATTTCATCATGTACGCAGATAATTTCTAAACCATTCACATTTTAAAATAATGATTATATGTTTTTACTATAAACCTTCAGCTTACCTGTGTTTCATTCTGACGTATTTTCCTTTGAACGCAAATTTAAACTAATTCGAAAAGATTAGAACTAATTAAGACTTTTCTTAGAGTGTAATTGTATTATTTTGTTCATTTCATGCAAAAAGAGATATTTTCGGATTTGTATGGGTTTAGTAGTAATATGCTGTGGTGGTATGACTCACAAGTACCTGTTCTGTAATCCGAGGCCTCTTAGAATATCATAAATTAATCCCCCTTTTCTCATTGGAATCAATATGTCAATGAATTTAAAAACCATTCAAAGTATTATATTGCAAAATTTAGGTGCATTTTCTATGGTGGTTAGTCATATTTCTTTAGAGCAGATTTTTGAAATATTTTTTGGAATCTGCCTGCATTTGTACAAGGTGGGGATTATTATGCTATTGATGTCTCTCTGTATTTTGGTTTTTATTAAGTCAGGGGTTTTTCCTTTTGGATTCCAACATTACTAGTGCCAAATTTTTGACATGAGATTAGAATGAGGTCAATCTAAGTTGTTTTTTGAATTGTGATTTGAACAAGGACCTGTATGCTTGTTTTTGATTATGCTAATGATCCAAACATGTGACTTTTCAACTGATGTAGAAAAAACAATTTACAAACAGTGCTACAACATGGTTGTTGAGGATAAACTTTTTGTACTGTATTGTATGCATTTGACAGTTGCATTCTGACAATTCTCTGGTATTATGACTCAGATGTAAGAATCTGTCCAGTAATTGTTGCCATAAATTAATCCTCTTTCTATACAATCAATGCATGTCAATAATTTAAAGAACAATAAAAAGTATAATGTTACACAAGGTTTGAGGTGCATAAGCCCACTGTAGATTGCAGATAACTGATTCACAGATTATTCACGATTGACAAGTTTTGAGAACAGAGAGAGGCATTATTCTGTCTTGAAAAATGCATGCAATGATCATACTTATAAAATTATAACATTGAGTAACCTTAGTACTATTAAATACCAAATGTTTAGTCAGAAAAAATTAAATAATTATATGTCATTTGCTGAAAATTGTTTGATGACCTAGAATTATTAGCTTAAAATGTAATCCAAATTAAAAGATTACCATCTTTGGAAAAATAAGAAGGTCTACTTTTGATCTGAAATCAAAATGAAAATTGTCCCAATTAATTTTTTTTACAAGTTCCTGAAAATAAGTGATTATCAGTACTATCTAAGAGATTTTTGTTTGATGATTAAAAAAAAGGAATAACTCAGCTGCTTAATAAGCTTGGATTTTCTTTTTAACAGGTGAGCACTTTGGCAGAACGTTTTATACAGATAAATATGTCACTTTTAACTTGAATGGAAAACCAATGTGCTAAACTGTAACACATGTGCACCATTTTGTGTGTAAATGTACATTGTGTAACGAAAAAGCTAGTTACTAATACAATGAAGAAAATTCCCTTCTAAGGATGCTGGGCATTGAACCCTGCTTGCCTGTTGTAAACCAAGCACTTTACCATTTCACCTAAAAGGTACCCCATAGGTAAGAAAGAAGTAACGCCTCTTAACCTGTTCATAGTACATACTATACCATGTAGCTATATCGCTTTCTGTTCATGTAGGATTCAGTTGTTGTTTCAGTGGATACTAGATATTCTGCCTACTTATTGAATACCAACTGAAAGCTATTTCAAATTGTGCGGTATTTAGAGACTGAACGACCTTTTTGTATTAAGGAACTTGGTCAGTGACCTGTTTATGTGTACTCTCTTGTAAAGAATTTATCCAAAAATATTCAGAGTTTTTTTCATCAACAAAATATGAGAAGAATGGAAATGAGCATATTAGAGAATGTAATGAGCCATGTCAATCAAGCACCTGCTTAACCCAGATGATGAATGTAAAAGTTGAATTGAAAAACGGGAAAAGGACAATTTGTTGGTGATTGATTTAGTTATGAGAACAAAGAACATACAATGGACAATTTGACATCATTTGTCAGTTGTTCTGGAAAAATAAATTGTCTTGATGGTCAAGTTGAGGATAATATTGTTACTGGGGTACTTGTAGTTCATAATTATATTTAAATGATACGATCAGCTGAATAGATGTTTATCGTTAGATCTCTTCGTATCCACAGAGAGAAATCGTCTTAAGGATAGAATCAATCAGTCTTGATTTAGACATAGATTCAGTTTCATTAAGTAAGTCGTAGTTGATTGTTTTGATTTGGTTCGTACCATCGCTTTTACATAACTAAGTTTTCCTCATCATTCAGGCATTTACAATATGATTAGATTCCATCGCTTTGGAACAAATTGGAATTTGGAACTTAATAGAAATGAACAAAATAAAAGAAATTGGAGAGAATTTTTCTTGGCTAGACAACAAAATGTTCGCTTGATCACTGTGTAGGCTGATTCTTATATCTCCCAATTCATTTAATTTGATTAAATATCGATTTTGGAGAAAAATTTAGTCATTAATTTTCCTCAAGTTATTCGTTCATTTGAATAATAAAGTCATTTAGATATCTGAAATGAAGACTTATTTGTTCTGATTTTTCCCCGCGAAAATGTATTGAATAGTATTTTTTTTTTTTCATTTTAATCTTGAGTCATAAATTCATTTTATTGCAAATTTTGCTATATTAGCCAGAAAATGATGTTCGAGAGAAATCACAGAATTTTAACCTGGAATGATCATTTTCAATATCTCCATAGATTTTAGCGCTGCATTGCTTATTCAGATATATATAATATTGTTATGTGTTATCATAGTATGTTTTACAAATGCAAGCCTTTTAGGGAAATCTGATTATATTGAATAGCCAGATAGCATGTAATGAAATTTAAAGATTTTCTCCATTTCTATACAGAGATAGCTAAGTCTTATAATAACGTTTTAGTCAAAATGATGTAAAACTTTCTATACAGAATTTATAAAAACTTTCCTCGATGCTTAAGGAAATCAATTTATGAAAGATTTAATCAAATTTTATAAACAAGATTTTGAAGTCTGCCTGTCTGAAAAAAGCATGTTATATTATCTCATTAATTGTTAATAGCATTTGTTATATGTTCAAGTTGCAGCATTAAATTGGATGTATAGTTTATGCTTTTGAATTTTTGTATTAAACAACCACTGGTTGTAAAGTTGGTGGGATGGTTTAAAGGTTTTTACAAGTGCTTGTGCTATGCTGATGGAGACAATTTTGTCATTCAGTCCAGGGCTGACAAAAAATAGAAGTCTGGAAGAGGATAATGGTAATACCTGCGTCCAATGGTGTGTTTGATGGGTGTTCATTCAAATTCAATTTTGAAAATCTTGTCATATGTAATCTTGTTTCTGATATCATCAAGGCCCTCAAAAAGTTTTATGGCCGTCATCACAGTATTGTTGATAAGTTTGATGTCTCTATGTCCAGGATTGCCCTGGATATCTTTGACGTCTCATAGTTCCATGTTCCTCTCACATTATTTTGATTACACATGTGGCGGTTGTAGCTAGCTAAACAGGAGGTGCTTACCCTTCCAGAGCACCCAGCCTCACTTCCCTGGTGGAAGTTCACGTGTCTAACCTGACTTGTCAGTTCCAAAGTTTTTACTTTGCTTCTGGATTGTTTTTGATTTGACATTGCAAATATTTATACTCAGAGCTGCCAACTGTATTTTGTGTAATTGATGTATTGCAGGCAGTGCCTTTTATGTTCCGACACTGGCCACCATCACGGTAGCAAAGCAGCGTCATGGCAACTAATGATGCACCAATGTTAGTGATGTCATTAAATGGCACAATTCAAGCCATGTTTGCATTCTTTTTGTGTGTATTTCAAGCATGCCGAGCTTGTCGGAACATTGTTGGTGTGGCTGGTGATCAGTCAATTGCTTGTCACAACTGAAATCCACCAAAGGTACATCCCACTGCTAAAGTCAGAGGACATTCATGTGTAAATGTGGGTTGGGCCCTGGTTGCAGGTCAGTTTGCAGGTATAATACTTTACCCATACACTTGTCAATGGTTGACTACCAGTATTCTGGTATAAGTGAGAGTGAGTGAGTAATGGTGTTTAACGTCCCAGTCAAGAATATTTCACTTATATCGAGACGTCGCCAGCTATAGGCGAAAGTGCAGAAATTTTGCCTGTGCGTTGCGCTTATGGCATTATACAGCAGGGTTCTTTAGCGTGCCAAGCCCACCGTGACACGGGACCTCGTTTATTTTAAGTTCCCATCCGAAAGAACCGTGACTTTCATTTCGTAATGCCGAGTGCTTGGCGAAAGAACAGTCACTACCCACTTTCAAGTCTTGGGTCAGACCCGGCCGGGGTTCGAACCCACGACCTCCCACTTATGGAGCAAGCACTCTACCAACTGAGCTACCGCAGTGGTGTATTCTGGTATAATTTGTTTTGATTACTAATACTAGAATTTAGTGATTGTTTGTTATATACATCAATCTCTTTTATCTTTTATCTTTTCTCTACATGAGTCTAGAGTTTCACTGTAAATCATTAATAAAAAATACAAATGCAGTATTATGTTTAAATGTCAAATATTTTTAAGACTAAAAATATTACTATGATATCAATGACATGTTATAATTAGAATTTATGTAATATGTCTGTAAAGGTGGCTTAAACCAATGCTGGATATAAATGATTTGTAATGAATGAACTCGTCAATTTCCGAGCTCGTCAATTTCCGTCATGACTCATGAACTTCAATACATCAGGTGTCATACGACTTGCTTCAAATAAAGTGCTGCTTGACACAAAACAAACTCGGCAAACTTTACATCTATTGCGACATTGCTGCAAGTTGTCTAAATGACAATTATGAACAGCAATTTTCATTAAGCACTTAATGTACTTGGGCATTAAGGTTATATCAAATGTCAGAATCATCTCTATTCCGATATTTTTGTCTTAAGAGATTTTCTGTTTTTTTAATGTAAAAAGCATTAATGGTCATGACATGCTCGGAAAGTTGATTGACATATGAAAACATGAGGTATCCCTGATCAAGCAAATTGGATTGTTGATGTACAGAAGCTAGAGATGTATTAACAGAGTTCAGATTTGTTGTTGTACCTGATTTTTACCAAGCGTGTTCGCATTAATGAGCGAACTGGTGTTTTCTTTTGTAACCTTGAATCAACAAGGAAGTGATTGATAAAATTACATGCACATCATCAATATCATCATTGTAAGTGGTGTAACAGATAGTTAGATGGATTTTACATATTTTATGATCTTTTAATCTTGATGATTGTTTTGAGTACTAGATCGGTGATTGTTTTGAGTATCAGATCATTGTTTTATTTCACAGTGGTACATTGTTCTTCTCACTTTATACTCTCAGACAGAGTGAAATTAATACTGTTGTATAGCTGATTGGTTTTGCTTGTGTGTTTCTCTTTGTTTTGTTGCCATTGATATATGTAAAGTGGAGTCAAATAATGGTGTTTTACACCTAGGTCAAAATTCTTTCTCTTATGTCAAGGCAGGGGTTCAAAATTATGTTTTATAAAGGTCCAGAACTTTTTGCCTGTATTTTTGACCGTCCCACATAAAGTTTTGAAGTTCCAATTTTGACAATGAAAGATCCATATGCAATTGTGTTATAAAGAAAGAGCAATATTATCCTGGTAAAAAAACTTAAGGTCCATCTGACTTTTACAGTTTAAATATCAAGGGTCCCAGTGTAAAATTAAAAGGTCCCAGACCTTTGACCTGGAAAATTCAGAACCCCTGCAAAGCTGTCAGTTCATTGATGGTTGAAGAAACTGGAGTGCCAGGCAGAAACTCAAGACCTTGGATAAGTAAACTGAAACGCACTAGGATCTGTTCCAAGTGGGATTTTAACCTAGGCAGTGAGAGGCATTATAATCTGTAAGCATAAGCTTTAGACTATTGGCAATAGAAACAGTGAGAAATCTCGAGTTTCATGGCTAGTGCCTTAAGCACTTGGCCTCTTTAGTTTCAGGCCCCAGTTTCACAATCATTCCTTTAAGATTTTCCTTAACTTAAATTTTGCAAAATATCATATTTCTATAATTTTGTTACTTTTCAAGATATTCAGGATTTAAGGTATTGTTTTAAAGATCACATCTAGATTAAAACATCTGCATTGAGATTTGACAAAAATATTCATCAGTAGTTCCAATAAGAGATTATTACCAAAATTTGCTAAATTTAAGTTAAGGAAAATTTTAACTAAGGAATGATTGTGAAACCCGGACCAACTCTTTTATAGGCATATTATGCACTATCCCACTTTGAATACGAAAATCTCATATCATGGTTGACCACATTTTTTTATATTTAGATGATGCAGAATCTTATTTAATAAACTATGACTAGTCTTACACATCTATCTAAACCATTATCAATATTAATTTACACTCCCTGTTTCATTGAAAACTTCTGCAATAATGATAAATTGTAGCATAATAACTGATAAAATATGTTTTAACTAGTGATTGCCTTATCTGCAAATATTTTCAAAAACAGCTGTCAACTCAGAATATTTTCTGATTTTCAATTTTCTTATTTTTCCCAAATAGATCATTTGGATATCCTTACCGGTATTTGCATATGTAATTGTTTTTGACTATAATTCTACATATTAAATAATTTTTAGACTGATATCTATGGTGCGGAGGACCACTACTGTAGCTTAGTTGGTAGAGTGCTAGTTTTTTATGTGTTAGATTGTGGGTTAGAACCCCAGCCAGGTCTGACCAAGACTTTGAAAATAGGTAGTAACTGTTCTTCTGCCAAGCAGTCAGCACTAAAAAAATAAAAGTCACATGGTCATTCCGAAGAGACCTTAAAAACCAATGCCCCGTGTCATGGCAGGCATGGCAAGTTAAAGAGTCTTCCCTGTACATTGCCCTGAGTGCACATCGGCAAAGGTATAAATATCTGCCACTTCACCTATGGTTGGTGACATCTTGAAACATTCTTGACTGGGACATAAAACCCCATTCAATCAATCAGTCAATCAATGTAGTGCTGAGTAACACTAAATTGATGTAAATCCAAAACTAGAACTGTCTCTTGAGAGCCAAATACCCCCCCCCCCCCCCCTTTTCCCACCCGCAACCTTGACCTTTATGATATGACCTTGGTTTATAGACATGACACACCTTCTGACCATGGAGATTATTCATGTGAAGTTTTATGAAAGTTGTCCAAAGCAGCTTTAAGATAATGAGATATGGCCTGGACACGATTTTACACAGACAGACAGACGGGCAAACAGACATATACCCCCTCTTATACTAGTTTGCTGTGTGTATAATGAGGTAAAACTGAGTTTAAGGTATATATAATTATGGTTTAGGTAGTATTTTCCAGATATTATAGTGAACCTCAGACTGATGTTGTCTGAATGTACTGGGTTGTATCAGAAATTTATCAGATGTGATAAAACAATGTCTATATTATTATTATGTGTCAGATATAAATATCTTTTTGAATACCTGTTTAATATCTTCTGTATATCTGTGATCTACACTGGTTTGTTTTCAACTTACCTAGCAATTAAATATTAGACCACTTGTATATGTTTGAGAGCTAAATTGGTTTTCTCTATCCTTGTCATTTGCTACCACTGCGGTAGCTTAGTTTGTAGAGTGCTTGCTCTGTATGTGGAAGATTGTGGCTTCGATCCCCAACCGGGTCTGACCCAAGACTTGAAAGTGGGTAGTGACTGTTCTTTTGCCATGCACTTGGCACTACAAAATGAAAGTCATGGTCCTTTCGGATGGGAACTTAAAATAAATGAGGTCCCGTGTCATGGTGGGCTTTGCATGCTATAGAATCCTGCAGTATAATGCCATCAGCACAACAAACAGGCAAAGTTTCTGCACCTTTGCCTATAGCTGGCAATGTCTTGGCATAAGTGTCAATATTCTTGACTGGGGATTTAAAATCATTGATCAACTCAACTCCTTTTTCATTTTTTACAGATATACAATTTCTCCCATATTGGACAATAAATTCCTGCATTTTAACAGGGTAAGATTTTTCTGTCTAACCCTAGGGTAAGACAAACTACACACGCTATAATGTAACAAAATGGTTTTGATTGTGACGTCAACAATTTAACCCGTGACATCATTTATTACAAAATGCAAATGATGTACTTTTTGAGTAGTTTTAGCTAGTGTTGGACCGATTAATCGATTTAATCGATATCTAATCGTTTGAGCGTCCGATTAGCGATAATCGATTCTAAAATCTAATAATCGATCGATTTCGATTATTTACTGAAGTTAGTTTATGGAAAAACGGAACGGTTCATTTGGAGCTTGTGTGTAAAATAAGTAAGAAATTGTAGCTGAAATAAGTGTACTTGTGAGATACAAATATCTTGCAGATATTATCAAGACTAAAAATTAGTATTTAATCTAATTTACTTTGTAATTTCTGCTTCAATTTATTAACCGATTATAATCAGAAAATCGATCGGAATCATCATCCTATTATAACCGTTTAATCGATTATGAAAATGCAACCCATTCCCATCACTAGTTTTAGCATAATTATTATAATAAATGCTTTACAGTCATATCTCAGATTTTGGAGAAAAGAATCTCATCATTCAGGTTGAGATTTCTGTCTCCACTACAAAGCAGGAATAATTTTTATTAATCTGAGTGGAGTGAGGTAATAGAAGTTTCAGGCCCCAGCCAAGATTGTTTAACTTACATTGAGGCAGTAAGTTCAGGGAAGGTGGAGGAAAACGGAGTACTCAGAGAAAATCACTGCCCTTTTACAAGCCAACTGACAAACTTTCTCATGTCAGGATGTGTCCCAAGTGGAAGTTGCACCTAGGAGGTGAGAGGTGCTGTTGTCTGTAAGCAAGTACTTTAGACCACTTAGTTACCAAGGTTACATCTTCTTTAGAGACCACAAACCAATAGGGTAGCTCAGTTGGTAGAGTGCTTTCTCCGTAATTGGGAGGTCATGGGTTCGAACCCCGGCCGGGTCTGACCCAAGACTTGAAAGTGGGTAGTGACTGTTCTTTCGCCAAGCACTTGGCAGTATGAAATCAAAGTCATGGTTCTTTTTGATAAGAACTTAAAATAAATGAAGTGCTGTGTCAAGGTAGGTGTTGCATTTAATAAAAAAAACCCTGCTGTATAATGCATGCAGTGCAACTCATAGTCATAATTTTTGCCTATTGCTGGCAACATCTTAAATGAAATACTCTTGCCTGGAACATAAAACACCATTACTCAACTCAACTCTTCAGTGACCACAAATGGCCAATCCTATACAGGTGCATCTAAACAAATTTTATATTCATTTAGGATCATGCTGCCTAGTGTAACAAGTATAACAGGGTTCGTACAGGCCTGGAAAAGTCTTAAATTTTGAGGTAAGCCCTAAAAAGACCCTTAAAACAAGTCTGACCCTAAAAAGTCCTTAAATTTATCCTGAACGCCCTAAAAAGCCCTTGAATTTAGCCAGTTTGGTGTCTGTATTTCGATATTAAGTGGTTGCAAATAGATTGATATAAATAAATAATTAATTGATGTTACATTGAAATGTGCAATTTAAAGGTACCTGGCCCTACCAAATGCCTAACTTCAACCTCCACCTCAAGTGTCGTTACTATGGACATGTTTGATTAATTTATTTGCCTTTTCACCAATATTTTTTTGCTAAAATTGTCCCTCTGATTAGGCCTTAAATTTGTAAATAAGACCCTGAAAAGACCCTAAAAAGTCCTTAAATTCCTTTAATTTAAAAGTCCAAATGTCTGTATGAACTCTGTATAAGGTGATTTCTATATGCAGGAGGTGAATGAAACTAGGGTACCTGTAGAAAACAAACAGCTTTGGCAAACAAACTTACAGATCAGGATCTGTTTGAGTGGGATTTTTTAATATTAGAATAAAACTCAATCATATTCATTCAAAAATATGAGTTTTGTCAGATCTAAATCCCACTTGTACAGAAATTTACATTCAGATGTTAATTTCACAGTTGATGTAGTCATAACATTAACACTTCTCTTGATGTTAAGCGTTTATTCTTGTGATTTCTAAATTGGTTTTGTATTTCAGAAATTATCACTTTTGTAATTTGAAACTAATAATAAATTCAGTTACAAAAATATTTAAATTGAAAAACAGTAGTGATAAAAACTAATGCCGTTTACATCTTTTTTTTCATAATCCAAAAGTTTGCTTTGGTTAAAGATGGCTCAAGTTTCTTGCTAGTTACTTTTTAGAACTCTGAAAAAAATTTTATGATATAATAACAGTTTGGAGTGGAGTAATAGTGGTTTATGTCTAAGACAAGAATATTTTTCACTTATATTGGGTTTGTCAGTTCTTGGATGATAGAGGAAACTGGAGGACTGAGAAAACCACTGACCTTCAGCATACAAACTGACAAACTTTCTCACACTAGGGTCTGCCTGAGTAGAACCTTAATCTTGGAGGTGAGAGACACTTATAGATGTAAGTGCTCACCATTTGGCCAAAGGCTCCCAACATAAAAGATTTATTATTTGGCGAAAACTTGAAGCATGTCACCTGTTGTACTTTTAGTGAGTGCTTTACTATCTTAGCAATAGGATATCTTAGCTACCCCAATAAATAAATATAAACTGTATCTCGAGAGCCAATTAATTGCCCCCAGACACAACATTTAATGTTTTCTCATGACCTTGACCTTTCTGATATGACCTTCATTCAAGGTCATGACACAACTTTGGACCATGAAGATTATTTATTTTATGACAGTCGTCCAAAGCAGCTATGAGATACGGCCTGGACATAATTTTACATGGACAGACATGGTGATTCCTATATATTTTCTGGATGTTTGCATGCTAGTCTGGTCATTACACAATTTAAGAATGTCTTTCAAAAAAATCAATTTCACATTTTCAGTGTTAATTCATGTTTTTGAATTAATCTAGCTTGGATCTCCAGTTTTTATTGTTTTAATGTACAGTATATTTTTAACCATTTTTTTAATCAACATAAAATTATCAGTAATGTCTCATATTAGAACAAATAGCTCTTGTGTTGACTGTGTAATGCATTTGCTGTATAACAATACTAATTGCAATATTATATGCTCATGGGTGCAATCAACTAATGAGGAGTTATGTCCCTTGAGATGTCATATTACTGATAAATCATTAATGAAATGTCAAAAGAAATTTTATCTTCGCACATCTGAGGTGTTCATGTAACACATCAAAATAAGCGTGCCTCGTAGCGTTTTGATACTGCACATTAAAATAGTAAAATATAAAAGATTTTTTTTATTATAATGTTTATAGAAATTGTGATGGCATGATTGGAATTTTAGTTTCCTGCTGCTGAATATGCATAGGGTTATACACAACATCTTGTTGTGAATTATGTAATATATAATGTTATTGTATTACAATAGTCTGTGCAATTGATACTGGTAGGTAGATCAGTGGATAAGAGTGTTTGCTTGTATTTAAACTTGGAAGAGCAAGTTTCGATTCCTAGCCCCAGAAATGGGGGTTAAAAAAATAATTAATAAATAATAATAATAGATAAAAACTAAATTAAATAGATAAAATATTTTAAAAAAAATAAATAAATAAATATAAACATGTGTCTTTGTTTATTTTAATTTTTCATCTGAGAGAACAGTGGCTTAAAGAGGTATGGCGGGTTTGATAAGAGCGTTTCACATTGCCCCCTGCTTGAATGGATGAATGACGTAACGGTGTATTTTTAAACACCTGAGGATTTCGAGTTCTATTATTAGACCAGGTCTATGAAAAACAAGCGCTTCGTTTGTGTAAACTTGTTTTTCCTTGAAGAGCCGAAGATATTGAACAAACCTTAACATCCATAATCTTCATTCTTCATCTTTATACAATAAACAGAAAAACTTGAACAATCAAGTATTAACTTACATCACGCTTCACTAAGAATTCACGGGTGATGTGTGTAGATTAATCACTGTTAAGTGTATAAAAATGTAACCTGGCTTGATCTGCTAGTAGTGTTTTGAAAGAAGATAACGCTCATTTTTAAAAAACTAATATTTGTAAAGGAAAATTTTTACAATAGTATTTTATAAAGATAAGAATAAAAAAAATAATAAGAAGAAGAATAAATAAAAAGATATCCCAAATGGGATTCGAACCCATGCCGTACAGGTTGCAAAGTGTCTTCGCTACCCACTGAGCTAACCGCAGCATTTAGTGCCAGTTGTGTTAAATTGCAACATCACTTATATGTGCAGTGGTCAGTTTTAATTTTCCCTTATTTTCAAAATTTGACTATTTTCTCCTAAGAGGACCAATTTTTTGAAAACTCATAATGATTGCATTTTTAAAATATTTTCAGAAACAATAACTAAAACATGGTCTTCCGAGGAGAACACTTTGATAATAATTATCAAAGACGGGGAAACCCCTTCATTTTTTATATTTTAGCTAAATGAGCACAAAGATGAGCTTATTAAGAAAACTACCAGTAAAATATACCTTTGTATGAGCCAAAATCTGAAAGTCCACATAAAATACTGCTGCTTTATTATTTAAGTGCAAGAATATTTAGACTTTTATTTTTCAAAAACCAAAACGGTCCATTTAGGACAAAATCTCATCAAACCCGCCATACCTCTTTAGTAATGCTGAGTGAATGGTGAAAGAACAGTCACTACCAACTTTCAAATCTTTGGTCAGACCCGGTAGGGATTGAAACCCACGACCTCCCACTTACAGAGCGAGCACTTTACCAACTTAGTTATGACAGTGGTTTTGAAACACCTTTGATTTTACTGATAAATTTTAGTGGGGAAATCAGAGCCTCAGTAGCAGAGTTGTCTAAAACGCTACTTAAAAGAGTCATAGCTAGGTTTGAATCCCATATGGGGAATATTCTAGTGCGAGAAAGTGTCACTTTGGTCACTAGTTTTCTGTGGACATTCCAGTTTCCCCCTCTATCTCAGAACTGACTGCCTCAATTTTGACTGGTGCATAAAACAAATTACTCCACTTCTCTTCATCTTGGAAAAGCTGTGTGTAGCCCATCTGACATTGTGGTTTCCAGACACTAGGATATCTATCTAGTGCCACTATTGTAATAGATTATCTTGTCCAGGGTGCTACAAAATTTAATCAGTGTAAAGGCCTTGAGCAGCAAAAATTCTTTGCTGTGACAATGGGCAACCTTGGTGTGACACAGATGTTTTCAATATCTGCCATGATGGGTTTATTATGAATTATGATAATTAAGAGTTCAGCTTGATGTCATCATCAGTCAGGGCAGGCTATCAATGCTCTTCTTGGTTATATTAATAGTAAGGGTAAGAGTATTCTGGGAATAAAGAAGTATATAAAAATACATAAAAATCACTGTTTCGGAAAGGCTGAAATAGGAAATCGGACATATGCAACATACTGGTAACTGCATTTGACTGGATATATATATAAGAAATACATAAAAATCACTGCTTTGAAAAATTAGAAAAGGAAATCAGGCCCATGCAACATTAATGCATCGGACTGAAAATATGTTTTAAAAAAAAAATTAAGAAAAACATCATAAAAATCACTGCTATGGAAAGGCTAAATTGGGGAATCAGACTCCATGCAACATAAATGCATTGGACTGGAATCGTTTTTAAATTTGGTTGCCGAATTGTCTGTTCATTAAGACGTAGATTAAGTTTTCATTGATATTAAATCACCATTATGACCTTATTATAGTCTTTGTTTTTGATATGCTGGGTTTGTTCGAAAATCTGTGACCAAGTACAGTTGAATCTCGTTATCTCGAACTCGGATATCTCGAACTACCGGATATCTCGAACTTTTTTAAAAAGTCCGAACAGAGTTGTTCTTTATTAAACCAAAATAACTCCGGTTATCTCGAACTCGGATATCTCGAATTATCGGATATGTCGAACAATATTTTCGTCCCCTTGAATGAAAATCCTAGGAAAATTACACTCGTTAACTCGAACAAAAAATTTAGGAAAATTAAATTTGTTAACTCGAACAAACAATTTTGAGAAATCAAATTTGTCAGCGCCTACAGATTTTTTGGTAGAAAAAACACATTCCGACACAAATAAAATATTTGACTTTTGGCCTCGTGTTGATTTTAAAATTACAACCGCACTGACCTCCCAATTTCCTTAAGCCCTTAATTATTATCCCTTGCATAAGCAATTAAACCATCCAGGTGATTATCAGGTGTTATAATTACTGCCAAGCTGAACATGACTTTCGAAAGCGTGTGATGTGAACATTACTCAATACAACCGGAAGCTTGGGGTGATTAAAGTACACAAAGCGAAACTGGTATGGAGAGCAAAGCCGACTCCACTATTTGTCGGCTAATAACAAGTAACAGATAGTCTCCCGATTTTTTATATACTTCATTCTCAATTATAAATACAAATAATAAATAATGCAGTTTTTATATATCATGTTTGAATACATACGATATAGGAGAAAACGGCAATATACAGTTTGACAAGATAAAACCGGAAGCGACTTCCGGTAGGCGTGTACGAGTTACTTCCCTTTTATTGTCGTTTTTAACATCGGTTATCTCGAACTCCGGATAAGTCGAACTTTTTGCATTTCCCCGTCGAGTTCGAGATAACGAGAGTCAACTGTATTTATTAAAAACCAGAGCCCTGCATGGTGCATGTTTTTATAGAATCGCCTTAAGACATATCTTTTTTCTTTCAATTTATAGAAGGATCTCCTCATTAAATTTTAAATTAAGCCAATTATCTATTCAGATTCATGAAAACCGATTTGTATGTGTTTTATTTTTCTCTTAAAACTGCCTTAAGAAATAATAACTTTTTTTCATCATTCAATATTGAATCTGACTATATCCTCATTAAACTGAAGAATTGGCAACATTTCGGAACCCATTATGATAAGCATCAGTTCACATTTAATTTCAGTAGCCTTTCTATCAATTCTGGTCACTTAACATTATACAAGATTAGTCGAGTGGACATTATTGTGAGGAGGATTTCTATTATACGATACTCGGTAATTAGATTTTTCCGTCAAGTTCAATTCCTTCGTCCATATGTCATAGAAAAAACATTCATTGGTCATCTCTTATTTTAAAATCTTTTTTGGACTAATTGCTCATTAGGGAAAAACGAAATAAAATTACAGACCGAGATTTAATAGATATTAACGAGGATTGCATGTTCAGAAGTGTGTGGTTTACGATGTTTAAAGTAGATTTATTTTCAGCGATTTGATAATTTAAGCATAAACTTCAAAATGGACAAAGATGAATCTGAGATTTATGTCAAATTTGGCCACTAAGGAAATAAGTTGTTTGTCATAATGGCATTAAAAAAACTTTCACTATCACAAGGACATGTGACGGGTAATGGTGTGTTTTAGGAAATAAAATTAAACGGGAATCTGTCACGGTCCCTAACACACAATGGTCACATCTGTGCAGAAGGACTCGTCTAATTAATTTTGGGATGCTGCTCTCATGCAATTCTTTTCAATATTCATTATCTGTACAATGGTTTAAAGATTATATTGTTTTAATAATGTTTGGTACTCTTTTTATCATCATTTATTTCAAGCAGAGCTCATTTATCTCTTATTTGCACACTTTTGCTCTTGCTGAACCTGTCCAAGTCTTTGTTCATTGTTTTGCCTTCTGACAAAACTGTTTATAATAGAAATGTGCCCTAGAAATGGTAGCAGGACCTTTTTGTGGCTGAATTGTCTAAAGACTATTTTTTTGAATTATAGTGGGATTGAATCCACTTTGGGCACATCCGAAGGTGAGAAAAAAACTTCTCTGCTTAAGATATGTGCTTTTTGTGAGCACTTTGGTGGTTGGTTGAATTTGTAGAGTCATTATTATCCAGTGGCCAGTTCTGGTATGGTAGATTAAACCAGGGTCCTTAAAGAATACAAATGAAACTCACAAACTTCCTGAGATTAGGCTCTATCCTATGTGGAATTCCAATCTAGCTAGACTATGATATTGTTGTCTTTCAATCTCACTATTTTCATACAACAGCAATATAATTATAAGAGCCATATAACATATGTCCATTTGGCTGTCTGTCTGTCCATCTGCTGATCTGTCTGTCCGTCTGTCTGTCCCACTGGCTTTTCTGTCCATGTTACATTAGTTTCAGTAATTTCTTGTGATGAATTGAGGTGTTGTAGCAAATCAGGTACTAGCATTTCGCTAGTGTATATCTGATCTAATATTTGATATTTTTAGCATTCAAACAATACTGAAATGGTGCATCTTCATAATTATGTTTGTTGAGTTTCAAGTTTCTCTCAGATACAGACAACTAAAAGCATTTGATTAAGATAGTGACCCATTCTCTTCCTTCATCCACTAAAAAATTCAATTATGGACTTGTACATTACACTGAGTAATACAGTTGTTTTGTTTGTAAGGCTTTATCCCTATGTAAACATTGAATCATTGCTGTGGTCATTCATCTTGGTCAGCTAGTACAACCATCCTCATGGAATCTAGGATGGACATGTCAAATGGCAATCAAAAATATTGCTTATATATATTAAATTTTGTTATTAATTATGCTGTATTAAACATGATGCATGACTTTTATGAATCCAACTCATGCAGATCCTTGGGTAAGAAAGTCCTTAGGTTCCCTTAACAAAGGTGGGAGAAATTCTCCTGGCATTCCAGTTTTCCCCACCATTCCATATAAATGAAAAATCTTGACTTCATTGTAATTGCCCGGTATAACACCTTTAATCTACTCTGATCTACTTATGATTGATTTCAGTCTCATGATTAAATGATTAATACATAGGGCTTTAGACCATGGTAGCTCACCTGATTGTGGGTCATTTTTTATCTTTATGTTGATCTTAATTAGTAAGTTAAGAAATAATCAACATTTACCCATGGTACTTAGTATAGTGTCGAATAATACACGAGCCAGAGTTCAAAATGGAAGAACAAATCACGAGGTGGCTGAGCCTCCGAGTGATATATTCGCCGCATGTTAACGACGGCCCGTGTATTATTCAACCCTATACCAAGGGTTAATGTTTATCATTTCAATTTTAACATGACTTAGATAAAAATGATTGTATTAAACATTGTGAACTCTTTCCTCGGAAGTACATTTTACTATCTATTTGCAAAAAGGTCCATTGATACAATTCGGTTGTTGAGATTACTTCCATTGAAATAAAAAAAATTATGAATGAAAATTACGTCACAATCATTGTTCCTGACACATAGCATAACGTCATAAGATAAGCAAGGGAGTATGTCATTTAAACGGAACAGCGATGGGTATATCGTTTGTTATACCACGGCTGGCTCTTTTCATTTTTCATATGAAAGAAAACGCAGGTCATGTTAGAATAGTTAATTACCATTGAATAGGATAGGTTCATGTGGTTTTTGACATTAATTTGGGACCTCTTCGGTGTTGCTGCTTTGTAGTGCTTTCTCTTGTTTAAACTTCATTCATTCATTCATTCATTTATTTACACTTTAATTCAACTTATTCATTCATTTTTCATCCATTCATTCATTCATTCTTCCATCTATTCATCTATCCATCCTTTATCCATCTGACAATCCATCCATCCATCCATTCATCCATCCAACAATCCATCCATTTAATTCATCCATGTCCATTTCATTCATTCATTCATTCTGTTTGTTCATCCATCCATCCATCCATCCATCCATTCATTCATTCATTCATTCATTTAGCCATCTATTTTTTCACCCACCCATCTATCCATTTTATTCAATTCGTTCATTCATTCATTGTCTTGAGTTATTACTTTCAAAACATTGACCCTTCTTTTTTAATTCTTTAAATCATGTATACATCCCATTAATCTAATTCAATTAAGACCCAAACACTCTGCATGTGTTCTACAAACAAGAAATATGCAAATAAATACTGAAAAAATTGATATCTAAAATTTTTATGGGTAAAAACTTCCAAGATCAATTTTATTTATTTTATGGCATTCCATTTCCCTGAGAAGAAACTAAACAATTTGCTTCTAATTATTTTACCATAAATTCCACATATTTTCGAATTAAGTGAAATATTTGTTTTCATGCCAACCATATTCTAATACAGTTCAGCAATTAGATAAAATTTATATTTCTAGAAAAACAATATTTTTTCTTGACAGTAGACTTCCTTGAAATTCTATGAACCAAAGGATGATTGAATGGCGCGCAGACCGAGTTTAACGCCAGTAATGCATGATATGGTAGTAGTCAATTAGTTCGAGGATCAAGTCAATATGAGAAGTTATGGGATACACATGCCTGCATGAATGAAACATTCATCTGTACATGGCTCCGGTAATAACATGTAGTGATTACGAGGAGTACTGTGTGCTAATGATTCGCAAATGCAGGCAGTTTTAATACTGTGTTACCCAGTGTTTATGGACTGTACTGAAGTTAACCATTATTATTTCACATGAAATAGACGTGATTATTTCATTTCACAAGAAATAGACGATCTGTTTTTCTGTTTTAAGTGAGATGCTAGTTTTTATTTTTATGTTGATGTTTTTACAGGGCTTATACCAGCTTCAATAATGGTATAACACTCTGTAGCAAAGTTATGTGTAATATATAAATTTTGTTATTTGTGTAAAAAAAAACCAAATGAACATAAATTGTGGGTTTTTTTATCATCGGAAACCTTATGGACTCTGTGTGTAGCTGATTTAGGACTAACACATTGCAGATAAGTGGATATAGGAAAAGTTACAGAATAAATCCTGTATTGTCGGGACAGTATTGATGTTTTATAGATGAACAGGAAACTGTTTTTAAGTTGGATCTAGATCTGGACTATTTAGTCACTAAAAGTTTCAACTTTCAATTGATACATCAAAGTGTCTATGATCCGTGGGAACTGGACAACTTTTATACATATATCTGTAAGTATGTTCAATTATTATATATATATATAATTAGTGTTTTAGTAGTCTATGTTACTCACACTTCCTTTTGTACTCATTATCCTTAGTAAACCTTTATTGTAAATTTTTTTGTGTTTTTTTTAAGAATTGTGTTGGACAACTGGTGATTTTTTTTCTTCCTTGAACAAAAAAATAATAATGATAACATGAAATAATAACAAATAATAAGGAAAAAATGAAATAAACAGATTTTAAAAAATAATATAAAACTAAAACAAAATAATATAAAATTTAAAAAAAATAACTAAAATTTATTTAAAAAATCAATTCAAAAGAATAATAAAAATAAAATTTAGTGAAGTAGATACTTTCATAATTAACCATAATCTCCAGCCTCAGTAATCTTTGGGTATCAGTTAGCCTTGAAACAAAACACTACAGCTATAGTATGCAAAAATGGCAATAGCTGATGCAATCAAGAACATGAAACAACAAAAAAGAGCTTCAATTAAACAAGAAAATACAGGATTATTGGGACCATTAATGTTTTTTTTAAATCTATCACTTCTTATTTATTTATTTATTTATTTATTTATCACGTATTAGTTTGTTTGACTGTCTGTTAGACATCCTTTTTTGATTTGTAACTTGTAATCATGTTGTACATAAAGAAGCTGGCTCTGCTATCAGACTGTATCACCATTACCCATGCTGAGAAGGAAGGGAGAAGAACTTGTTTTGACCCATTAATATCTGCTTCAACCCAGTACTTCCTCGTTATGTCTTCTTTTTATACAAAACTCTAATAAAAACAGAAATGTTAAAAAGATAATAAAAAGAAACCCATGTGAGCTTTTTGACATGTATGTAGGCACTTCTGATAAACTTTGTTGTTAGTAGTCTGTGTTTTGTCTGATGTAAACTGCATGTAAAAAAGGAAGCGATTTCCGATTTCTGCAGAGTAAAATTTTCAAAATTTTTCTGTTTAGCTTTAGATACAGATAAACATGACATTTAAGTAAATCTTTTTTTTCGTCAAAGGCCACTGGAGCCTCTTATAGTGGGCCTCTGTGACCAAGGCCTCTAGTTATGAGCCTCTGACCAAGGCCTCTAATGGTGGGCCTAGGTGAATAATGCCTCTAAAGGGGGTTTCTGTGAATAGGGCCTCTAATGGTGGTCCAAGGTGAATAAGGCCTCTAATGGTGCATCTGTGACCAGTGTCTTTAATGGTAGGTCTTTGGACCTAAGCTTTTCATAGTAGGCCTCTAATAACAGGCCTGTAATGGTAGACCTCTGTGACCAAGGCCTCTGATAGTAAGCACCTGTGATTAAGTCTAAAGTGGCACATTCTTAAGAGTAAATCACAGTGTTTCTTGATCACTCATAACAGCCTGTGCTTGATAATCAAGCCTTGATTCCAACTCGGGACAGATTCGAGTGCCAGATGTGTATCGGTATCTGTTTTTTCGATTGCTCCACAATTTTAGAAGTGGCCACCAAGACCTTGAGTGACTAATCTTGACTAGGGTGTAAAACATTATTCTAAGACACCACCACTCTTCCCCTAAAGAAAAAATAATATTGACTTCAGACAAGAAATGAGGTCATACTGTCCTGGATTATTTAAACCTTCACATAGAGGTGACCTTTTGAGATAGGTTGGGCGATACATTGTAAAGAGACTATTTTACTTAATTACCTTTGGTAATTAACTATATACATATATAACTGGTAATTAATATTTATTCAGTAATTATTGTAATTGTGTTATATTCATTGGTGTACATACTGTAGTCTGTAGGGACTGTTGTATTGTGAAGTGGGAAGACATATTTATGTAAACACTTACTGATTCTTGTGCCAAGACTATTTAATTTGGTCAATACTGACCTTGTTAAATGGCATAGTATCAAATAGTGTTTGGCTTGTTTAAGGTCAGCTGTCAGGGGTACTCTGGTTTGCTCTACCAGACTATCTCTGGTCAATACTGACCTTGTATATGGCATAGTATCAAAAGTTGTCTTTAGAGTTTAGCTTGTTTAAGGTCAGTTGTTTTTCCAGGGGTACTCTGGTATACTCTACCATTCCAAAACGGACTGTCTCGGTATAATTTGAATAATCTTCAGCAGGGGTGTTGGTTGGTTTTGTGGTTGAATGTTGTTTTACATTGCATCAGCAAATTTTTCACCTATTGATATTTGCTTCTCAAATTCATTGGGCCAACTTATGTGTTAGGTCCTCTCACCACATAGCATTGCATTCTACTGAGGACAGATCATTGTGTGAGGAAGTTTTTCAGTTTTCTTGCCAAAAGTTTGTAGTTTTCTATGGCACTCTGGTTTCCTCCACCATCTTAAAACTGTCCACTTGATATAAGTAAAAGAATTATGACTGGGGCATGAAACATTAGTACTGCAACTCAAATTCCTGGATAATTATTTCCACCATAGACATGCAGTGACAGATAGGAATCCTGGTCAGCTAAACTCACAACTGTTTGCTCGATTAATTGGTGACTTGTTTCTTTAATTGATAATAAAAAAGAAATTTATACACAATTATAAATGTGTACATAAGTTGATAGTTTCTGGTTACAATTCTTGTAAATCTTCAAGGAGCGATTTTTTAAGTCTTCTCAGACTTTTTTCTGATTTCCCACACTTGTGTGAGACCCCCTTCTTGGGACAGTCATCTCAACTAATACTGTACAAAGGATTTAAAGATATAAAATAAATAAATTTCATATTAGCCACTTGCAATTACAGCCATGGTTCTTGTAAGTTTTAAACAGGGAACATTTCTGAAGTCTTCTTTGACCTTTCTTGATTTCCCACATTGGTGGAGGACCCCATTCTTGAGACAGTTATCTCAACATATATTGTATAAGATTAGTATTAGTTGTTTTAACTATATGAAATAAATAAAGTTTATATGTGCCACCCTCCATCAAAAGTTTTCCGGTTTCCAGCCGTCAAAAATGTCAGTTATGGAATGGGAGGGATAAGTGTGTGCTTCAACAACAGCTGTGGAAGATTTATACATTTTTTGTAAATTCTCCTATAATCTGTAACCATAATCATTAAGTATAAGACATTTATCAGAAATCCTATCTCCAAATTCTGTTTTGATTTCTTATATTTCCTTTCAAACAGACCCGACATATGTTTTTATACAGATACACAATTTTAAACAAAATGAAACCAACTGTATCCTTACAACACCTGTTTTACCTGCCTTTCAGAAATGTGTAGCTTCTATAGATATGAAAAACATGATCAGTGTTTTTTTTTAATTTTTTGCTTTTACTTTTTGTCAGAATAAATAATGTAAGAAATTACTCACTTTTTGAAATACGATTTCCCTATTTATTTCATTATTAAACTCTCTTTCGTTTTTTTGGACTTTCAATTTTAATTGCAAATTTAAACTCAATGTATTCTGTCTAGTTTACCTATATGGCCTTTATTGCCATCAAATGATTTCTTTTAACTGGATCATTTTGGCTTCCCCATAAGGTTGCCACAACTATCTCACTCTGGCCTGGAGTGGATTGTTATCTTTGGTATATACCAGTTGGTTCCTGAAATCTCTTCAAGTTTCGTCATTCAATTTTGCCTCTTGCTGAGTGACGATCTTCATGTCTTTTTTGTCTCGGTAGATTTCACTTTAATATCTCTTGGGGTTCGAGTCACTAAATGGTCTGAAGCACTGGCTTATATGCCAGTTTTAAATGATTTACTGTAGTACATGTAAATGTTTTAATTTTAGCAATGTACTAAACAAAAGCAAACATAGTTATCCATGTCCGAATCAAAATCCAGAGGCAAAGTAAAAACTTTGGAACAGACAAGTTAGGTTAGACACATGAACTTTCACCAGGTGTGTGAGACTGGGTGCTCCGGGAAAGGTAAGCACCTCCTATTTACCTAGCTACACCCTTCACATGTGTAATCAAAATTGTGTGAAAGGAACTTGAAACTATGGGATGTCAAATATATCCAGTTCTTGAAATGATAAACTATCGTATATGAAATTCATCTCAAAAATACATACAATCATAGTGCATAGTGTGATCCATGAGATTTTAGATAACGCTAATAAGGGTCCACATAAATTTTTGCAAATTATTGTTTGTGCTAAAATATATACATGCTAAAATTAAAACCTTTACAGTAATGCACATTAGCATATCTAATTGTGGTTTATATGTTGTTTCTGCAAAAAGATGACTGTGTTTACAAACTTAGAAAGATACATTAATCCACCTTTGGGTTTTCATAATGTAGTGTATAGAATGCAAATCGGGACAATTTAATCACATCAGTGTCTTTTTTATACATTACGTCTGTTCATCTCAATAGTCTTACGGTACAAGCCAGCGTTTGAAAAACTCCCTGCGGAATACGCTCTGAAAGCCTAGAATAGAAAATTACCCACGATGATTATAATTCAAAGAATAGAAAAATGTATTAACCCTTGCTCAGTTTCCAGGCCCATGTAAAAACTCTATAATCAGCTGAAGAGGAAGCAAGTAATAATAGCCCTGAAATATCCTGGGAAATCAACAAGTGATTGTTGTTAAAGAAATGAATCAGTTAAAAGGCCGTCCCTCGGGATCCGATAACTGTGAAGATCGGACTTAATGATGGTACACATGCATGTCTCAAGGTGAGAGTTACACATTGTACTACATAATGCTTGCATAATGGCCACTTAATTACTTACATTTCTGGTTTTATTTTTATATACATGTACATGTATTTTTTTTTTAGGGCAAGCTAATTTCCCCCTCAGAGGTTTTTCATCTTTCATTGAGTTATTTTAAGCGAGTACATATATATGTTTCTAATTAAAATTAAACTCTGCTTAGAAATGTGTTAATAGCGACCTAGTTATGTCCCCTTGACTCAAGATTACAATGTATCCAATTGAAATTTAAAACACTGGTACTGTTTTTAATTCAAATAAAAGTTCATTTTCAACACATATATGTCCATTAAGTTGGGTGTTATAATCAAATTTAAATCAAATTTAAAAATTAAAATTTACTAAAATTCATTCATAACTGATAAGAGATAATAAATAATTCTGTACTCTTAAGAAAAAAAATCACTTTTTAACCCCACTCAATCTACACCACTTTGCCATTTTTAAAAAGTCAAAATAAAACTTTGATATGTACATGCAAGCATACTTTGATGGCTGATGGAATGCTTGCATGTACCCTTCCAAGTTAGTGAAACCAGTATAGAACTCTAGTGGAATTATCTATTTTTGGTGAAGGGGGATATGACATGGATATTCCTGTTCAAAGTCAAAAATTACAGTAAAACCTTGTTATAATGTCACTAAATATTTTTCACCACCTTGGTCAATGTCACAGTATGTTTAGTTGCATAGTCTTCTTCATGAAGATGCCCCTCAATTTATCACCAAACCCCTGTAAAAAACCCAAAAAGTCGCAATGAATTGAAGTTTTACTGTAGATAAAAAATAAAAAAAATAAAACTTTCATAATACATTGTCTTTATGATTTGAAATCAAAGTCAAGAACTTTCACTTTGAAAAATTTGATTTTTCCTTAAATATTGTGTACTGTCAATACTAATTTGTATGTATGTCTTCTTACCCTGATATCTACAAATACCAAAAGACATTCGACAGATGACAAGACACAACATTTAATACCTGCCTCATTTATTTTGCATTAGCTTGATAGATGAGGAGGATTCTGGGTAATGAAGCCCTTAGGATATCAAAGATTTACTCCCTCCCAAACTCTTAAGACAGCAATGACATTGAGTAATCGTATTAAGTTTTATCCTAGTTATTGAACTGTCTGAGTGGCTCCGAGGATTGTTATTAAAAGAAAAAAAGATTAATGTCGAAAGGGTTTTTCTTCGTCTGGTAATCTGTTAAGTTTTAAGCATCTTAGGTTGTCTGTCAATGCTCGTTATACTTATGATGCTCTTCTTTTTAGTGGCATATATATATATGTATTTGTGAGGTTGCTTGTTGCTATGATGCTCTTCTTTATAGTGGCATATATATATGTATTTGATAAGGTTGCTTGTTGCTATGATTCTCTTCTTTATAGTGGCATATATGTATATGGTGAGGTTTTGCTTGTTGTTCAAGGTACACATTGGAATGCAAGTTGTGTGAAGCCAGGTGTTGTTAAGTCTAATAATAGATTTAAGAAGCATCTTAAGGTTGTCTATCCTTTTAATGCTGTTGTATATATCAGTGGCATATATGTATTGGTGAGGTTGCTTGTTGCTCTAGTAAATCCAAGTGTTGTGGTTGTCAAAACAATTTTGTTGTTGAGTCTAGTAAAGAAGCAAAAGAAGCATCTTAAGGTTGTATAAATGCTAGCAAACCTATTGTACTTATGCTTTTGTTTATTGTGGCATTTATTTTGAGTTCTTTGCTTGTTGATCAAGATGCATTTTGGTAACACTAGTTGTGTGAACGCAGGTGTTGTTGTCAAACATCTTTATTATCGTAAGTCTTGAAAAAAACAGTTAAAGAAGCATCTTAAGGTTGTACTTATGGTTTTGTTTATTGTGGCATATATAGTGAGGTTTTGCTTTGTTGCTCAAGATGCATTTTGGTAACACTAGTTGTGTTAACCCAGGTGTTGTTGTCAAACATCTTTATTATCGTAAGTCTTGAAAAAACAGTTAAAGATGCATCTTAAGGTTGTCTTTCAGTGCTAGCTATATTTACAATGCTTAAGTTTATAATGAAGTATGTTTCATTCTGGATTCTGTCAATGCTGGCCTTACACATTATGCTCTTGTTTATTAAAGGGGCATATATATGAACTGGTGAAGTCTTTGCTTTGTACTTGAGGTACACATTGATTAAATCATTGGTTGTGAAGTGTGTGCTTATGAATCACAGTGCCTCTCAACACCTAATCCTACTGGGGCAGAACTTAGCAGCCCTCAAAGTGGGCTGCAAAACCAATGACCAGCTGGCCACCAATTTAAATTTTCAGGTGGCCAGTGGAAATTCCAAGTGGCTAGGCAATCTTTTCTTGCAAATGAAGTAAAATTAAGGCATCTTTTAGGTATGGAAAAAAAAGTGCACTATTTTAAAAATTGACCTACAACCACTTACATACAGTACATTAGTGTTTTTAAAAACAATAATGATGATGTAAAGTGTCCATTATATTGCCTGAATTGGTAATGGTATCATGAAAATTTTGGGACGCAGAAATAATATCTGTGCTCTGGTCACAAAAGTTCAAGTTAATAGTGGACAAGCTGAAGCTGGCTACCATTTACAAATTTTAGATCGCCAGACACAATTCCATGTCAATGTGGTCACCATTTTAGTGGACAAAATTGAGGGCTGCTTAGTGTTAGACAATTTTTGGTTAATTACCAAAGATTGGTAGTTTCTCCTTGCACTCTGGATTCTTCCACCATCCCTGAACCTTCTTCAGTTTAAGTGAAAGAATCTTGACAAGGGTGTAAAACAACATTACTCTACTACTGTAGATTACTTTTGTTTCGCAATTAAGAGATTTATTTTTCGTGTAAATTTGCAACTCATCCCATTCACGAATTCAAATAGCACGCGACTATTTCTAGCGCTGGGATATTTCCATTTTGACATACATATGTTGTATTTAATAAGATTCCAAACACGAATTCAAATATTCGCGAATAAGGCCAAGATTGTCTTGATACGGAATTTTCTATGCGCGAATAATAAGTGACCTACAGTACTCCACTCCTTACTACTATAACTTTAATTTCGCATGTATTTATTTTTGCAGTATAGGAAATTGGGACATATTCTTGTAGTTAAATTTTTGTGTTTTTGAAATATGCGCTATAACACAATAAGCATAATATAATTTTTGCTTGGTATTAATTTTCGCGCAAAACAAACGACCGCGAAATAAGCGAAAAATTAGTACACCACAAAAATAAATAATGTTTACAGTATTCCTCTCTTTTATCTTGCACAATAACTGGTTTGTTTTTTCAAAGGGTAGTGTATTATTACAATCCATCTATCTTAGCTATTTATATTGGATCTGTTCTATATCCATTTAGACAGTAAGAACAAACCTCATTGTACTAAAGTGATTTCTCTATATCTGAGTGCCTGCCCCATCGGACAGGAGTTTGATTGTCTATGAGATAGATACATGTCAGGTTCCAATGATTGTGTTATTTTTCACTTAACTTTTAAACATCGGTTCAAGACCATTCTTTTTACAGCACTTTTAATCTTACCATGTTTTTTTCGAGTCCTGGCATTGATTGGCAAGTTAAAATAAAACAGACTTATAGTTTTTTATGACTAGGACTCTATTAGATATTGTCAGTTCATGTACTTGGATTTCTGATTAAAATTTTGTCCTAATTTTGTTAAATTTTGGTTTTTGTAATGCTTTCTTTGTTTTTGGTAATTGTTTTTTTTTTATTATTTGATATTGAGTTTATCATCATTATACTCCCTGCAAACTAGTTTGAGGGGGTATATAGGAATCACCATGTCTGTCTGTCGGTCTGTCTGTCTGCCCATGTAAAATCAGGTCATATCTCATAGCTGCTTTGGACGACTCTCAAAAAACTTTACATGAATATATTCATGGTCCAAAGGTGTGTCATGACCTTGAACCAATGGCTTATCATAAAGGTCAAGGTCGTAGGAAAACAATAAATGTTGGGGGCGGGGGTATTTGGCTCTCAAAAGAAGTTCTAGTTTGAATATTGTGATGTTTCAATATAACCTCCAAATCATAGCATGGAACAATGGTAGCTCAGTTGATAAGAGTCCATGGCTTGCTACATGTGTGGGAAACTGCTGGGGTCTGAACCCTGCTAGGCCAGGTAAATAGTGACTGTTCTTTAACCAAGCACATCACATTTAGAAAAAAAAAGTCCTGAGGAATCTATAAGAAACTTTAAAAACTAATGTTTGTACAAAAATGGCAAATTTGTAATTAGAAATTTGTTTGAATTTTGTTGCAGTTTTAGCATTGATTTGATTCAGTAGTATTATTTTTGTTCTTTTCTGTTTTTGTTTGCACTGTCTTGATTGGGGTCCAACAATTAGTATAGCAGGAATAGAAACATTATTTCATTATCCTTAGGAAAACCTTAACAGCAGTGAATCACTTGGTTTCTGATTAAACATTTGTCTTAATTTTAGTCTATACTTTTCAAATGTTTTGTTTTTCATTAAAATCTTTACTATGAGATACCGTGATAACCCTTGGCATGACGATAATTACTCTAAATTCATTTATACTTATAGTATCTAAAATTCAAGTGTTCGATATTTCCAATGTAGAATGTAGAATTTGTCTTAATTTTCATTGCAATTTACAGGAAATGTGCATGCGGTTGATTTTGTGAAACAGATGATTTGAATTTTTTTTTTTTTTTTTAACGTGCGTGCACTTAAAATTTTTTCTTTTTCTTTTCAATCTTTATCATTTTGATAAGGTTTAGTTATTAATCATCCTTGGCATGATGAAAATTTACATTGTCTCAAATTCAATATACGTAGTACATATATATATATATATATATATATATATATATATAATTTAGATGTAATTTCAAAAGAAAAATTTGACTCAATTTGTGTTACCAATTCATAGGTAATGTGAGAATCGTCAATTTCATAAAACAAATGATTCAAATTATTTGTTTTTCATCTATCATCTATCAGGAGTCTGAGGTCTGTGGTGTTTTGTGCAGAAGTTAGGATAACGACTTCAGCATTTCAATATGGTTGATACCTAATACCGCCTTTGTACAGATTTATGGACATGAAAATAGTAATATGGTTGATGTGTTATAATATTATCTTATAAATCTTGTTATTGCATGAAATGTTACACATCCATTATCAGTTTTGTCAAATTATTAGTCTTAATATTTCACGATGACATGATTGTTTAGACGACTCATTAGATTCCTGAATATCGGGGATGGAATATAATTAGTAAAATGTAAAAAATATAAATCTGGTATATTTATCAATATTATGTATTTATCAATATATTATCTAGGTTCTATCTCGTGTGACATTTCCGTCATTATTAAAAAAGTAAAATAGGTTATTTTGCTATATCTACATGCTGATGATATTAATTTCATAAATAGATAAAGATTTAATATATATATATATATAAAGCTATACTTGGAAATTCTCAAAGGATCACTAAGAATAGATGTCTTTATATATATAGTTAAATAAGAAAATTCTAAAAATGGTTTAGCCGTAGCTAAAAATGCAAGATAAGTACTGTTATTGGTAAATTTTAACGTTAGGTAATTTTAAGTACTCTAATGTTAGCGGCATCAGATGGCTGTCAAAAGAATTACAAATAGAAGTTGGAAAATACCTTTGAAATATTATTATTAAAATGAAAAATCCACGAAAGCGGTCATTTAAGTGGTCTAATGCATTTGCTTACAGGTCATGTAAAATCTAGAGCGAGAAAGTGTTTCAGTTTATTTGACTGAAGGTTGGTGGTTTTCTCCAGGCACTCTGTTTCCTCTGTCATCCCTGAACTGACCCCTTTGATCTAAGTGTAACAATCTTGACTGGATATAAAACTCAATTCCACTATTTTTGGCTGATGTCCATCTTGAAAGTTGAATTTACGATTTAGGATATGTACCTTTATCTACTCGGGGTTTTGTTTTCTGGGGTGCCACTGTTGTAATCAGAATAAGCCATGCTTTAGACACATGTTACATATGGTTCTAGAAAAGAAAAAAACTTAAACCACTTAGTTTCACAAATGTAAAAGAATCCATCTCTTGTAAAAACAGGATTGTAGCTGACATTCCAAACAAATATTTGGATGTATTTCTAGAAAAGAAAAACATTTCCTAATATACAAACTCCCGCTGAGATTTGATGCAGCTGTGTTCTATCGGCTTGGTCAGTTGAGTTTAGAATTAGCCATGACTAAAATGAAAAACATGTGAGATGTAAAATAGAGATTCCAGGACTAAGGATAAAAACATAAAAATGGTAGCCCAAGTTTCTTGATGGTCATCCGAGATAAAAATTGAAAACCTATCTGCTTTAAATGAGTTCCTTAATATATTATTTATGGCTACAGATGATAAAATCCTCATTGAGTAATATAGCATCTACATTGTTTTACGAGTTTTTTATCACTTAGTCTGGTTTCCCTTGATGGATTAGCTTTTTCAGTTTTTATTAACTAGATACAAATTTTAGGCAAAGTGTGTTTATCAAATTACCTTTTATTGCATTCCTAAAATGATTTTTATGTGATAAATGAAATAAATAAGGGGTCATTTTGATATAAGTTTATGTTTTGGATTTTAATTATTTTAGTTTAGTGGAATTTTTGGTGTCATTTATTACTCTTGGCAATTTGTTGTTTATCATGTCTAATAGAGTAACATTTGTCATTATAATTGCTAACTGTGAAGAAATAGGTTTACTTCAGAAAAGGGGAATAACTCTTACAGAAGGGTCTTAAAAATATATGTATTTAAAATACTTTATTGAAACACTGAATCTATAGTTATGCCTCCACAATGCCTGAACTGACTGTCTTGATATAAGTGAACGATTGACTTGGGCATTAAACTCCATCACTCCATTCCACTCATATATGAAGAGCACATTACATAACACTTAGAATTCCTCAAACATGCCATGTCAAATTACTGAAGGAGTAATACTACAGAACTCACCATGCATTAATGAAGTGACCGTCTCAATATAAGTGAAGATTCTTGACCTGGGCATAAAACTCCATTACTCTACTCCAATAAGATATTGCACACATTACATAACACTTAGAATTACATAAACATGCCATGTCAACTCCATAGAGTAAGTAATACAACAGAATTATCTAAACTATGTGTACAGATCTTATAACTGATACACAATCAGCACTAATCTGTCAAGATTTGTAGAAGTAGTAGAGGTGCTTTTTAAGTGTAGAAGAATGTTCTGAGTTGCAGGAAGTGCAATAATCACTGCATGATGGTAGAGAAATACTGACAAGATTTGTAGTAGAAGAGGTGCATTTTAAGTGTAGAAGAATGTTCTGAGTTGCAGGAAGTGCAATAATCACTGCATGATGGTAGAGAAATACTGACAAGATTTGTAGTAGAAGAGGTGCATTTTAAGTGTAGAAGAATGTTCTGAGTTACAGGAAGTGCAATAATCACTGCATGATGGTAGAGAAATACTTTGCTCAGTTGTGTTTACTGATAAGTAGAGCAAAGGTGTTTTGCACAGTCATTTTCACTTATAAATAGAACAGAAAAACTTTGCAGAGTCTTGTTTACTTAGAAATAGAATGGAAATGCTTTTTGTACCGTGAGTCAAGTTTACTTATAGATAGAACAGAAATGCTTTTGACTTTTTGCAGTCATATTGACTTATTGATGGAACAAAGTGTTATATATTCCAACCCAACATATGGTGAAATTTGAAAATTGTAAACATATTTACAGAAAAGTTTTGAAGCATTTCATGTTAAAATAATTTTCAATGAGAAATATTATATTAGTTTTCTCAAAATATAAAATAAGTAGCCCCTATTTTACACTTTTTAACTTTCTATCCTTTCTGAACATGAAACAGCAATTTGATTTTCTGAACAAGGAATATTACCCAATTATTTATATTAAAACAACAATTGTTGATTAATCTTCTATAAATCTAACATTTAATCATCAAACCAGCTTATCTTGACATGGAAAATAAGCAGAGCATTTAAATTAAACTAGTTGCATGTCTTTATTTAGTTTCTACCTATTTTTGGCCCTCCCTTTGCATGTTTGCCTGACTAGTTCTTACTAACTTCAAATAGTAGTATGATACTTCACACATGTATTAGTGACGTTAATTATGTTATTTAATTATAGATTTTTGGCTTGTTAGAACACAGAAACATCCTTATCTCCCAACAACAGAAAATGGATTTCAGATGCATTTGTTGTGTTAGGTCTGAAATTCATCAATTTAAAAACAGAAAATAAACGTAGTTTTAATTCTTTTTGTACTGCTATGATCAGATAAAGTTACTTGGTACATAAAGATGGCTATCTTTGTACGTATTTCTCCATGGTGTCCATGGTTTCTATTATCAGTGGTTGTTCTCAACGTTTCTTATCGGTGCTATACTTTCATTTCGGTTTTTGTCCTAGAAAATTGAACGATAATTGAAATTTAAGATAGCAATTCTAAATGGTCCAAAATTCAAAAATACCATTTTTTTTGTCCTTGAAAATTGAGAACAGTGATTGAAATTTAAGATAGCAATTCTGAATGGTCCAAAATGCAAAAAATAAAATTGTTTGTTGTCCTTTAAAATTAAGAACTGTGATTGAAATTTAAGATAGCAATAATCTAAATTGTCTGAAATTCAAAATCAGTGTATATGTGTATATAGTTTTAAAGATTGAAATGATAAGATATAGGATAGCAACCAAATTTTTAAATAAATTGTAAATGAATTTTAAGATTTCAAAAGTGATTAATGTTATTCTATACATTTAATCAAGTCAAAAAAGTACTGTGTTATATAGTTAATTGCCACCCAGTATGTTACAAAAGTTATTAAGAGATATTAAGGTTGGTCAATACAAGCCCTAAGCTTTCTTTGGACCGGTACCCAGTAAGTTATATATTTGACAAGGGAAATAAGCATAGAAATAAAATTCTCCATCTACATTGTGCTTGGTGGCCAAATGGTCTAAAGCATGGACTTTCGGATCGCAGCCTCGTTTACCACCTTGGCTCATATCTCATTCTGAGGCAGATGTTATTGTGAGAAAGTTTTCAGCCAGTTGTCAAAGGTTGTTTTTTTCTCTAGGTACTCCAGTTTACTCCAGCATGCTGTGAAATTTATACACTCTGAGATTAATCTAGGTTTTGGGTGAAAATACCCTTTTCTGAAAATGGAAGAATTCAGAACAGTGCCAGGGGATACAATAGTTATACACCAAGGAACACCATGGAACCTTATGTATGGAAGTAGTAGAGCATTGGTAATGGCCACTACATGGAGTTCTTTATATCATAATTGTGAACAGAGTTCAGAAAATTTTAATTTTCAGAGCAAGTTATGTTTGGGCCACAATATAGCTGTACACCAAGGAAAAGGCTCTGGAATATTATTTTATATGGAGTTAGTAGAGCATGGGTAATGATGACCATTACATGCAGCTCTTAATATCATAATTGTGAACAGATTTAAGAAAATTGAAATTTTGGAAACAAGTCAAGTTAGTACCACAATAGCTGTACACCAAGGAAAAGGCTCTGGGGTCTTATATTATATGGAGTCAGTAGAGCATGTGTAATGATTACTGTGTGTGTGGCTCTTCAATATCACAATTATGAACAGAGTTCAGAAAATTTATATTTTGAGAACAAGTCATGTTTGAGCCACAATAGCTGTACACCAAGAAAAAGGCTCATGGGGTTTTATATTATATGGAGTCGGTAGAGCATGTGTAATGATCACTACCTGCAGCTCTTAATATCTCAATTGTGAACAGAGTTCAGAAAATTTTGAACGAGCAATTTAGTGACAAAATAGCTGTACACCAAGAAAAAGGCCTTGGGGTCTTATTTTATATAGAATCAGTAGAGCATGTGTAATGATTACTGTGTGTTCTTAATATTGTAATTGTGAACAGAGTTTAGATTGTTTTATGGTTAACAAGCCATCTCTATGGCCTTTAGTTATCAATTTGTCTCACAGTTATTATTTAGTACTAGAGAAGTCATTACAGGCAGTTTGTGGTCTTATATTACACCGGTACCCAAGCGAAAATCAAACAACAAGCTATCAGATTTATTTGTTCACATCTCGGCTGTGTAAACCGTGTGTGGAAATTGGTGTGTTGTAAGAATAGTAGAAACATGTAATAAACCTATTGGAATTCTATAGCTGTTTTCATAGGAAATATTTTAATCATCTCGAGTCCTCGGGGACAACGATTGACTGTGACTCCACAAAGTAATTATAATTATTCTCCGTACTGATTAATGCCCTTTCTTTGTCGAGGTTACCTAGGCTTGAAATGATTTTATAACTCCCATCGTGTAAATTGTGACTTGCGGAGATCTTGACTCATTAGCAAATTCCCGATGTATTGTTTTTTTTTATGAAAGAAGCAAATTCGTGCAATGAATGGGGCTAAATTATTAACAATCTAAATTGATAATGCTACTGGAAAGTCTTTTTTTCAGCTATTTTGTTTTTAAGGAAAGAACTTGTTTCTCCTTTATTGAGATTATGTGAATTAAGGAGGGTGAGGTGGTAATCTGAAAACTTGATTTTGATGCATTTTGAGAACTTTATTGTTCTGCTTGGCTCATTGAGCTTCATTGTTTGTTTTAAAAACATTTTCAAGTAGCTTTCAGTTTAGTTTGAGTCACACAGTTTGATAATGTTTGATTAATTAAAATTGATGTCAGTCCTAAATCAGGAATTGATTTGGAATCCCACAAAATACACAATAATTTGGAACACATTAATGGACACTAGCCTACACACCACTTTGGTACTGCTTTAAGGTTAACTTACTTGATGGCATTCAAATCTCAGGAGTTACGAGTTACGGTCCTACAAATGAACTTGAGCCACACCACCTGGACATTGTTTTGTTATTATAGCTGATATAAGTCCAAAATCAAGAGTCAAGCGCTATGCTCTCACAAAAGAATCTGCGCCCCATGACTGGATACTCAGAGCCATACCACATAGGCTACTGAAGTTAGAACATAGTGCATTCATTGGTTATCGCCTAATGAAGGTTTCACATTGGAACATCATTATACACTGTTTATCTTATCTATGTGTTTTGAATATTTTAAATAAATATAAACTTTTTGACAAGTAAAGTATAATCTTTATTAGTATAAGACCTACATCCTTCATGAAGTGACTGATGGGATAAGATTTTGGAAATCATACAAAATTTATGATTCTTTTTTAATTTTAGACTATTTCAAATCTGTATTACTTGAAGTTTTCTTTTCAAAAGTAGACTCCATAACTTTGCAAATTTTTTACATACTGTAAACATATTTAATTTTGTGTGTATTTATTTTTGCGGTATAGGAAATTATATATCCGCATAGTTAAATTTTCGTGTTTTTGAAATATGCACTATATTACAATAAGTACAATTTAATTTTCACTCAGTATTAATTTTCGCACAGAATAAATGACCACAAAATGAGCGAAAATTAGTTCACGGCGAATGTAATTTTATATTTTTTTCAGGCCCTAAACATGACCTAGGCCTGTATTTCATATACCTATATCTGAAGGTTATCTGATATTTATTTTTAGTTCCTACTTATCATTAGGTATTTTTTGCATTGAGAGATCTAATCCAAACAAATAAAGAGATTTGTGTTAATTTGCTCAGGATTTACATATAATCTATTCAGCATCTTGGCTATGTTTGTATTGGAACAAGAATGCAATGTGTAATTATGACAAAATAAAACATCTTTTTCACACAGATAGCTTATGATCGGAATCCATACTTCATCTTTGGTTTGTTTATGTTGGAACCAGAATGCATTGTATAATTATCATGGTATAAAACATCTTTTTTAAGCTCACCTGAGCCATAGGCTCAGATGAGCTATTGCAATCTATCATCGTCCGTCGTGCGTCGTGTGTAAACTTTACATTTTAATCTTCTCCTCCAAAACTGCTGGGCCAAATTTGATGAACTTAGTGATTATGATGCCTGTGTAACAACCTTTAAAAATTGTGTTTGGGGTTTTGCCACGCCCAACAAGATGGCCACCGTTACTAAAAATAGCAAAAAGACAAAAAAATCTTCTTCTCTGAAACCAAAAGGTGCAGGCAAATTTTGATTGGATATTTGGATTCAGCATACCTAAGAACATTAAAATTGTGTTTTTCATGAAAATTGAACGAAAAATAGGTTATGCGTTTTTTGCGTAAAATTATGTAATTTTGAAAATGATACATTTATTGTTATAACTCAATAACTGCTGAAGATAATTGTATGGAGTTTTCACTGTTGATCTTGTCTTGATATTTTCTTCCAAAATATGTCGAGGTCAAAGGTCAAGGTCATGTCCCTGTTTTTGACCTTTGATAAAAAATGCTTTTTTTTAAACATTTCAGGTGATAATGGCATGGGATTTTCTGTTAACTGTAGGTATTGACATGACGATCATTTTGATACATAGATCAAGGTCAAAGGTCAAGGTCAAAGATGCACAACTATTACTGTTATAGTTGAATATCTGCAAAACCATAACTTTTTGTATAGGCATAAATATTAGAATATTGTAGGTAATGGCACAATGGTCATTTTGATAGATTAATAAAGGTCATGGGTTCAAAGGTCAAGGTCACAGATGCAAACAAGTACTGAAATGGTAAATTATCACAAAAAAATATAAACTGTACATATTAGAATATTGTAGGTTTTGGCCTAACAGTCATTTTGATATATGAATGAAGGTCAAGGTCACAAATGCAAGCAAGTACTAAAATGGTTGATTATCTCAAAAACTATAAACTCCTTGTATAGACATATATATTGGAATATTGTAGGTATTGGTCTAATGATGATTTTGATATATGAATAAAGGTCATGAGTTCAAAGGTCAAGGTCACAGATGCAAATTAATACTGAATTGGTTAATTATCTTGAAAACTATAAATATTTTGTATAGGCATGTATGCTAGAATATTGTAGGTATTGGCCTAATGATCATTTTGATATATGAATGAGGGTTATGGGTTCAAAGGTCAAGGTCACAGGTGAGTGTTAGGGCCCATGGGCCTCTTGTTTCTCACAGAGACCTATAATTCAGCATCTTGGTAATGTTTTTATTGGAATCAGAATGCAATGTGTAATTATGACAAAATAAAACATCTTTTTCACACAGAGACCTATATTTCAGCATCTTTGCTGTGTTTGTATTGGACCAAGAATGCAATGTGTAATTATGACAGAATAAAACATCTTTTTCACACAGATAGCTTATGATCGGAATCCATACTTCATCTTTGGTTTGTTTATGTTGGAACCAGAATGCATATTGTTTAATTATCATGGTATAAAACATTTTTTTTCTCACAGTCAGCTCATATGACCTATATTCAGTATGTTTTTATTGGAATCAGAATGCAATATGTAATTATGACAAAATAAAACATCTTTTTTACACAGAGACCGATAATTCAGCATCTTTGCTATGTTTGTATTGGAACCAAAATGCAGTGTATAATTATGACGAAAAAAAACCCATCTTTTTAACACAGATATTTTATGATCGGAATCCATGCTGCATCATTGTTTTGTTTATGTTGGAATCAAAATATATACATATTATATACACAGTGTGTATGTACAACCCTCAGTATCAGGTCGAGTCCTTTTTTTTGTAGCCGTATCACTACGAGTCGGGTTTGCGCGACGAGTAGTGATACAGCTACGAAAAAAGGACGAGACCTGATATGAAGGGTTGTACATACACACTGTGTATATAATATTTTTATCTAACATTTCCAATTAGGTTATTTAAAATAATAAAAAACAATACTTTATGTGAAAAAATTACATTTTACCACAGAAAACCACTGAACTATGTTATGACATTTGTTCTGTAGTAATTATTTTACAAATCAAAGACTCCCTAATGACGTCACAATGGGAAAGTGCACATGCACTTTACCGCCAATGTTGTATCACCACATTCTGTATCGTGTTCGATAAAACTTATATTTCGTCAAATCAGATAGAAAAACTAGTATAATGTTAGATAAAATGTTTATAATTATAATGAACCAAAACATTTTTTTCTCACAGACACCTCACAGGGATTATACCTCACAGGGATTATATATCCAGCATCTTTGCTATGTTTGTATTGGAACCAGAATGCAGTGTGTAATTATGACAAAATAAAACATCTTGTTCACACAGATGGCTTTTATTTTGGATGTTTGTATACAAGAAGTGCAGTAACCTCTATTAGCAAGGTTATCATGTTCTGCCATAAAAATGTGACATTTGGTGTTAAAAAGCATAAATAATAAATATCTGTAAATATTGCAAATGTCTGCTAATCTTCTGTTTGTGTTTTGGGGAGTACACTTGATTTGAACAGTAATATCGAGCTTCTGTAATGGATGGCAATTAATGCACGTTTTTTCTCACGCAACATGTGAATACTTAACCACAAAGAGTAGTTTCTATATGAGTTTTTAATTAAATGGGATTTATTTCTCAGTTCTGTGGTTGCATGCTAAATAGCTTATGAGTAAGAACTGTTTAGTCATAAATTACTGAAATAAGACAGTTTTATATAGATTGTCACAGGGCTTTACAACCAACTCACTGGATTTATAGCCAAAATTGGGTTCTGTTGCCATTGGTGAAAAAATTAATATTTTCCCAATGTTTAAATTATTTTTCCGATTTTTTCTTGTAACTTAAGTCTTGTTGACCCAAAGTACAAATATAAGTTAAACTCTGTTTACTCATTGGCCAAGTGGTATAAAAGACATTCTTACAGACCAAAGTGCCTGACTCCCAACCATGGTTGTCCCACTTGAAAGGACAGTTCCTAGTGTGAAAAATTTTGTTAGTTCACTTGCAGGAGACTGGTGGTTTTCTTCACCATCCATGAAATGATCATCTTAAATAAAAGTGAAATAATCTTGACTGGGGACTGTAGAAACCTCATCATTGCAGTACACTTCTTAATGGTTATGAAACTTCTGGTTGGAAAATTAGCTGACCATTTTCCTTACAGAAGTCTCTTTTAGTGTTGATGTTAAGCCTGATTTGATCCTGATTATAATATCAAAAGAAACAGGGTTTTTTTAATTTCTTATTATGGAATAGAGTGATACTGGAGTTTCTATGTATTTTCAGTTCCCTCTGGACTATTTGCATGCACGAGCCACATTTCAATTACAGGAGTTTGTTAATTAATAATCAAAGTCATTCTCACTGTTTTAATTAAACAGAATTTGTTTAATTAAAATATCCATTGTAGGAAATGTCCTAAGGCAGTCTTTACTCATTCTCACAGAAAATCTACAATTTTGCATAGTTGAGGCACAAATGTGAATGCATTTATTTTGATAATTAAAGTCCATTATTTCTTAATTTTTATTCCCTCAGAGTTTGTGATTTGATTAAAATTGATTAAAATCTCAATTAAAACCCAAAAGGAAAATATTTTGACTGATTATATGAATAAATGCTCATAAAATTGGTTATTTGAAACTTTGGACGAAATGACATTGATTTTGTATATTTTTAAAGCCAAAAATTATTTCCATATACAGAGACGTGCAAGAAGTATTCAGACACTTTTAAAAAATCCTTGTTTGTTTCATATAAACCAAATATTTTTTAAAAATTCTCAAAAATTTATTTCTTAGTCAATTTCCATGATTTTTTCACCACTAAATGTAAAATTTGTTGTAGTTTCTTTTATTCTTTCAAAATACCGTCCGTCTTATAACAGTCAAGAAAACATAAGGTGAACAGTACGGTCAATTTCTAACAGCCATGTTAAGCATGGTTATATAGTAGATTTCAATTTTAGAAATTTCCCGTTGAATTTGAAATGCTTATCTATAAAAAACAATGACATTCCCTTTTGTAATTATTTTTAACAAAAACTTCAACAAATTTTACATTTAATGGTTTAAAACATTAAAGGTTTAAGAGTGAAGTGGAAAGACATGATGATTTTTCTCTTGGTACCCTAGTTTTCCCCACCATTTCAGAACTCACCACCCCTAAATGCCGGTATTTGAAAAAAAGTGAAAAAAGAATGTTGACTGCATGGAGCATATACCACCATTAAAAAAAAAAGTTAAAGTCTGTCCCGAGCCATTAGGCCCATCAGGCTGGAGCTTATCCCGGTTTCGGTGGCGTTAAGCGACTGAGAGTACAAGACTCTCCCCTGAATGGGACGTCGGTGCATCGCAGGGTTAACCCCCAGCATTTTGCTGGTACTCATTTATTTTTCAGCTGAGTGAACTGGAACAACGTGAAATTAAGTGTCTTGCTCAAGGACACAACACATCGCCCGGTCCAGGGATCGAACCCACGACCTTCGAATCATGAGTCCAATGCCTTAACCACTAGGCCACGCGCTTCCACCATTACTCCACTTCATTCTTGGTTTGATTTCTCATAGAAATTAAAAACATATCATTTGTACTTAAACACCTCGTTTCTATGGTAACAATCCAAAAACTTGAGCATCCAGGAATTTTATAATCATTACAAAATATGCTTCTATTTAAGTTATTACTGGATGGTATAAATTTTCTGAAGTTACAGAGATTACTAGATGGTATAAATTTTCTAAAGTTATGGGGATTACTAGATGGTATAAATTTTCTGAAGTTATGGGGAGTAACACAAGATATATTGTAATTATAAGCATATTTTCAACTTTTGTCTTAATTACACACAGATGATATAATATAGACAGTAATATTATCAGGAAATATAATCTACAATATTAGGAAATATAATGTACATCTGAATGACCATTTATTTGTTCATAAATATAAAACTTATGGTGTATCTGAGTGAACCAAACATAAGCATACCATTCTATGTTCAAATCACAATCCTAAAAGCAAAGTAACCATTGCAGTAGCTCAGTAGGTAGAGTGCTCGCTCCATAAGTGGGAGGTCGTGGGTTCGATCCCTGACTGGGTCTGACCCAAGACTTAAAAGAGGGTAGTGGCTGGTCTTTCGCCAAGCATACAACATTACAAAATGAAAGTCAGGGGTACTTTTGGATGGGAACTTAAAATAAACAAGGTCCCATGTTACTATGGGCTTGGCAAGCTAAAGAACCCTGCTGTATAATGCCATAAACGCAATGCACAGGCAAAATTTCTGCACCTTTGCTTATGGGTGGTGAAATCTTGATATAAGGGAAATATTCTTGACTGTGATGTTAAACACCATTACTCCCAAAAGCAAAGTGAAAACTGTGAAAACTGGCAACTTAAGTTATACATAAATTTCCACCAAGGTTGTTATGCCAGCTGTCCTAGAGGGGTAAACACCTTATGTCTAGTTAGCTATGTGAAATCAAAATTGAAAAAGAAAGGAACAACATCATGAACTATAAGACATGAAATTTATTATGAACAAATTTGGATGCAGAGACATCATACTTATCAGCAATATTGTGATGACAGTCATAGAATTTTTTCGAGAACCTTGATAAGCCTGGGCTTGCAAAATGACTTAACTTGAGTCACATTGAAGACTATTTAGACTATCAAACCCTTTAATAGAAATATTTGACCAAAGTTTTAAAGAGCTTTGAATAGAACTCCATCCTATTTCTCTTTTGAATTTAAACAAAATTAATGTTTTACCAATAACAATTCAGATAAAACTAAGTCAAGCCTTCAAGCTAATGACACTCTTTAAGAAAACATACTATACTACATGGGTTAACCATTTCCATTGGATCGTAGAGACAATTTGTAAAACTGCTAATGATTGTAATATAAAATTAAAAGTACACCAAGGTGTTCATCTGTGTAAGCTTTGACAGAAAACTTTAATAGTGCAAACACATTAACTTTGATCAAAGGTATTTTTTATCAAAGACTTTGATCAAAGTTTTGGATAATGTAAACATACTTTAATTTCAGTGTCTGACCATTTCAGTTGCAAATTTGTAAATACATGTTTTGGAATCTGACCAATTCTCTGAAGACTTCAAAACAAAATCCCAAAAAATATATTGGCAAGCCTCCCTGCATGCTGCATGTACAGAGGTCCTTCATTAACTGACTGATAGATTGAATGTTGATTACATAATATTTTTAACTAGATATCTTTGAAATGTTTGCGAGACATAAGTAATTTAAATAACGATATATATAATTGATGAGACCCACCATCATCACTGTTCCAGTAATTCAAATTACAAATGTTGATTTGTCAGTTTGAAAGATGAAGGACACACTTTCTGGAATAGATGTTATAATTACAGTCAAACCTGCCTAAAAAGGCCACCCAAGGGAACCAGTAAAAGTGGCCTAATTATGGACAGGTGGACTTATATACAGGTTCAAATAATATGAATAAAGAACAATAAGGATACAATTCTGCTGGCCTTTATAAGCAGGTGGTCCTTATATAGAGATGTCATTTAAGGCAGATTGGACTTTGTTATGCAAGCTATAGAGGAGAGCATTTATCAAAAAAAAAAAAAAACAACACACCACATTTCAAGATCTATCCAGTATTTTGTCAGGCTCCAAGTCTGAATTGCAAATAACATACCCTATTACATTTCCCCTGAAGTGAAATGTCTAGTAAAAAATGTCTGTGTGCTTTGAGTAGTGATCTATGAGGTAGTGCATTGTGACTTATTGACCACTGAGGTTATTTTTGTGCCATATTGAAGACTTCATAATGCATTTTCCAATCAAGCAGCAATGATAAAAGTTTTATCAATGTTTTTGTGACATGTTCTGCTAGGCTCATTTTTCAGACCTTTTTTCTTTTTATTCTATATTTACAATTGGAGATTTGACTTGCCTATTAATATCCATCATATACTGTATAAGAAGAAACATTTATGTGGAAAAAATGTTCGCAATTTTCACAGTTACTCTTTTATTGTGAATATATCTTCTTAGCTAAACTTTCTTATTTCTCTTGGTACACTTTACCTACAGTTTGAACTGCGGAAATTTCTTTCCGTGAATTAGTTTAGAAGGTCAAAAATGTTAAAGTTTCCTGTGGCTAACATTTCTCCTTATATAGTAATCTTTTTAGCCATGGCCAAGACTTACAGCCTTATTCAAATGTGTTTCCCTCTATTTTGTGTGTGGATACTTTGATTTAAGAAAAGATCTATGTTTATGTACACCAATACAGTAGCTCAGTTGGTAGAATGTTTCATATGTGGGAGGTGACAGGTTCAAACCCAGACTGAATCTGACCAAGATTTAAAAAAGGTAGTGGCTGTTCTTTGGCCAAACACTCGTCATTAACAAACGAAAATCTTTCATGGGACCTTAAAACCTGTGCCATATGCACCAGAGATGTTTTGACCTTATTAATTAACAAATATGTTGTTGTAATTTTTAGTGTTTGCAGATTTGGTTGGTTACACAAAAAAAACTTTGCACCCAGGTCATATTAAAAGACTTGTTGCCCCTTATTACTGAACAAGTCAACTTGTTGACCTCATTACCTAACAAGATAAGCCTCTGTACTGGTAGTGTTTATAGATTGGGTTAGTTACCCAGAAAGTTAGGCTGGTCACATGACCAGACTTGTTGACCTCATTACCTTCATTACCTAACAAGATAAGCCACAGTACTTGTGTTCGCAGATTTGGTTTGTTACCCAGATGGCACTCTTTATCAAGATAAATAAATAAATGTACTAATGAATATGTTAGTGTTTTTATTTATAGTAAATGAAATGTAAATCTCTTGTAAACCATGGAAGACCAACGGTGTTGTTTTGGATACTTGAAAAAAACTACATAATGAAAGACAGACAGATCTTTAATATTGTTTTTTAAGTTTTTAGGTATTGGTTTATTGCAGTTATAAAGCAGTTTACTGCTGGGAGTTGGGGTAGCATTTAGCATGTTTAGGCATTGGTTTATCACATTAAATAGTAATTGCACAATTTTTGCTGGAAGGAGACAAAGTTAACTTTAATTCTATTAATGAAATATTTCTGCAATAGCCAAAACTATAAGGGATACATAAAGCAACACACAAAAGAAGAAAATGAAATGTAAACTACAGAAAAATATACCAAGGTTGTTTATCAAAAAAATCTAGACTTTGGAAAGGCACTGTAGAACATGGTGACAAAAACACTGGGTTTTATTGTATGGTTGGTGTGTTTGTGACCATAATGCTTATTTCACAACCAGTGCATGCATGGTCCCTTATAATACAAATTTTAGCTTGTCTGTATTAAGGGTAGAAATAGGTTTATGCCATACCCCAGTGAGAAGTACTGAGAATGGTATCGGATATAGAATACAGCTGTCAGAAGTGGAGCAGCATTAAGCAAAGACCCTGTTTTATGTAGTTTTACCAAATTCACCAATATTCCTTGGCTGTGAATCCAATTATTAAAGTCTTTGGTGGAATAGAGCTGTCAGAACAGTAATAGCTCTTCAGTAGATGGTATTAAAACAAAATATACCAATATTCTTTAGCTGTAAACCTTGTTATGAATGCCATGAAATATTAGGTTGGCAATAAGATTTAACTGCAATATCAAAGAACTAACTCTTAATATTAAACATATGTTATAAGATAAATAAAATAAATATTTATTGGAAACAAAATATGATTGAGACAGGTTCATCTAGCGTTTTACCAGGGATTAATAAATTTGATCTTCATGATAAGGAACTGGAAAGTAGCATTATAGAAATAATTTATTTATATATTAAGTGAAAAACAGATGTTTTATTATGCTGTACATTGAGATTTTATTTACCTCCTATATGAAGAACATCCTCGATCTACCCCTATCAAAATACCAGTGAGTCATAGAATTCATGGGAATATTATACTTTCTGTTTTGAATTTGGTTTTATATATGGGTCTTTTTATGGGTTTATGAGCTTTAATTGAAACATATGTCAAAATCAAGATGTTTCATGCCTCTTGATTTTAATTTTTGCCCCATTAAAGATGTCATTTTATATTAAGGTCTAAAAGATATATATAATGTTTTTTTCTACTTTTATTTCTAAGTGTGTTTTTGCATAAAAATCTATTGCCAGTTTGGAACTAGACGTTTGCTACATAGAGCTAAATATACCTATTTTTTCAAATGTTGGTAGAGTTGGTATGTGGGACATTATGGGTGCTTGCATTTCAACCCCTGGCTGGGTTTGTCCAAGGCTTGATAATAGGTAATGACTGTTTTTTTGCCAATCACTTGACATTTAGAAATGAAATCTACATGGTCCTTTGGAAAAGACCTTTAAAATGAATGCCTTGTGTCACAATAGCCATGGCAGGCTAAAAGAACCCTCCCAGTACATTGTCCTTAGTGCACTGCAAAGACAAAACTCTGCCAACATCACCTATAGCTAGTGACATCTTGATATAAGTGAACTACTCTTTACTGTGACATAAAATCTCATTAAATCAATTATTTTTGAACTTTGAAATGTCAAGTTTCATGCCACAAAATATCAAATTAAGAATCAGGAACTTGCTGCATTGTGCATATGTGGAGAGAAATAATAATAAAAAAAATGCTATAATCATAGGGGCAATATTAAATGAAAGAACAATAATCATGCATTGCTGAGCAGTAACATGTGCATGCAGTGCCAGTGTGACAACTTGTCAAAATGCTTGCAGATACTGTTTTGTCACAAAAGCGGGTTTCATTAAGAATTTCCAAACTATTTACAGAGAAGTGATGGGGGCCTAAAACACTCTATTTCACTGGTATCTTTTGAATTAATCTGTGAATGGTATTAATGATACTTTTCTTGTATATTTTCATTAATATTCTTAATTAAAAGATATGATGTATTTTATTCCTTACAAGTTATTTATCAAAATTATTACAGTTACCTAAAGTTAGGACTTAGAATAATACCATTAAAGTACATAGATTTGTACACGCCGTGCGTAACGTCAGCGTCCATTTGTACCACTTGGCCTTAAATGCTGTACATTAGTGTTTTTGGCAGAGTTATTGCATTTTCTTTTTAATTTAATGCCTTTGTTTATTTTAGAAATAACTTTGATATTTTTTGGTTTATCATTTTTAACCCCCGAGACCGGTGTGTAAACTGTATAACTCTGTGGGTTATACAAAAGTTTACATACCGGTTTTGGGGGTTAAAATGATAAACCTAAAAAATATCAAAGTTATTTCTTATAATTTAATCCAAAAATAATTTTGCAAAAATATTTATATTTTTAACTACAATTAAATGTTTTCAAAACGTTACATTCAAATTACCACCATCATATGGCACATTAATACAAATGATGTCACTGACATAATGAGCTCGAAACCATTAACTCCGTCATCTTTTCTATTGATCATGTAACCAATGTTGGTTATTACAAATAAACTGAAAATGATGATATTAAAAAGATACCTAGAATTAAATTATAGTCAAGTGTTTAATGAGTTTTTAAAAGTAACTGGGTCAGTTCTTTGTTATGCTCATAAAGCTTTGATTTGAAATCCTCAATTAAAAACAACATTGAAAAGGAGCCCATGTCTAATGTCCTTAGGATGGCCAAGTGGTCTAATCTGTGTGCTTTAAGATCACGGATCCTCTCACAAAATGTTGAGCAAGTTCGTCTGCTCTCTTTCCGAAGTTATGGTTTTCTTTTTGGTTCATTGGTTTTGTCTGCCGTTTCTGAACTGGCCATCTCAATATAAGTGAAAATTTTTTGACCGGGGTTAAAACACCAATTAAAAAACAATCTAATGCCCTGAATACTTTCTAATGCATATTTAGAACAGTCAGCACTTTAAGTACTTTGATTCTTTTTGTTCTCAGGATCCTGGAGGCATAGAGAAGCTTTAGAAAGTTAACTACTTTTCAAAAAGTTCTCAAAGTGGAAATGTTATCAAATCTGGTCTCATGCTTTTACTTGTGGCATTGTTAAAATGAGATATTTTTTTCTCTATTTTTTTAATTGTTTCTTAAAAGGTAAGAGAAAGAAAGATAATTTTATTCTTTTAAATTACAACAAAAGAAAGAGAGAAAGAAAATGATAGCAGTCATTATATAGTAAGGAACAATAAAAGCAATTCTCATTAAAATTGAACTATTAGTTGTATTTAAATATATTTAAAAAAAAAACGCGGATAGTGAGTATAATTTAAAAACAATTGTACTTATGTTTTGTTCCTCTTGATTCATTTGGAAGAGGTCCAATGGATAAGATGCCAGTCTACAAATTCAGGGTCTCTCACTGCTGTGAGTTCAAGTCCCGCTCAGACCACATGTGGGAAAGTGTATTTTCCTTGCCGTTGGCCTTTACTGGTTCACCTGATATCAGTATAATGGACTGGGGTAGTGGTACGCTTGCCTGCGGCGTACTGACTCGGTGATCTAGCACCTTAAAGTCGCCCTGATTGCACGCTAGTACAAGGTAGACCATACATCACACTCATACTTCACATGCATACACAAAATTGTTCATAGATTAATCCATAGAGATTATTAAAATAATTCTCGTTGGGAAGAGCCGAAAAATTGCTGCTGCAATGTTAAGCAACATTCAACCATTCAAACCAATCCTAATTCATTCTTTGATTTCAGATCATTTAATTTTGGGACTTGGTGACCAAGTAGTCAAAAGCACCAGGCCCTCAGTCTCAAAATCTTTTCTTAACAAAGACTTTCCTTAACTTAAATCTGGAAAATTTGAAATCTGAAGTTTTCAATTTACACATGAATGTATGGTGTCATTTTGAAGATCATTCTGAGCTTATTACATTTATGTTCTAATTTTGTTAAAACTTTAATTTTAGTATGATAAAAGATGGCCAAAAATTGGCCAGAAACTTGGCCAAAAATTTGCCAGAAACTTGGTTAAGGGATGATTGTGAAACTGGAGTTTGCCTAAAGATCCCATCACCTCCCATCTCTAGGTTTGATTCCCACTCAACAGCTCTTAAAGTTTCCCAGTATATTTGCAAAAGACCTGTGATTTTCTCCCAAGTAATCTGAATTCTGCCACCTTCTCAGAACTTTGATATACGTAAAGCATTTTTAATGGAGTTCGCCGCTGTACCACGTGATCAATACCTCTTAACGTTTGTGCGGAACGTTTTGGAAAACATCAACGTCACAGATTCCCGGAATGACGTCATTTCCGCGGGAAAACGTCATCTCATGCGATTCCATATCCATTGGGAATAAGTGTTTCTGCACAAACGTTAGAGGGTATCACGTGGTACATTGGCGAACCCCATTAAGAAATAAATTCCAATCTTAACTGTTTACAAAATTGGTACTCTCTACTCTAGGACATTGTTCTTTAATTCTTGAAGCTGATTAATTGCTGATCAAAAAACACTTTTCCATTATCTACAAATTGATAAGCACATTCTTCCAGACATATCAATTTAGAATTTTATCTAATTTTAAAAAATAAAAATAAAACCAATGGTAATGCTGTTTTGTCTTGAGTTTATTTTTTTCACTTGCTGTGCATGTTTAAATGAACAACACTGTTTTTCTGCTGATTATTATAATTTAAAAAATGTAATACTGACAATTTGGACCCCAGACATTTGGAATTCAAAGTAAGAAGCTGCAATTACTAACCACACAGGTAGACTCTTTGTTTGCGGTAATTTACTATTTTAGAAACCATTACCTGTCATTTTAGACCTCCAGACATTTGGAATTCCGAGTACAAGCTACAATTACTCTGCTATGCAGGTGGGTTTTCTGGTAAATTATATATGTGATATTCAAAAATGTTGGTTTAATGTGTTTTCAATTATTTGCAAATTCTTGGAGTTATTCTAATGTTGGAGTTTTTTCAAGAATCCAATACATCATATCTAATGCCCCTGTCAGATTCTATAAATCATAAGATGTTGGATTCTATATTTATACTTTATATATTGAGATGATTTTATTTATATATATACAGTACAGGGGTTCAAAATTCCCTTGGTCTGAGGTCTGGAACCTATTAATTTTACATTGAGACCCTTGATATTTAAACTGTAAAAATCTGATGGGCCTGTGGTTTTTACTTAGGACCTTTCAGTGTTGATATTGGACTTCCAAAACTTTATGTGAGACCTGGCAAAAATAAAGGCAAAAGGTCCTGAACTTTGCATTACAAAATATAATTTTGGACCCTGAAGTACAGACCTGTCCAAAGTTTAACACTGAACACTTCATAAAAAGGACTTGAGTGACCAAGATAAGATATAAATAGCTTACCATAGTGACCAAAGTAGATATAAAGCTGCTGCCTAAAAGCTGTCTAGATATAAGTAATAAGGGGATAAGACGAGCTGCTGCGCCAGCACCAATTCTTTAGCTTACTGTTAACCTTTTGACAGGCCTGTACTGTTTATAAAACTGCTATAGATCTTTTTTTTCTATAATGAATCACATTATTTGATTATGTCTGTTGACGATGGACCATGGATGACCATTATAACTTTTTTCTTATTGACTAGTCATGAGTAAAATATTGGGAGTCTAGCCTGGTCAGTTTTCATATAATTATATTGACCACAATAGGAAAATTGTGATTATGGCTAAATTAAGGTTTTTTATGATGTTTATCTTAAATACAACAGAAAAATAAAAATGGGAATGTAAGTAAAGCAGAACAGTTATATCTGAACTACTGAGGATCTAGGTTTAACAAGTGATGGCTATCCTTATTTAAAAATAAAAAAATCCAGTGTACATATATATGCTATGTTTAAATTACTCAATAGTCGTCTCCAGACACTCCATTTTTTTCTACCATTCCAGATTTGACTGTCTTTATGAGAGTGGGAGACTATTGACTGTGAAATGCAAGACCATTACTCCACTCCTAAAAATCATTTTGATGTTTTCCCTTGATTTTTGAAGGGCATATTTTCAGTGATAAAACATTTCATTTTTGCAAAGTAAGACTTTTCCCCTGGGTTTTTATAATCTGGCACTTATACTTTATCAATATACAAAATCTAATTATAACATCTTACATGATTTTTCTGACATAATTGTGTATTTATTTAATTGATGAATACACATTTTACCACTCAGACAGAGATCAAATATAATGCGCTCCGACATCGGTAATGAAATGTGACGAGCTGGCTTCTGTATGGACAAAGCTTACATGACAGTTATTGTATAGAAAACCTTTAGTACAAATTACCGAGCTCTCGCTGAAACTGACTGTCGATTGAACTCGTGATGTGAATATCCAAATTAGTCTTGACGTTACTATTACCGATCCCGCATGTTTTGACTCCCGATTTTTGAAACGAAAACAATGTTAAAGACCAGTATAAAAACGTTAAAATATCATATTTCTGGATTCATTGATCTGGGCCTCATAGGTGGCATGGTGTGAATACAAGCTTTCATGAATTAAAATAACCTCTTTATGTCGTTGAAAGCTTGTAACGAATCTGTGGGGGCTAAAACATCGCAATCTGACACTAAATGTCGAGCTGAAAGAAAATTTCCCTAATGGTTTTCATAAAAATAACATGTAAAACATTGTTCTTCTCGCATTACTGGCATAACTTTTGTATACAGGGAATCGGATAATCTGGAATGGATATGCGAAAAACAAATAGAAAAAGATAGAAATATTTGTTTTTTGCTGTGTTGGGAATTACAGCATAACAATTGAATGGGTGGTGTTGGATGCTGTTTGAGTTATAAGGAAATGACAAAAATAACAATAGCCGATTGTAAAAAAGTGAAACAGAATGTTAAATAGTTACTGACTTGACAGCCATATTGATTAGTGAATTATAACTTATTATAAATGTGCACCTTTTTGCATATCTACACTGACTTTGTTGTTGTTTTTTCTGGCAAAGGAATTTATTGGTGGTGATGTATAGCATATTACAGCAATACTGATTTACCACTTTCTAAAGAAACACATCTCTTTGGTTGTTTAAGTTGATCATGTACAAATACAATAATTAGCAAAGTGATTAGCATTGCATTTTATAATAAGTAGTTTTTAGGCAGGGTTGGCTTATAGTGGTTTTAGACTTGGATTTTTAATTTGCGTTTTTTGACAAGGATGGTTAATTTGCCATTTTTGGAAGCAATGGCTAATGACCATTTCAAAGCAGGTTTGCTTACAGCCATTTTAGGCAGGACTGGCTATTAACTGTTATACAGGGTAGCTAATGACCATTTTAGTTTGCCCAAAAAATGCTCAAATGTTATTAAATTGGTCTGTTTGTCAACCTTTTACTTAAATGACTTCTTCTCCGGAACCAGTAAACCCATGGCAATGAATTTTGCAGTGTGTTGCCAGGCCTGACCCCTTTGCCTTAACAAAGCTGGTTGTCCTTGACCTACATTCAAGGCCATATTTACCTGGAAAACTGAAAACCTTTTAACAAATACAATATTGTAGATTGGATTAAAAATTGTACTTTTGTGGAAAGTACAATGTACTGCCACTTTACAATATGTATAAACAGTCTAGAGAAAAAGCAAAACTATTTATAAGAAAATATTTTGTTTATGCAAAGCCATGACAGCTTTGGGAATTTGCCTATGATATTCAGCATGTCATGACACTTCACTAATTTCCGTTATGCCAAAAGCTTTAACAATGCCAATAAATAATCGTAAAAAATGTTTAAAAAAATTCTGTAAAAGAAATTAGGTAATTACACAAAAAGATAAACATTGAAAAATATGCTAATTGAACTTTGGGACGGAAAAACTTCTGACATAATGGCACTGAACATTTGTTACCACTTAACACTTCAAATGCTTTACAACATGTAGAATGCATTGTGCCTTTTAAGTGGAATAGGAGTTTTATAATGCCAATTTCCTTTTCTTGTGCATTTGCATACAGATTTCAAATTTTATCAGCATTGTCTGTTGTACTTGTGTGTGTGTCATGCTGATATTTGAACATCAAAATAAGGATCATTTTACACGATACTTGGTAGTAATTTTAGTTCAATAACTCCTCAATAAACTGTGACCTGCTTGGTGGCACAGTGATAAAATGTCTGCCTCGAGTGGGAGGTTATGTGTTTAAATCCAGGCCTGGTCATCATAAAAATTTGAAATACTGCTTCCTCCCCTAAGTTACAGAATTAAAAGGATAGTGTATTGGATGGTTCACTTTCCTCTACCATTCCAGATGTGACTGGTGGAGTGGTTTGCTTGTCATCGGCTGAAGCATATGTGATAAGGTCATATAGCAAATGTCAAGGTCATGAAGAGAGTTTTTGATTTGAGGTTACATCAAGAAGCTATTGCTTATAGGTAGTCCATTTTAGACTGTAAATTTCTTCATCTGTTCAAAATTTGAAAACAAAATTGTTAAAGGGATTTAAAAATAGAATTTAAGTTAAGGCTAATTACATGCAGTAATATAGTACAGTCATGCAGAAAACTAATTTCTCCGATTACAAATATCGAGATATCTCCATGTCATAACAAGTTCATATGGCAACAGTCAAGGTCATGAGCAGAGTATCCGATTTTGTGTGTAAATTAGGAGTATTGAAAGTTTTCCATTTTGGATAGTGTAAAAAAATCTTCTATCCAAATGTTGACAAAAATTGTGATAAAGGAATTAAAAATAGAATTCAGTTTACGTTAATTGCATGCAGTAATATAGTATGCATGTAAAATTTTAATTTCTCCTATTACAGATATTGAGATACCTGTGGTAGATTAAATTGTTTTACAAAACAAAACAATTTTAGAAGATGCATATCATATGATGTTTGTGGTAAATATTTAATCCATTATTTGTAAAATGATATGACATATTGTGTCATCTGGATTCGGTTGTGTAGGCAAACAATACTAACCTGTCTGCTTGACCTTTAATTTGAATATTTATTATGGAGAGCACATTTATGTCTAGGGGACACAAGTTTTTATCTACATAGTGGGGAAACTCCATTTTCAATGACTAAGTTTACATCTTACTAACCATGAATCCTAACAATACCCATATATTTGATAGAGGCTCCTATATAAATATTCTTAATGAAAGGTCAAGCAGACAGGTCAATGTTGTTTGACAATAGAAAGATCCCATTGTTGTAGATAAGTTGCATTAATCGTGCACTATATAACACATATAAACAATTATGATGTAATTTGTGGTTTGTTTATGTGTGTTTGGGTTGCCTGATTTCTTGTTTATAAGAGCATTAATTCTGGTTTCTTAAAATGTAAACATGTCACATGTTCTGCATGCATGTCAAAGTTGTACATTTCACTCTTGTATATTTCACCTGTTTGAGAATATTTCGTCTGTTTTAAGTTTTTATGCTTGATCCTGAGAGTTAAACATGTCACATGTTTTGCATATGTTTCAAAGTTGTACATTTCGCTCCTGTATATTTCACCTAAACTTGTACATCAAAATTTTGTAAATATTTGTTGGTTTTTCATTTATATTTTTATTCTAAGAGCCTGTACATAGTTTCAGAATATTTTGTCATTTTTGATTGTTGAACAACAGTTTCAGAATATTTTGTTGGTTTTGTGTTCTTATATTTGATCCTAAGAGCTTTCATATTTAACATGGTTGTTATAATGGGAGGAAAAGCTGCAAATAGTGTATTCATGGAATGCCATATGCACATTTAAGTACCGCAAGATAGTGCATTACATGCTCTCTCAGTCTTGTGATACTAAAATGTGCATATTCTCAAGATATATGAGTAACATCAACAATGTTATGCAGAATTGCTGGTGTAATGTGATAAATTGTTCTCACACATGTGACCAGGGAATCTACCCATTTTACCGGTGCTAGATTTTCCTGTCTCACCTGGGTTGAAACAGATCACACAAACTTTCCTTCGCATTAATTGGAACTCTCTAACTTTTAAATTCGATTATATGAAAAAAATAGAGAGCATTCTGGATGAGACACGATCACTTATGGACACTAAATTGAAGCTCGCTCTGGACAGGAAAATATTCATATCTCTGTCTTACACTGTTACCGGTGTTAAGATTCTATTGTTCTTGTGGTAGTAGCTATACCATGGAACTAATCAAACAAATCAAAGTCCCAAATGCAAAGTAAAAACTTTGAAAACTGTCAAAATAAGTTAAACACATTAATTTCCAACAGAGAAGTCAGATCAGGCATTCAAAGGGTTAAGAACAGCCTGTGTGGCTAAAGCAAAACAAGGAAGAAATAAACCTTGTGTAGTAATAAGGCAGGGGGAAAGGTATACTTAAGAAATAATCAACATTTACCTGTGGTATATCATCAAATAATACACAGACCAGAGTTCACATGCAGAAGAATATGCCACCGAGTGATATATTCGCCGCATGTTAGCGACGACGTGTATTATTCAACAAAATACCATGGGTAAATGTTGATCATTTCAATTCTAATATGATTTAAATAAAAAGGATTGAAAAAAAACCAATGCAAACTCTTTCTTCAGAAGTACATTTTACTGTGAAATGACCATTAACCATTGAAATGATTTAGCTGTTGAGATTACCTCCATTGAAAAATATGACCTTTTGAATGAAAACTACATCATAGCCATTGTTCGCAGAACATAACATGATGTCAAAAGATAAGCAAGGGAGTATGTCATTTAAACAGAACAGCCATGGGTATATCGTTTGTTATACCATGGCTGGCTCTCTTCATGTTTCATATGAAGGAAAACGCAGGTCATGTTAGAATATTACATTCTACTGCACTTGATGTCCAATGGTATCCCATTCTGTACTTTTATACTTTGCCTTGAAAACATCTATGAAGATAAATGTGAAAAAAGATTTTAATGGAATAAAATTCTCAGATGATTTGTGTTATATATATCATGTATTTTAATGATAAATATATAATGGAGAAAAAAATATCGCAAAATAGATAAAATATTGTTACTGTCAACTAGACTCCCAGGAGATTTCTTAATATAAAATATTTATACATATTATAATTCTGTATTCAAAGTCATTTATTTGTCTCTCAAAGTTCTAATTTTCTGTTTGTGCTCATGTTTAATCATTTTTTGATTAGGATTTTGCGGAATTTATCCTTTTAACCTTTTATTAGATCTTAATACTATAGACCCAGGAAAAAACGATTCATTCATTTATATTGAATACTTTGATATATTCAATATTATTTAGCCAAGCTTTGAACTATGTGGATTGGTTGATATTGTTTATAAGCCAGGCTTTGAACTCCCGAGAACTTGGTTAATATTGTTTGGCCAAGCTTTGAACTCTGTGGACTGGTGTTATGATCTGAAAATCCAATTGTTGTTCTTGCAAGTCTTATTGTCTTGAATGTGGGATTGAAAATGACAAGAAATTATGAAAACAGATCTAAACAATCCTGATTTCCAGATTAATGTGAAAAGGTTCAGTTTATTTTTTGCCTGATTTTTTTGGCAAACCGCTCTTTGGGCAGAGCATATCATGTGAAAAATTGTGTCAGTTCGCTCACCCAAGGTCAGTGGTTTACTCTGTACACTTGACTTTCCTGCACCATGTCAAAATTGACCACCTCAATCTTGACCAGGGTCATTGATTCATTCCACACACTCTGGTTTCCTCCAACATCCCCAAAACTGACTGCCTCAATATAGGTGAAAAAATCTTGACTCTGGCATAGAACACCATTATTTTATTTCGCTTCTTCTCTCTCACACTCGCTTTCTTTCTCTCTCTCTCTCTCTCTCTCTCTCCATATCTACATGTAGCCTCCATGCAAGACAAATTTTAAGTAGCAGATATATTTATTAATAGAAGTCGACACTATGTCTGCAATGTATTATTAATTTCTTATAAAACATTCTGTAAGAAAACCCTAACTTATCTTTCCATGTTAAATTGTTATACAATACCCTTATGTTTTAAACATTATATGATAAAAGATGTACATATTTTGTTTTGTTACCAGATTAGAAGTCTCCTTTGACATAACCTTTCTTGTAGAGAGATGTGATTCAAGCATTTTTGTGATTCAAACATTCTTATGTCTAGGATTTAATCATGTTCTAATGCTTCAGAAATTGGTATCAAGATTTAACTGAAAATCTTATGCAGTTTGTGTAAATATGTAGTATTATAAGCCAGCAGAACAGCATGTGTCCATGCATCCTTAAATTTTAATTAACGTCTCCTCTAAAATGACTGAGCTGAATTCAATAGAGCTAAACTTGGTAAAGAAGTTTGGTCCTCGGAGATACTTGGTTAATGCAAATTATAAGTTGTGTCCAGCATGGCCTTCCAAAATCAAAGATGGCCACCGTCACTAAAAATAGAAGAAAGTACAGTTTAATACAGCAGTTTCTGTAAATTCAAAATTTAGAAACAAAATGTATATCCAGTTTACATATTTAAAATGTTTTCCAGTTTTTACTGATTATGCATAGGAGGTTTTATTTTAAAGTACCTTGTTTGTAAAATTGAAAATATTATCCTCTAGTATAACTGCTGGGTTGAATAAACCAATTTTGGTGAGGAAAAACCTTGGTTGATGCAGATTAAAGAAGTCTGTCATGAATGTTCAAACAAAATTTAAGATTTATATTGAGGCAGTCAGTTTTTGGATGCAGAAGAAATCTGGAGAAAACCATCAACCTTAGCCAGCAGAAAGACAAACTTTCTTACAGTAGAGATTGGTTGGTTGGTTGAATGTTGCTTAACGTCACATCAGCAATTTTTCAGCTATTCGCAATGAGAACTCTATGGATTAATCTATGAACAAGTTCATGTATGCATGTGAAGTGTATGTTTTATGGTCTGCATTGTACTAGTGCATACCCAGGGCAACTTTAATGTGCTAGCTCACAGTCAGTACGCCACAAACAAGCGTACGACTCCCCCAGTCACATTATACTGATACTAGGTGAACCAGTAAGGAAAATTCACTTTCTCACATGTGGCCTGAGCAGGGCTCAAACTCACAGTGGTGAGAGACCCTGGATTTGTAGACTGAGGTCTTATCGATTAAGCTACCACAGCCTCCTCTTACACTAGAGAGGATAAGAGCCTATATGGTGTTTCAGAAGCACTGTTATTAAAACCTAACAATTAATTTCATTCGACCACCAAGGATCTTGTTTGATCATCACACTGTAAAGAATTTCATTTGTTGTGGTCTTCAAGTATCTATTGATAACCATATTCAAATTAATTCAGAAGTAAAGAAGACTGTTTTCTTGGCGTAGAAATCAGATTAATTGTTCAGGAATTACGATACTGTTATTCCGTATTCTTTACGTTTTATCGTTGTTTATTCATCTTTCTGAATATTGTCCTAGAAAAACAACAAAATGATATTTTATTGATAAAATGTCACCGTTATCATATTGTTTCAGATTGCCAAAGGTTTAAAGTCTTGTATTCATGCAACAATACAAAATAAATAATTTTTCTTAAGCATTATAAGGGATTCGCCGATGTTAAATTACGATTTTGTTCTGTACAAACACATGTCAAGATTAATCTCCCTTGACAGGAAGTCATTAACATGCGTAATCACAATTTTTCTGATTTCTTTTAAATTGTCATTTAGTTAAAATAGCGGGATATTGTGTAAATAAAAAAAAAACCCTGTATTTGTAAAATTTATTTTTAAAAATCCAACAAATTTGAGAAATGTCAGAAGCATTAAGATTTAGATGTGTGTTTAGCATTTAGATGGTAATGAAGGCATGCAGCAAGGTTTCCTAATCTAATGTGTAAAACTTGTACTGAATGAGGTCCATAGTAACAGTACTTAAATCAATGCACCTCACTGCCTAGTTTCCAAAACCCATACCAAATGTGGTCCGAAGTACCAGTATTTAAACCAATGTACCTTACTGCCTAGTTTCCAAAACCCATACCAAATGTGGTCCGAAGTACCAGTATTTAAACCAATGTACCTTACTGCCTAGTTTCCAAAACCCATACCAAATGTGGTCCGAAGTACCAGTATTTAAACCAATGTACCTCACTGCCTAGGTTCTAAAACCCATACCAAATGTGGTCCAAAGTACCAGTATTTAAATCAATGTACCTCACTGCCTAGGTCCTAAAACCCATACCAAATGTGGTCCGAAGTACCAGTATTTAAATCAATGTACCTCACTGCCTAGGTTCTAGAACCCATACCAAATGTGGTCCGAAGTACCAGTATTTAAATCAATGTACCTCGCTGCCTAGGTTCTAGAACCCATACCAAATGTGGTCCGAAGTACCAGTATTTAAATCAATGTACCTCACTACCTAGGTTTTAGAACCCATTGATGCATATCCCAGTGCAAGAAAGTTTTCAGTATGTTCACTTGCAAAAGATAGGTGGTTGTTTACATTCTGGTTTCCTACACCATCCCAGAACTGACTGCTTCGATATACGTGAAAGATTCTGAAGAGTAAAACAACATTATTTCAGAGCTCCAGATAAGAGGAGTATCTGTATTTTTGAAAATACTCTTTCAATTGTAAATGTAAGGGTATCAAACGCCTTTGAAAATCCTCATTACCATTTTCAATTCAAATTTACAGTAGAGCCTGCTATTGGGGTTGAACTTCTGACCCAAGTACCCGTGAAATGCCATTGTCACAATGAAGATGATGTTACTGTATTATAGTCCAGGCCCTTAGGGATCAAATAGGAGGTCATTGTGCAGATTTGTCTACAAGCATGAAATTTGGCACATATGTAGTTCATAACATACTAAACTCATTTTTTGAGGGCGCCAAGGTCGGCGTTCATTCGGGCCGCCATATTAGCAAATCAAGATGGCCGCCCATCGGTTTTTGACTTTGTCATAACTTAATAACCAAAAGTCATAGGATCATGGGTGAATACACTTTTTATAGGTTTTTAGCCCCAGGGATTTCAAATCTGAACTTTGTTTTGACATTGATAGAGTCACTCAGTCATTTTTGTGGTTGAAAGCATATTTATTACAAATCAAGTCAATTTTAAAGGTCAATTAACATCATAAAATTGTTCAAACCATGAACATAACATAACTTGAATGAGAAAAATCTTAAACATTGTATATTTTGTTTACATATCAGTATGGCATGGTTTGATCTTTATGATCTAGATATCTTAATTGTTCACACATCCACCTTCACATTTCCATAACCCTGTACAGCGGACTCCAGCTCTACTGCACTTACAGTTTCATGTGCAAGAACTTTCACAGCCACAATGTAAAAGAATGGAACACGCTTGACTAACATCTTTAAGTGTCGTCCAGAATGGCAAACAATTTCTATTGTTTTCCTTTTGCCATCCCCATTCACTAAAGTCCGGGATTTCCTGGCGAACATACTTTGCTTGATTCCAATAAAAACTCCCTTGAAGCAGTGCCCTATTTATATGTTGAAACAAGGCTGCCTGAGTGGGTGGTATACTCTCTAGAGTGTTTTTTACTACTTGTGAAAAGATGATGTCTGGCTTCATTGACCTTGGACAAACTACATCCCTTACGTATACTACATGATAACCACAAGGCGTTCCAGGTTCTGCATGTGGGGAGACTCAAGGCTGAAGATTGTTGGTTCATCCGTTAGTGCTATCAGTGTTTCGGTGAGCCCTGGTGTATTTTGCCAAGATGTCCATGCAGTTTTCTTGCCACATCCAAGGAACTGTGATGCTGTGTCGCACCCTGTAATTGCATGGAAGAGGGGCAATACAAGATATCTAGAGGGTCCAAGTTGGGTGCAAATATCATGAATGGGGATATCACGGATTTTTTTCCCACTACCGTAGCACACCCACAGCTCTGAGAGACCAAGTGTAGAGAAATAGCGTATTGCAAGGACCACCACGTCACTATCAACAGTAAGAACATAAGCTATCTGGTGGCCCTGTATTACAGCATGTGACAAGTAAACGAAAATCCTTGAACCTGGTTCAGAGTGGTTACAGGGTTGAAGAGCTGATACATCCCATGGTAGGTTGAGGAAAACACTCTCAAATTTGGTCTTAAAAAGGAGTTTTCCACCCAGATCGTTCTTGACAATCTCTGCACTGAGAAAAGAGAATAACTCCTTTTTGTTATCTTCATTTTTGAGGAATCCACTGTTCCAGTCATGCTTTGGAATCCGTGTGTGGCCATCCTCAATCCTAGTTCGTGGACCTGTATCACGATGCTGATGTATGAGAGACTTGAGGTTATCTTCTGGATAAGTATCACATATGTCATCGATGCGTTCAACTGTTGGGGTCATTTGAGACTTAATAAATGGTATCAATTGTCATGGAACATGCTCTGCAAATGTATTTGCTGATGTGAGCTGCATCATATGAACAACAGCTGCCATATCTAGCACAACAACTGTGGCTAATCTAGCTGCAACTGCTCGACCAGTTGGTGCTTTGATGCATTCCAAAATACCAGACTTGCTACCTGATCGAATTAAAACACGATCTGCCGAACTTGGTAGTTCCCTTTGATTTTCAAAGCAAAAAAACTCTGCCATGTCTGCATCTGGTCGTGATTGTAGTGACAGAAAGAGTTGTGTGATCAGGTCATATTTTTCTATCGTACCCCACTAGATTTGCTTCTTTTCATGTTCAAATCAGGACGATTGGCGAATGTCAGAATGTTATTACGTCGGATAGTATTTGACACTAGCACGCTCACCTTATCGAGTGTTTGTAAAACGTATTGTGGATGAAGTTCTTCGCCAAGCTTATGAACCCGAGAGAGAGATGTCACAACTTCCATCCATAACGTTGTGTGTGTCGAGTGCGATAAGTTCTTGACCAGGAGTAAACGGGTTGCCAAGCTGCTCAACAGTCTCAAAAAATGACAGGGCATCCTCTCTATGTTTAACTTGCAAGCTATGTGCTTCTTCATGATGAGCAGTACTAGCGTTTGGCGTATGTAGGGCAGCTTTAAACTCTGCAACACATGGAGGAGTCTGACCAGTCAGCATGAAGCGTGCGTGCTTCAGGATTCTCATAGCAGCAGCTCCACCATGTGCTTGGAGACTCTTATTGGACTGTTCATGTGACTGATCCTTTCCAATGAGACTGAACTTGTGTTGACTTTTGAACGACGAAGTTCCCTTTGAAAAATTCAGCATGCATATCTGGGTTTTTCTCTGAAAGTTGGACCATATCCCGAACATGTACTGGCAGCCATCTTGCATAGTTTGTGTGATCCATCACATGAAACCATGGGCAACGCTCATTACAAACTTAAACATAGAGAAGAAAATCGCCCTCACGAAGAGACCGAATGAAGCGACACATCAGCAGCTCAAGCTCCATTATGGTAGACCAGTACTTGAACTGGGTTTTCTGCTCTGAGTGTTGATCCCACATCTCCTGGTGGCCCATGAATATTGGAACAGTAAGTAGTAGGCCTTGCGCTTAGTAGATGAAGAGATAAAGATACTTAGTGGGCATAGCATGTGGCTTGATATGATGCTATTAGAGCTGACTGAGCTCGACAGATGTTAGAACCTGTGCCTGAGAAAGAACTGTTGTCCATCTTGAATCACTTAACAACTTTCCAATCATCTGATGGACTCTGTCTTCAATATGCAATGCTTCCATCATTATAACCAATTTATCTTCTCCTTATGTATTTGGATATGCCCATTGTAGTTGTTTTGCTATGGCATAAATTGGCTGATCAGCACCAAGAACAGGAGTCTGGTCAGGAGTCAAAAACGCTGTACCCCGCATAGTGAGTTGCATTGGATTTTTTTTTCATTGATTGAGAGGCTGCTTTGTCTGGAAAGAGAGGAAGAACTCCAATCACTGCCTGAGGCTTTGGAGAATCTTCACTTTTGAGCCTAGAGTTGTATCCGGACCATGTGATGACTTCATCATCTGGGAGTGTGTCCTGCTCCAACACAGTGGTGACATCCATGATTCGTCCTTCATCTTGCCCCCCTGGACTAGATTATGAGAGAGTCGAAGTTGTCTGTTGAGGCCCCTAGGGACAAACATGGCATTGTTTTCCAGCTCAACTGGATGTATGGTAGTATATGAGTCTGGCTTCCTGTTTTTCACGCAACCTTTTCACTCGAGAACTACTGCAGTAGCTCCTACAGTTTTTGTGATACTTAGCATTATGTGCTCGGAGTGTCGATGCTATACCAGATCCATCATTTAGTTGATCAAAAGAAACTGTGATACCAGATGGAACAGCGTTGAGTTCTTTAAAGTCATTCAGGTCTTTTTCAAGAGATAAAAGTCCATCCTCCTTTGGTGTTTGCAATGGTTCATTTTTGACCGACTGACAAAGACTTGATATTATCCATTGTTCGCTTGTTTATACGTCACACCACCATGCTAAACTCTACTACCATCACCAATATACAGCGTTATCTTCAATATATTGACTGTCATTAAATCAGTTAAACACACCTAAACAGATTGAAATGTATGATATAATCCCAATCACATAAATTGTCTGATTAAAAGTCACTGGACAAGATGACAAAAAGGCAAATGTTAGTATGGCCATCTATGTGAAGGTTTCTAAAAAACAAATCAAAATACTTTCCATACCATGGCAATAGTGTCCCCCGAATATACCTGAAACACAACTCATCGCATAAAATTTGCACAACTGTTCACAAAATTGTTGCTCAAGGCCGTAATATACCTTGAAATATTATTATTGCCTTTTTTGCCTTTAAATACACATATGGTAATATTATTATAACTAAAATGGCTGAATGACTTTATATATGTCAAAACGAGTTCAGATTTGAATCCTTGTGGTTAAAAACCTATAAAAAGTGTATTCACCCATGATCCTATGACTTTTGGTTATGAAGTTATGACAAAGTCAAAAATCGAACGGCGGCCATCTTGGATTTGCGAATGTGGCGCCCAATGAGCGCCGACCTTGGCGCCCTCAAAATATGAGTTAAGTATGTTCTGGACTACATTTGTACCAAATTTTGCTTGTAGACAAATCTGCACAATTTCCCTAAGGGCCTGGACTATTATTGTTATAAGTTATACTTATTTGAATAAATGGGTTTAAAAATTGAAAATACTCTTTACATTTTAATGGATCAGTATGGATACTCTTTAGATTTTTCAGGATACCCTTTAGAAAAAAAAAGTAGGGGGTAATGACTCTTCATGTCAAATTTTTATCTAGAGCTCTGTTACTTTACTCCATTCCTCCAAATGTCACTTACCTAATGAAATGTCTAAAAAATAGAATTTTTATTCTTGCAAGCAAACTGAGCACACTAGGATATTATATTTGAATCTAGGCTCAAAGAGGCACTGTGATAAAACAAAACTTGTACTTAATTTGCGCTGTACCACTGGAGCCCCTCAAACACTAGGGATTTGAGTGTCACATTGTACATTGACGACATCCTCTGGTAAAACTTGTACTTCATTTGCACTGGACCACTGGAGCCCCTCAAACACTAGGGATTTGAGTGTCACATTGTACATTGACGACACCCACTGGTAAAACTTGTACTTCATTTGCACTGGACCACTGGAGCCCCTCAAACACTAGGGATTTGAATGTCACATTGTACATTGACGACACCCACTGGTAAAACTTGTACTTCATTTGCACTGGACCACTGGAGCCCCTCAAACACTAGGGATTTGAGTGTCACATTGTACATTGACGACACCCACTGGTAAAACTTGTACTTCATTTGCACTGGACCACTGGAGCCCCTCAAACACTAGGGATTTGAGTGTCACATTGTACATTGACGACACCCACTGGTAAAACTTGTACTTCATTTGCACTGGACCACTGGAGCCCCTCAAACACTAGGGATTTGAATGTCACATTGTACATTGACGACACCCACTGGTAAAACTTGTACTTCATTTGCACTGGACCACTGGAGCCCCTCAAACACTAGGGATTTGAGTGTCACATTGTACATTGACGACACCCACTGGTAAAACTTGTACTTCATTTCACTGGACCACTGGAGCCCCTCAAACACTAGGGATTTGAGTGTCACATTGTACATTGACGACATCCTCTGGTAAAACTTGTACTTCATTTGCACTGGACCACTGGAGCCCCTCAAACACTAGGGATTTGAGTGTCACATTGTACATTGATGACACCCACTGGTAAAACTTGTACTTCATTTGCACTGGACCACTGGAGCCCCTCAAACACTAGGGATTTGAGTGTCACATTGTACATTGACGACACCCATCGTTAAAACTTTTACGTAATGCATTATTTCCTTAAGATTGTTATTTAAGAAGAAAGTTTTGAAAAACTAATTAATATTCAAGAAAATTGAAATTGATTTGGGAATTAAAAAAATCATGTTTAATTAACTGTTGTAAAGTTGTTCAGTTTGAACTGTTGCTATAAAATAAGTTGATGTTTGAAATTTTAAACATGTTAGCATGGCTTCACAGGATCTTAACTGGTAACTTTAACGACTAATATTGATTTTAATTTTGACAGATGTTTGTTTTTTACATCTTTATCTTGCAATGTTGATAGATTTTTCTGCAACTTAATAATGATTCCATGAAGGTCGCTGTATTATTACATGTGTTATTGGTAATAATTTGTGCTATTTTAACCCTTAAAGGATCAATCTTAAAATTGATATTGGTGTTTTTGCTGATGAAATTTTTGTTAGCTTCGGTTGAAGTACATGGAAGTTTGATTTTGTATTTGGAGACTGATCAAGGAGTTCTGGTCATCCAATGTGATGAATGACAATGCAGGTTTTTATCAGAAAGCATGCATGCATAAAGCAATGCTAGGAATTTTTGAGAGGTTATCCTCACTGCCACCTTCTCTCTCTCTCTCTCTCTCTCTCTCTCTCTCTCTCAGAGGTGAGAGCTCTTTGTCAGCTACTACTCTAGCTGTGGATTATCTCCCTCTCAAATTTCTGCTGCGCCACCTACAGCTGGTGACATCTTGATATAAGTGAAGTATTCTTGGATTGAACATAAAAATTAAATCTCTCTATCGCTAGTCAGTTTGTTGTGAACTCCTTTCTCTAGTAGAGGTGAAACCACTTGTTGGCTTGAACTGATTGTTAATTTTCTCTCTCTCTCTCTCTCTCTCTCTCTCCACTGCTGTATAAAAGTACATGCAAACTATAATAAAACATTTATTTCATATATTAAATTTTCATTTTCAGACATTTAATATCAATATCTTTCACATCACTGGTGCCAATAAATACTTTACAACATATTACATTGTGCAAGAACCTGTAGGAAAACTCATAACTTTATAATTTCTTAGATAAAAACTAATGCTGCACATGAAATGAACGAGATAATATTGTAAGGTATAATAAAGTCAGTGTGCGTTCATTACAGGCAAGCTGTAATTTACATTCTTGGAACTTCTCCAGGTGAATATTAGCTTGCACCTCACAAAATAATGATTTAATGAAGTTTTATTTTGAATTTTGTTCAAGTTTTGTTTCCATGGTAATTTAAAAAAAAAAAGTAAAATTTGAAGCTAGCTGGATATAATTTATGTTGATAGATATAAGAAAAAGCAGATGTTTAGAATGCACTGAATTATTGTTTTAAACTTTTAACTCCTCAAAGCAGGTGAAAAGATGTGAGTTATATCCCTTTAGTACACTTGAAGCTCACTTGTACAGAAGTGCATGCTAAACTCTCTCTCTCTCTTCTCTCTCTCTTTCTCTCTCTGTGAGTGTAATTATCAAGGTTTGTGCAGTTTTCCATACCACTACTTTTTCAAAAGATTATATCCCATTGATATAAATTATATACTTGGGGATGTGTGTGGGGGGGGGGGGGGTTGGTAGGGGGGGTATTTTGATAATTTTTCCGAATTCTGTAACTTTTACACTGATAATTTATAGTTTTTGCCAAAATTGCATGGAACTACACTTATCTTCCTCAATTCAAAGTGCTTTGAACCTAGAACCGAAAAAGGATATGACTGTCCCAATAATACTCCTTTGTTAATCATGTGATATACTTGACACTTAAAGCAGGTTGTATAAAGAATATGACTTCAAATATACTTAAATCAGCTTACTGCACATTATTCAGAAAACCTATTAACAGAAAGTCTGGAGATTTGAGAATCATATTAAAATTATTATATCAAAACTGTCTAGAGCAAGTCAAATATAGTATGTTTATCAGAAAGATGTCTATCAAATGTGTTTGTAATTTAAATACTTCCGATGTAGTAATCAAATGTTTTTAATGTTTTTAATTTTTTTAAATTTTAATTTTGCCAAAATGTTTGGTTTTTTTTGTTTTGTTTGGTTTTTTGGGTTTTTATTCTTCTATTTCTAGTAGTAGCAGAATAAGTCTTTAGTTGATAGATCTTGAGGGGAAAAAATGCTGAGACACCATTTTTAAAAAAACAACAAACCTTTTACAGAACTGTTTTTGCAGTCTTGATAATTAAAGTTTTTTTTTAAAATTGTTTTGCTGACTTTAACCTAAGAAAACCACCCTTGTTTTCCAGACATTGATCAAGGAAACAGGAATTAAACTAGGTGGCAGGGACATCAGTGGCTAATTGGTCTAAAGTGGCTTATAGATCACACAGCCTCATGCTGCCTAGGTTAAAATCCCACTTGAGACAGATCCTACTTTGAGAAAGTTTGTAAGCTCGCTTGCCAGAAGTTCGGTGGTTTTCTCAAGACACTTCGGTTTCCTGCATTATGCAAGAACTAACTACTTTGATATAGGTGAATTAAGAATCTGGACAGGTGTATAAAACAGCTTTAATCCAATCCATTCCATCAGTTTAAATGGCACATTATTTTGAAAACCAATTTTAAAGAAGGTCCTGATATTTGAGAATTATATTAGAATTTTTATATCAAAACTGTCTAGAGCGAGTCAAGTATAGTAGGTTTATCAGAAAAAAGGAAGTTAAAAGATGTCTATCAAATTTTGTTGTAATTTAAATCCTGGCAGTCAGATGTAGACAAAGTAATCAAATTTTTTTTCTTTTATTTTATTTTCACTACACTGTTTGTGGTGTTAGCTGAATCAGTTTTTAGTTTTAGATCTTGAGAAAAAAAATATCGAGACAGTTTTTCAGAGCAATGACGTGAAAAGTCAAGACGTTATAACCTTTTAGAAAAACTATTTTTACAGTCTGGATAATCAAGAGATTTTTTGCTGACTTTAACCCAAAGAAAACCGCCCTTCCTTTCAGGACATTGATCATGGAAACAGGAATCAATCTAGTGGGTGAAATCCACTGGAAAATTGTCATGAATCAATTGTCTGGTTTGGATGGTAAGTTATTTCTCCGGAGGTAGATATTAATGTTTTCCCCGCATGATGTAAATCAACGAAAAAGACGAATATTGGCTCGTCTATGTACGATGAATAATTAAAACAGTAACAAATGTTTACACGGCTTTAACCTTTTCAACCATGAGCTAAATCAAGATATTGAAAAAAAATAATTCATTAGGTTTTTTTTTATGTGTCTAACTCTGCTGGAATCATTATTATAACTATACGTAATGCAGACAAAAGATTGTTACCAATCTAGAGGACTATTTACTTAATATCGGTTAAAGGATGCCGCCAATTGAAGTCTTCAAATTGTTAAGGGTTATCCTTGAATATGAAGGAGAAAGATTTGGACGTTAGCCAGACGAAATTAAATATACAAGTTGTTAGGATTACTGTTCCCATCTCAACCATTGAAGATTTTCTATAAATAGACGTGCATACTGTTTTTGTAAAATAATTACATAAGCACGACACAGGCCTGCATTACAGAGTTTGAGAAATGGTAATTACCGTATATTTAAATGTTTGAATTTCCGTCTTTTTAATTGCACGCCTATTGATTATGACGGAGACTTGGATTTTGTTTGCATTCCTGATGTCTGCTTTGGTACAATAATCCAGTTTAAATTTTTAGAATACCAGTACATATTTTGTGCCACGGGATCAAGTGATTATTTATTTAGGGCCCTTGGTGCCAGGATGATCGAAACCTCACATAGCCAAAGTCTGAAATACTAATCAAGCAGATCATAGTGTGAGATAGTTTGTCAGTTAACTTTACCAAGGGTCTGTGGTTTTTTTCTACCATTCAAAAACTGACCACTTTGATACATGGAAAAATCTTGACCACTGTAGACAACTTTGCTTTCGAAACCCCTATGATATAATTTATAATATAAACCCAAAACGTATACAAAAACAGAAAATTAATAGGCTATTATCCTTTTGTAATAAAACAGAACCTGTTGTAGTGACCACTTCTATATAAAAACCACCTGTCCATTCAGACCTGTCTTTTAAGGTCTTTTTGCTTCATATTTCTACCAAATAGAATTTCTATATAAACACCACCTGTCCCATATGGATGGTCTTGATACAGGGATTATTAGATTTGTAGCTGCTCCATTTAGCATTAATATTGCTGCCTCTACTGTGCAACATAAAAAATGACAAAAAATTTAGGCAGAAATGGATAATTTTTAAAGCCAAAAGACCTCAAGTAATGTAGAAATTTTAAAATCAATACCGAGTGACTTGTTTCAACGATTTGTGACAAAACAAATGTTATGTTTAATCTCATAATTGTATCACTGTCGTATACTCGCTTTTTGTTACGGAAATTTGTCATAAATCGTGTCTGGAAATTCCCATAAAAAGTGAACTGAACTTTGTTTTAAAATAAGTGTTATGTTACCCAATTAATTGTTGGTTATTGATTTTATTGTAATGTACGACTAGAAGCATTGTTTATGACTATCCTGATACGTAATAATGCTGCCGTTTATGTTGATTTATTTTAACAACCTTTGGCTTAGGTATGTAAAGGAACCACCACAAGTGCCACAAAATAAAGGAGTAGGTATAAGAAACCATTGCCACCCCAAAATAATGAAGAAGGTTAAATATGTCTTAAAATAAAGGAGAAAATATGGAAGCACAACATAGGTGCCTCAAAATAAAGGAATATGTATGGTAAAGTTCCACTGTCACTCCAAAATAAAGGAGTAAGTATGGTAAATTTCCTTTGTCATCCTTTCCTTTTGTCATAAAGGAATATGTATGCATATGATAAAGGTCATTGTCACTCCAAAATAAAGGCGTAGGTATGGTAAAGTTCCATTGTCACTCCAAAATAAAAGAGTAAGTATGGTAAAGTTCCTTTGTCATCCCAAAATAAAGGAATATGTATGCATATGATAAAGGTCCATTGTCACTCCAAAATAAAGGAGTAGGTATGGTAAAGTTCCACTGTCATCCCAAAATAAAGGAGTAGGTATGGTAAAGTTCCTTTGTCATCCCAAAATAAAGGAGTAGGTATGGTAAAGTTCCTTTGTCATCCCAAAATAAAGGAGTAGGTATGGTAAAATTCCTTTGTCATCCCAAAATAAAGGAGTAGGTATGGTAAAGTTCCATTGTCACTCCAGAATAAAGGAGTAGGTATGGTAAAGTTCCATTGTCACTCCAGAATAAAGGAGTAGGTATGGTAAAGTTCTTTTATCTTCCCAAAATAAAGGAGTAGGTATGGTAAAGTTTCATTGTCACTCCAAAATAAAGAAGTAGGTATGGTAAAGTTCCATTGTCACTCCTTAATAAAGGAGTAGGTATGGTAAAGTTCTTTTATCTCCCCAAAATAAAGGAGTAGGTATGCTAAGTTCAAAGGGTATCACAAAATAATTAAATAGGTGACAAAATTTTCTTTTACTTGTGTCTGTTATTATGTGGTAATATTTTGAATTAACTGAACAAAATATTTAAAAATTTATGATGTGAAACTATAAATCTACATTCGGGTATAATGAAATGTCTTTAAAAGAAAAATTGTTAAAATTTAGTTTCATCATATAGTTATAAATGGGTATCATAATTAAATCATTGACATGGCATTCTATTGTTTTGGCAAGAAATCTTTTTCAACTTACATTATTTTTCAATCATGTGGTTTTTATCGCTAGAAACATTGCTTGAACTCTTGATCCAACTACTGGAGATATTTTGGGAGGAGAAACATTTGTGTATAAAACCAGTTCTTTAGCAATATTGAGTTGGAGCCAAAAATTGCATGGTGTGTCGAGAGACAAAGGGTCTATACATATAGATATACATATATAGCATATTTTCTACCATTATTTTTCAAAAAAGCAATCTCACTATGATGTCATAAATGATGTCTCGGACTTCAAAAAAATAAATTTTCTGTTTAATTTAGTCAGGGATATGAAAATCAAACTTCTGTTAGTCCTTAATTCCTTCCATATTTCCAGACAATTCTTGTCCATAGTAAATCTTCAAAACTATGAAGCACTTTTTTACGAAACTTGATGCAGAGCATAAACATCAACAGGAGATGAATATATCATTAACCTGAGTTGGTTTGCTCATCTTCCTGAGAGTTATAGCCCTTTGAACGTAAGTGTAAATCACAAAAAATTACCTTCTGTCAGGGGGTCTTAATTCACTGAATTTGCTTGTTAAACATCAAAACAAACAGAACTTTATCTATCCAAAATGAGGAGACATGTCTTACTTATGCCTATGAAAAGGGGTTGACGTTGTGAAATTAAGACATAGTAATATATAGTTTAACCAAATTCTTCAAAGACTCAAATTAAGACACCCAGACCTAAAAAAATAAAGTTACTAAGAATACTGACTGTTTTTTATCTGTCCCGGCAATTTGTTATCAGCAGTGCACTAATTCTCTTTGATAAACACTTGACTTTCGTGTAGAAGATATTAGAATATATCCTCTTCTTTTTTATCTCGATATTCGAGAGGGTAAAAAAATAATTGATGAATCTTGATCAGTTTGAAGCTTTAATGTCTTATCATTCACACGCTTTATGAATGGACTTTGTCGATAATAAATGTGTTAGCTTGGTGAATCATAACGAGACTATAAGGTCCTCCATATAAGAAATATGGCTCCGGTATCACCTGACAACATTTTTGCTATCAGTTTTAGTTTTGGTTATTTTGGCTTCAATTATCATGCCGAGGCATACTTAAAATTCTGGAATAGTACTTTTGGAGTGTATCTTTGAAATTTAGAGGGATCTTAAGTGGCTGAGTGGTCTTAAGTGTGTGCTTATGGATTGAAGCACCTCTCACCACTTGGGTTTGAATCCTTCTCTTACAGATCCTAGTGTAAGACAATTTGATAGTTCTCTTGCCAAAGGTTAGTGGCTTTTTTTCTAGACAATCTTAGCTCTTTTGCCGAAGGTTAGTGGTTTTTCTCTGGTCACACTCTGGTTTCCTCTACCATCCCAAAACTGACCGCCTTGATACAATTGAATGAATATAGAAATTTGTATCAAACACCAAAACTCCACTGTCTCTTTGAGATTTACTTCATTTGTTTAATCTATTTCCACACTAAATTTGGTATTTGGTATTACAAATCATAACTCTTTAAAACATAGGTCTAGGAACAACCCCAGATTTTACAGTAGGCCTTATTTTTGGAAAGGAAACATTATTTGTTATCATTTTGATTTGCTAATAAGCAGAACTAACTCTTTATGTACAGAATTAGATAATAGATTGGAGTTTTTAAAGTGAAAGTTGCATCAGACGTGGTATTTATTGCTCAGTGGGTGCATGAGGAAAATTAGAGATCCAAGTGAAATATTGTTGGAATACTCTGAATTCATTTATTTTTGTGGTGTTAATGTTACTGTTTTAAAGAAAAAATAACATTCCCTTGGATGATAAGTTCGTTATTTGTGGTTTCAGTTTCAGGTAAGTTTGTAATGTGTACTATTTTGTCGATATGTGAATCTTAAGGTTTGAGTGTCCATGAAAACATTGAAAATATGGACACCATGAAATGGAATGATTTCTCAAAAATCTGAATAGACAATAATGCTAGTCTCTCTGTAGTTAAACATTTAAAAATATTTTTAAAACTTATATTAAGACATCACTAGCTGCAAGTTGAAACTATGCAACATGTTGACATTTGCAAGTTAGCTGGTTCCTTTATAATTTTGCCACAATCCATGTTGATCAATATGTTGTTCCAAATTATTGTACTGGTTCTCATCTTGGTTTTGTATATATATTTTTGTGTTTTGTTTTGTTTTATTTATATTTTTTTACAATACATTAAATCAGTATTTGTGCTGTGCTATTAGTTATCTAGTTCCTTTATAATTTTGCCACATGTTGCTCTAAATTACCCTCTTCGTAATGCATATCCATTTCAGTTCTAAATTGTATTTTTTAAATCAGTACATATGAGCTCTTAACTAATGCATTGTTACAGAATTTGCTAAAACACATATATATATCATGTTTGACAGTTTTCCAATCAATACAGGACGAGGGTTTGACAGGTGGTCATACAATCATTATAATGGTCCGTGTAACGATTTGTAGACCCCTACTTTACATTGTGGTAACTCGCATTACTGGTAACTTGAGATACTAATGGCTTGCTTATTCTGCAATTGTGTTTGTCATGAAAAATCAACTAACAATTATTTTGATAATTCGAGATAGTTTTAACAAATACTCCATCTAGTGCAATTACATTTGTCGCATTTCGATTATTAATTTTTTTTACTCCAGCGGTAAAAGGATGCTACACCAAAGGAATACTCACCGATTTGTTTAAAAGCGATGGTCCTCAATGAAAGCAGCTGCTGATATCAGCAAGGCCGGCTTTATTGATAATCAGAGATCATATTTCAGGCAGGCTAAAAAGCAATTTGAGAATTACTAACATATGGATGCATTATAAAATTATCAGAATGGATTAGACACAATACCTTTGTTTTTCTTTTGTTATGACAATCACAATTTATTTCATTATGTGATTTGTCAATTTAAGCCATTATTTTATCCCCTTTTTTGTTATATCTTTTTACTTGTAATTAGAAATGCTTTTATTAGATTTTTTCCAAATTAAGTCATTATTTTTTTCTTATTGTATTATATTCCTTTACTCTTACTGTTTTTGGATAATTTTTCATGTCATTGTTTTGTTGTCTTTTGTATCTTTTTGTAATCATAATTAATATGTTTTTATCAGATATTTGCCAAATTAAGCCATTATTTTTTTCTTATTGTATTTTGTACTAAACTGTTGTTAGGTACTATTATTTTGTCATGTCATATTTTTTGAAAAAGAAAAATAATCATTGTTGACTTTTAGGATGTACATGCATTATCATATTTCATTTGTGTGTCAGATTGTATTTAATAATGAACTGAAACAAAATGTTGAGCTAATATTTAAAATTATTGATTAAGTTATTAATTATTCATTTCAAGTACAGTCGAACCTGTCTATAAAGGGCACCCAAGTAAACCAGTAAAAGTGGCCTTTATGGGCAGGTGGCCTATACATGCAGGTTCAAATGATATGAATAAAGAACAATTTGGAAACAATTTTACTGGCCTTTATAAGCAGGTGGCCCTTATATAGAGATGGCCTTTAAGGCAGGTTGGATTGTTTTTAATTATATGTCTGGCTTGTCTGAATGGACATAGCAGATCTAGACTAGACAAAAGAAGAAAACATCAAATATTGAGAAAAATTGACATAAGTTGCTAAAAACTGATATGGTGGATCTGGTGTTTGCCTCACCTTTTTCAGGACCTTTTGCACTGCCTTGGTTCCAATTTCAATAATGGGCGCTTGTGTAAGAAATGTTGTCAGTTTGTTTGCTTTTTTTGTTTCTGGGTTTCTTGGTCTCTGGTTTTCTTCACTATCCCAAACTGACTGCCTAAATACAAGTGAAAGAATCTTGGCACTCCAGTTTCCTTGAACTATCCTAGAACTGCCCACTTCAATACAAGTGAAAGAATTTTGACTTTGACATAAAACACCTTACACATGTCAAAGAATTTTGATTGGGACATAAAACACCATTACTCCACTCCACTTACACTTTTTAATGGAGACAAACATTTTCAATTTATGCCTGCTCTTATCTGGTACCAGCTTTGATATATTATAATAGAACTTCATCATTCTGATGTAATGTAAATTTTATTATTTTATCAATATTTCAATTTGAAATTAGATTACTTAAATGTAATATATTTTTATTTTTCCCTTTTTACTTTACAAGATGAATCGGACATCAATAAAAGCATGTGTAACTCATTTATTAAATTGTACCAATTCAATAAGGAGACTGATGTAACATCTATTAAAACAAAATCAAATTGGAAATTAAATTTTCAGATCGCTTGATAAATCGGTATTGAATAAACCTATAACGGACCATTTCTATAAAATTTGTTACTTGAAAGAAAATCGTATCCTCGCGCTTCTGTGAGTAAGCACTGAGTAACTAGCATATTTTATTGAGAAATTCGCCCATTATTGTTTATCAATTTAAAGAATCTATTATATGTGTATTTTGATTTTTTTTATGTTTATTCAAGGTTTGTTAAAGCCCTCCAGATTTCCTGTGATTTTTGTTTAATTTAGCCATTTTACTGGGATATAAATCTTTTCTAACTGCGAAGCCTGCAATGCTTTATTTGTTTAATGTCGTTTTTATTCCTCGCTGCCAAAGTGCTTCGCGGTTGTATAATAAAGAATTAATATCTATAGATATCACTGAACTGTAAATCATTGCTAATTATCACTAATCAATACAAATTACAAGAATTATCTCCCCTTGATCTTGCAAACCTTGAAATTGATTACTATTGGCAGGGAAATCAATAGCTTTTTCCATCTATAGCTATAACTCTTTGATTATTTTCAGGTTGTTTTTTGCTTTCAATCAACGTCGCCAGACAAAGTTACGATAACGACACCCAGTGGCTGTTACCTTGAGGAGATTGTGGCACCCTAAAGTGGTTACTGGAAGTAGATTACATCAACCTGTGGCAGCTACTTGAGGAATTTAATACCCATTGGATTAAACTACAATAGAATCTTTTTATCAGTCTGTGCTGTATTGAAATAAAAGCTAGCTTGTTCTGATGACAATTGTTTCCAGTTGACATAATCCCAGCTTGAAATTCAGAGGTAAGCATTAGTTACATACTGATTCCATCATATATGTTGGAAGCATTTATTGCACTACTGTAAGATCTGTCCTTGAGATTTTTGGGTTGTTTTTTTTTCAGGGGAAAAAAGTGGAGCGAGTTAATGGTGTTGTATGTCCCAGTCAAGATGATTTCAGTTTCTCACACTAGCTCCTTGTTGAAGTGATGTCCTTGGTGATGCAAAATGTCATATGTGCAAAAGAGGTCCACTAATTTCTGGTTTTTCAACATGTAATATCTACATAGGCATAGAGGCAATGTGATTTTGTGTCCATAGACTGTACAGATATTTTAGGGTAATAGCAGATGTGTATAGCTATTTCCTGTTATAACTGGATTCTCTGTCTGTGTAAAATAATCATTGTTCACAAAAAAGTGAATGACCCCTTTTTATTCCATCATAAATTGTATAGATAATTTTTTATATCGATTTTGATTGTTGTGAGGTCCTGTATGATGAGGATGATATTGTGTACTGGTATCTGAAATCAGCTGTTGTATCCTCCATATGCCTTGTTCAGCTGTTTTATCAGCAGTTACTCTCATCCTCTTTGATCTCCGTATTGTATCAGATCTTTATTTTATACATTTATATTGAGAAATATTTAAACTTATCCTGTATCTAAATCATCCGTTTTATAGGTACTCTGTTGCTGTTATATTTCACCTGTTGTCTTGGAGAAATGTTTATTGGAATCTTGGGATAGATACCAAAGTTGAGGCACCTGTTCAGCCTCTTATTTGTTACTGTGGTTACAATTGCAGTTTTATTACAAACGAAATTATTTATTAGAATGGCTGTTTCAAATAAATTAAGAAAAGATTTTAGATTTAAATGGAAGGTTTAGTTTTTGTTTAGAAATATAAAATAATGAATGACTGGAAGAGAGATGTAGTTTGAAAAAAAAAAATTCTATTAAAATTATAAATGGCCTCTTGGTCTAAAGCGCATCTCACCACCTAGGTTGAAATCCCACACTGGTAGATCCTAGTATGAAAAAGTTTGTAAGCTTGCTGGATAAAGGGCTATGACTTTCTGTGGGCACTCAAGATTCCTCCATCATTCCAGAACTGAGAAGGAATTTTAACATCATTATTCCACTCCACTCAATTAGAAGACTTTTATTATTAGGAAAGAGGAGCTGAAAATCTATGACATTCGAATGTATCAAATTTAAAAATACATGTACTTATGTTATCACAAATGGTTTTATTAATTAGCTTGCGCACTACGCAGTCTGGAAGAAAATGATTATTAGATCTAACTCATGATTTTATTAAAAGATTTTCATAAATAATTAGATTTTTACGTGATTTTATTAAAAGGTTTTCATAAATAATTAGATTTATTTGTGATTTATCTAAAGATTTCATAAATAAATAGATTTATTCGTGATTTTATTAAAATATTTTCATAAATAATTGATTAGTTTGTCTGGATCTGATATACTGAGATAATGAACTTAATATATATATACAGTCTGCTGTCTATAATGGTTTAGATTGAGTTTGGAGGTTGAAAGATTTTGATCTAATGAAATTAAATCAAATATTGATAATAAGTCTCTCTCTCCTCTCTCTCTCTTTCTCTCTCTCTCTCTCCTCTCAGCCAGTGAAAATGAAACTATAATTTGTTGGCGGTGCGTATCTGGGTGGTGTGTATCTGTCTTGAGAAGTTTGTATCCATACCTTCTACTGAACCACAGTCTGCCGGGATGTGGGATTTTGTTAACTTGAAGGACATTTAAGCAATTTTGTTGACCTATTTGCGCATGCCACAAAAATTATTTGAGTTTGATACAAAACATTGAAATGTCAAATTCGGGCTGGATCACTGAGGGTTCTTTACTAAGTATACCTCCAACCCAGTGGAAAATGACAATGTTTCGGTCCTCTAAAGTTTTGAATTTAGATGCTAACCTGCAATAGAATGCATGCAATGGTGCAGAGATATGTTCATCTATGTTGTTTCTTACAGACGGAATCTATCCCTAGTTTCACAATCATTCCTTAAGTAAGATTTCCCTTATCCAAAATTTGCTAAATTTAGCAAATTTTGGTAATTTTTTTTTTTTTTTGGAACTAAGAATAAATATATTTGACAAAACTGACCACAATGTTTGAAGCTAGATGTGATCTTCAAAATAACACCTTAAATTCCTGAATATCTGTAAAATTAACAAAAATTATTATAAGATTTGAAATTTTGTCAGAATTAAGTTAAGGGAAATCTTCATTAAATGATTGTGAAACTCGAGCCTCGAACTGAAGTATATTATAGCTGGGTAATGGAGGGCATTAAATATATCAGTCATTGATGAGAATTTTACTGTCAGTGTTGAAGTTTCATTAGGACTTATAGACTAAAGAAATTAATAATTTGTTAGTTTTATATTTGAGGGATCTGTTTGTAAATATTTATAACAAGTGATGACATTGACCCCCCTCCCCTCTTCTGATTTTGCATCATGGTGGTCCCTCCTGTAATTTTCAGGATGTGTTATCTCTCAAAGCTTTCTTTAATTGCTCTATGAAATCCCTCCATAAATCTTTATAGATGCTACACCTATATAAATGATAATGCTACTATTGCCATACCGATATACACTGCCATCCATGGTTAAAACTGGGGTAAAGAGTTCCTTTTGATTTGTAACCTCCAACTATTAAATTATAAGTAAAATTTTGGAAAAATTATTTTTTTCACAGACTTGATTCTGTCATTAGTCGAAATTAAAATTTTAGTGGAGAGTACAAATGGAACTCTTTCCAAAACTGGTCATTTCATTACAAGCTGAAAATCTTCACAAAATTAACTTGTTGAAAACAATGTTCTGCGAAAGCTGATTTTTTTTTATTATTATTATTTATTTATTTTTGGTTTTTTTTTGTTTGTTTTTGTTTTTTGTTTTTATTTATTTATTTTTTTATTTTTTTTTTTGTTTAAAAGAGTGTTTTTATCTTGAAAAAAAATATATTTTTGCCAACATTTTTTCAAACAATTCCAAGAAAATTGTGTTTTAAGAAAAACAACTTTTGATCATTATAAGTTAATTATGATATCACTTCCAAAATGTTTTAAAAACCTCAATATTTAAATTCTGTGAATGAAATTTGACATTATGATGATTATTATAAGTATAAATATATGGCAAATATAAATTTCTGGGCGCAGGAAATTTGAGCGAAAATAAAAAAAAAATACCTCATAATGTACATTTGAGCGACAACTTTAGTGGACATTTGAGCAACAGATTTAAACATTACCTGTATTTTTACAAGGGACATTTGAGTGACAGTTTAAATCTACTTGCTGCTTCAGTATTAAAGATAGAGAGAGAGAAGAAGCTGAATATTTTCAAGAATTTTATTAGAAATGTACAAATAGTGAAGTCAATAGCAACAGATTTACATGTACCCTGGACTGGAAAACTAAGCTTTATCCTGTAAATTTGACCAAGTTTTGACGGTTTTATAAAATGTAATGCTAGACTGTTAATAAATTTTAATAATTTTAATTTGGTGCTTTTTGAAAAACTTTTCCTGCTCAAATCTTCAATGGTGAGCAGGGACAAGAAAAAATGTTGCTCAAATGTCTACCATATATATGGAATTTTGCTCAAATGGGTTAAAATTCTGTAGCTCAAATTTCCACTACTTTGTCGTTCAAACCTCTGTTTATTTTGCTCTTTTGTCTTATGCTTTCGCTCATATGTCCAACGTGGAAATTTCTATACCGCTACCTATGGATGGCAGTATATCTGTATGATGTTTATGGTTTTGATGAATTCTAAAATGATTGCATGAAAATGAAAGTACCGGCCTTTTTTTTTTTTAAGTCTTGATGAACACACTAATGAAAACTATTGAACAATACTTTATAGCCACAATTTTTCTATAGAATGTGGTGTTTTTTTTTTTTTTTTTTTTTTTTTTTTGAAAAACGATGCCTTTTTTTTTTTTTTTGAAAAACGATGCCTTTATTATATGTAAATTTGAATGAAATATTAGAATATGGAAACACAATGTATACAAGATTTTCTTACAGATTCAATGTTTTTTGGGAATAAAATATGGTTTCTAAGGCCTTTAGAGTTTTTTTTTTTGAGAAATACAATATTATTTCTAAAGACTTGTTTGGTGTTTTTTTAAGAAATAAGATATTATATGCTATAGAACAGAAATTACAGGATAAAAACACAATAGATACATGATGATTAAGAAAGGATTCTAGTATGTATATATATGGACAAAGAAATCTTTGCAATAATAGTATTTTTTCTGATATTGTATATGCTTTATGTTTTTGTTACCATAGCAACATGTATTTAGTGTCAACATGTGAATAGATACTTTTTTTTACCTGTGACTTTTTCATTACATTTTCTTTTCATCTTGGAAACAATTGCGCCCATTGTTAGGTGAACTTCAGATGATCTTTAATATATAAGACCGTTTCTGAGAATTCTTATACAGCTGTTGGAATGGCTTTTTTTCTGGTGACTTGAAGCATAGCCATTGTCTTCTCAGGGATTTTGTCTTCAGTTGACAAAGGGGATTGGTGGCTGAGTTATCTTATTAAGTGATTAGCTTATGTATGGATCACTAGTTAACTTGCAGCAGGTCAGAGAGTTTCTCTGGTTTCCCTCTTCATCCTAAAACCAACTGTCTTAATATAAGTGAAAGAATCTTGACTGGAATGTAAAACACCATTACTGCACTCCACTTCACTTCGATCTTTGGTTGACAATATTTAAAAAAGGGATTTGAACTTCAGTTGTCAGCAATCCCCACTGATTGGTTTGGCTTGTGAAAGAAACCCTTGTCTATATGGCTATGTTAGATACTTTCAAAACTTTATAGGAACACGAATCCATAGGTGTAATTGAGTCTTTTTGCCACTCTTTTAAGAAAAATCTGTCCATTTTGAGGTCCAATTTGGAATCAAATGGTTTTCATTTGGAGAACACAATAATGGCATCCCATTGTAATCAAGGCATGCTTTTTATTGAAATTTCAGTTCAATTGGACAATTTAAGACAGTAAATGCTTCATGTACTGACCCATTACTGTAGTTTTGAATTAAGGTTTCTATAATTTGTGAATATTTTTATGAATTAAGTTTTCTATACTTCTCAGGAGGAGTGTATTTGAGGATAAGTGGGTTTGTATAGAGTTAGAGTGACCAGACATAGCTAGCTAGAGGTCATTGTAATTATAGTGGTCAGTTTGAATGGATGATGGATTAGTTCTAATCTTAGTAGAGGTTAGAGGTGATAAATGATTGATCATGGAAACAAATTAGTTTTGATTACATCAGGATTCCACATCTGTGTACCAGCCATAAGATGCTGTTCTTTAAACCACTTAAATCATGTATCCTGATGACAGATTTTCACTCCCATGTTCAGACATTTTTGTTTTTCACTACCAATGTCCGACATTTAATTTTTCCGCTGATTTTGCTGACATTTATTTCAATATTTGGAGTTGAATAATGGTGTTTCAGGTCCCAGTCAAGAATATTTCACTATATCGAGAGGTCGCCAATTATAGGTGAAAGTGCAGCAATTTTGCCTATGTGTTGCGCTGATGGCATTATACAGCAGGGTTCTTTATCATGCCAAACCTAAAGTGACACGGGGTCCAAACCCAAAACCTTCCACTTACAGAGTGAGCACTCTACCACTGAGCTACCAAAGTGGTTATTTCAAGATTTGAGTATATAGAACTTGTATAACAGATTTGTACATCTATATCGGAAATTTTTCAAATTATTTGTTTCAAGATTTGATATCAAAGAATTTAGAGCTTACCGTATATTTCCGTAAATACGTCGCAACTTTTTCACTAAATTTTAATATTTTAAAATGCAATGCGACTTAACTAGCCGACATTAAAATATTTTGATACTCTGTCTCGAATTTTTAAGGCATTTTAGAAGATCGACAAACCGGAAGTTACAGTAATTTTCTAGTTGAAAGTAAATTTTGCTCTTTATTATATTTTTGTATAATATATTATTATTATATGTGATATTTTTTTATTATTAAATTTGGCCAATAAAGTCTTTGAAATAAACAAATAATTGATTAATTAAGGTAAGTATGAGTCTCACTTTCAAGTTGTCACGTGTAACAGAATAGCCGTCGGCAAAGAAATAAATACCTGGTCACCTGTAATTAACTTTAAATAATCAAGTCTTCCCGGTAACACCTCACGTGTGTCTTGTTTGTTTAATGATTGAAGCCATTCCCGATAACTTATCCTTTGATATAATTGTCCATGTTTACCGGTACCTATGTTTATATATTGAAGAAGAAAGCGCCGCCATTACAAACACTAATTATATATTCCTATGTCAGAGGTCATACGGCAGTTTCGTTTCTGTCGGTTTTAAGTAAAAAGTGTCAGGATTCGACAATCGCTGATCGGATATTAAAAAAAAATATAATAATTTAATTTGCAATTCTAACGACATGTTTAGATTTTAAACGCAACAAAAAATGAATACAAATTATTCTTTCACAAAAGTTCAAACAACCGGAGGTCGTCCTAGTTATTGACCAATGCTCTCGAATGGAAAACCACATGTCATTCTGAACAATATAAAATGGCGATATTTACCCCCCGGTAAGCAATAGATCGTCAACTTTAACATAATATCGACAGTCCAGTATTGTAAAATCTGAAACATGAGTTTAATAACGCTATAAGCGACCCCCTTGTTTAAACAAATTATGCAATACATATCGCAACCTTTGCGCATGATCAAACTTTGACTTCCTTTGTTTGTGACAACAACATGTGAATTAACCGATCTCATGATCGGGAGCCAAAAAGTACATGTTATATTCAAGCAATCTTCATCGTTTGTATCCATACATGTAAAAAATAATATCTACATACTTGTTTAATTTACACAAGCTATTCAAACAATATTTATTAAGAAGAAAAATAATAAATAACACCGGTAAAAGCTTTTGTTTCTTTATTCATGGAATTGAAAATTAATGGTTCTTGCCGAGCAAATCTTTAATGTTCTCTGGCAAATTTTTGGCTGCGACGTATGTAGACGACCTTTAGAAAATACTGGGCTTGCTGGCCTGGGGTGGGGGGTGCGACGTATCTACTGGGGCGACGTATATACGGAAATATACGGTAGTCAACAGATTATCAGATATTTTTCCATTGATTTTACTGATATTTGTTTCAAGATTTAATATCAAAGAGTTTAGAGCTTGAAAAACAGATTTTTACTTCCATATCGGATATTTTCCACTGCTTTCGAGATTTCATATCAAAGAGTTTGAAGATTTGATCTCAACAGTTGACATAATGCCTCTTTGATTTCTGCCATTTTCTGACTTTTTATGGGATCTGTTTTGAACTCAATAGTTGACATTTTCCCCCATTGATGTCTGACATTATCCGTTATCCGAGTCTGATATGGGATCTGTACGTCTTGTCACATGACCAGCATGTATTTTGTGTTTTCTGGCAATAAGAACAATAGGCGTGCTTAGAACTGTCGCAAAGCAATTGATCTTTTGATGTTACAGATTATCTGATGTCAAATTTGCAGGAAACACTTCATATGCAGATACAATATCAAAAGATTTAATTCTCAAGCAAGGTTAGTAGAGCCAGCCTATTTTAGATTTTTGGGGCTCAAAAGTTTTTAATACAAGTATCTTGTATCCTACACAGATTCTGACTTTCATATCTGACATCTTTCTGACTTTGATTTTTTAATTTAATATAATACAGTTTGTTTGATTTCAATATTGGACATTTTCTGGTTGTATTTTGTCGAGTTTTGAGACTTCTGCCATCCTTTTCTGACTGCATTTTCTACCATTTTCAGACTTTTTTGGAAATATTTTTGAGCTTTGAATTAGCTATCTTTTAACAATAATGATTTTGAATCCCCATCTTCAATATCTTATTTTTTCTTACTTTAATTTCTGACATTTTCTAATTTGGGAACTTTCTTTGGTACTTAGCTTTGAATTTCTGAGAGTGTGTATGATATCTGAGTGCCCTGCAGAGAATTTTATAAGCATAAAATCTGTATTTGATTGCTGTAATGGTCAGTAGATAGTCCTTATCTCTCTTATAGCTCTACTTGACCTTTTAATAATTTGGCCAGTTAAAGACCAGATTTTATACATAAATCAGAATTTTATTTCCTCTCAGTCCTGTAAGTGCCAGAAATGATATAAGTGTATATGTAAAGAAACCCTGGATCAAAAGATCGTACTTTAAGGCTTGGTTTTAATGACCCTCATCTAATATTTCATTTAAGGATCATTTTGGTATCTTTTTTGTTTTTATCATAAAAAATGTGATACACTTTAAAACTCCTGGATTATCAACCAATTGAACATTGGACTCACAGATAGAAGTTTTGGGAATGGTAAAGTCAACAAGTTTTGATTGATGATATGGACCCCAAAAAAGTACAAATGCACTAGTAAGGAAAATGATGATTTTTATATACTGTAAATCACTTTACTCTCGCGGCACCTTTTTTTCGCGATCCCATGATGAAAACAATTTCGCAACATGAAATTTTCGCGATATCCCATGTGGAACCCCAAAATTAAAGAAGGTTTTTCTTAAAGCCACTGATTTAAATGTTCATATGATGTTCATCTAGTTACTTGGCCTTTACCCAATTCATGATTTTTTATTTTCGCACACTTTATTTTTGTGATTCTTGAACAGATTGCGAATATCGCGAAAATAAAGTGCTGGCAAAAAAAATGTGATTTACAGTACCATGGTATTGAGTAAATACCAGATGCACCAAACTTGTGTCCCTTTGAAATTTTGAATTTATTTTTGCAGTTTAACCAACAGTTAAATGGTGGCAAAAGTGTGAACAGAGTATCTTCGTCCATGTAGAAGTGCTCTTGTTTTTTTTTTCTTATTGGAATCCCAATATTTTTCTCATTAATATTCTGATGATGTGCAAGCCTGACTGACTTGGACAATATAACTTACGTAAACTTAAATGTGAAGTGGCATGATATAGAACATTACTGTTTAATCTATCAAATGAGGGTCTGTGTACAAAAAATAGTTTTTCTTATCCACAGACAGACATTTTGTAATTGAATTAATCCATCTTGTGTATCATATCTAACTTTGTTATATATATTTTATATTCCCTACTAATATTCTTATATATATAGATGGTTTTGATATGTAAATAACCCAATGCCAATCTATGACCGAAAGATTTTTTTTCTCTGCATGCAAATAGAATCCTGATTTATTTTTCTGTTCAGTCGGCAATGGTGGCAGACATTATACAGAGACAAAATAAACTCATAAATGCTTCTTAATTATGGACAACCTTTAGATCATAGTGCTTCTTACCCCTAGGTTTAAATCCTGCTCTGAAAGATCCTAGTGTGAGAAAATTTGTCAGCTTATTTACTGAAGGTCAGTGATGTTCTGTTGGCACTCTGGTTTTCTCCACCTTTCCTGATCTCACCAGATTGCCTGAACAAAATCAACCAATTTTGTTTGGTGAACTGACGAACTTTCTCATATTAGGATTTATTCTGAGTGGGATTTAGACCTAGGCTATAAAAGATGCTGTGATCCATAAACTTAGACCACTTGGCCACCTGAAGGCACTCTTTTCCAGATCTGATGCAGCGTACAGTGAAAATGTATAAAAACTAATCTCTACTTAAGTGTTCCCTTAGGTGAATTTGGTAAAATAATTTTGGTCATTCCATTTTTCTTATTTTAATATCTTAAAAATATTTGGATTTCCGCAATGTTGGTTTGAGCACTACTGCTGAGGAATTTTATTCCGAAATGGCTGTGTAGTGCTTTAAAATTAAAACAGGTATAGTAATGATAAGAGAAAACAAATGGAAACGACTACATAGAGAGCACTCCGATTAACCAAAGGAAACATTAATTACAAGCTGGTCAAGTTTAAGATAAACTCAAATTATTTACATCTCTGATGATATAGATTTATATTTATGGCTTTTGATTGTAATTTAAGAGAAAATGCCAACTAAGTATTCCAGCACGCATACATACTTCATTAATTTAATGAGATAACAGTTTAGTACTAATGGTCCGTGTATGGTCAGTCAGTGTAATAGTGGACATTGGTCACTCACAGTTATCATGTGGTATTTAAGAATTTTAATTGGCAGTAATGGATGTTGTCAACATATGAATGGAGAGGGAAAACTTGTAAAAGAAAGTTTACATTTTTGTTTGTTTCTGATTCATCCATCGTGTTGGTTTATTTACAAGTTTTGTTCAGGTCAGTTACATCTGGTAATTTGCATTCTTAATTAGATAAATGAGAGTTAGTTTGTATATACATGTAGTTAAGTAGATAATAATGTAGATAGTGATGTTTCTGGTTCGGATTTCACAAGTCGGTCATTTACAATCCTCAAATGACCAGCTACTGCTTTTCACTGGCTTCACTTCAAGTCTAGGTAAGCAATAAAGGTCCTTATAGTCTTCTAGTTTCACTTTTGACCATTTTGGGGAACTCAAGTTTCACTGTTGGGATAATATAAACCACAAAATTAGCCAGTGACTGCTTTCTCTGACTTCTAGCCCAAGTGAGCACTAGAGGCCCTTTATTCCTCTTAGTTTCACCTTTGACCTTTTTTTACCCCATAGATGTGGGTGGGTATAAATCACAGATAGCCAATGATTGGTTTTCCATCTGACACAATAAAATACTGCTCATTTTAATTAACTTGGATAATTATGGTGGAGGAAATTGTAGTTTTGTTTGTCAGGGGACAGGAGAATTTATTGATGGAATGTCCACAAGTCCTGAAATTGATACTGTATTAATGGATTAATGACCATTAATTCTTTAATTTATAGAGATTAGGAGTTAATTATGGCTTTAAATCTTTGTGAGCAATTATTGCTGGACTTAAGGATTTTTTCCAACTTTTCTGCAAATCTGAGATTTTATATTTTTACTACATACAGATATTTAAACTGCAATCTTCAGTTGCTTTCTTCTTTTCAAATGTACTAATATTTTTTAAAGTTAATTCAACAATTCAACAAAAACTGCTAACTATTTTTATCCATGTTATTTTCGAGTTGTTTTATCATAAACTGTTACTTAAAAATGCCAAGTAGTGGAAGGACTTCTGTTTGAAACCTCCATTAAAGTTAACTTAAAAAACTGCTTTGAAAATCTTTTTGGAAAATAATTTAAAAAAAAATTACTTTAAATTTAATAGAAGGAAGATACATTAAAAGGAGGCCCCACCCCTGTGATTTTGCTGAAATAATGAGCAAGAATACAGTTAAACCTTGATTTATTTCCACCATTTGTTTAGTCAGATCTTGGCATTATAGAGAAATAACAATAAAAAACGAAAGAAATGGAATTTGAAAATTCAAAATACTATAATGATATTCAAAATTTATTTGTAGCGACATAAAAACAAGGTTTAAAATGTACTTCTGATTTTGTCTATAGCTTATGTAACTTTTTTAAAGAAATTGTTTTTAATTTAGAAAAAAAAACATTGTAAAAAAAAATTAAATCATGAAATTACATTTCTCTGGTTACATATGTCACATAAATAAAAAAAAATAAAAAGAATAAAAAAAATGGAAACATGTTGAAAACCAGATTGACACTATCAGTTGGCAATAGAGAGAAAAAAAAATTCTGAAACATAGTTCTCATGCCATCAGGTTGTGGCAATTTAGGATACCGTTTTTTGCTGTGTTGATGGTAAATGTCTACTACTATTTCATTGACAGTTTCAGATGCAACAGGTTTAAAAAACAAAAAAACAAGATGGTATTAAATTTCCATACTGATTTTAATAAATATCAGTTATATTTCTATTTTTTTTTTTTTTTTTTTGTGTTGACTATCCAGTCACTTCTGTTTTTCCATAAGTTTCTCATAATTCAAGTTTGATGGATATAAGAAATATGCTACACTGGGCATAGTATAAAATGTGACTGAAAGATATGACTTTTGGATTGGACTCTGGGATTCGACTCTTGGACATGACTCATGGATTAGACTCTTTGACTCTTGGACTTTGCACATGAATTAGACTAGTGAATTTTTCATCAGTTTAGTCCAAAAGTCCAATCCATGAGTTCCATCTAAGAGTCCAATCCAGTCCACATTTTACCCTTTACCGTTACACAGTCAGATTTTTTACATCAGCAGGTTTGAAGGTCAGTGTTTAGTACTTCTTGGGAGTAAATGTTTGCGGTTTTGCTTTGGCACCTACACATTGATAAGTGAACTACAGGTTTTAATACATGTGTCTGGATTATACCGACTGGATAAAAGCTGTCATTTTATGATTATCTGAAACTAAAGGTAAAAAATAGATTTTTTCCCAGATACAAGATAAAATATTTTGGTCTTAACCAGCAAAGACATTTTACATTTTAGCCTTGAAAGTTTTTAATCTGAGCAGCATTTTTTTTTTTTTTTTTTTTTCAAATTGAAAATGGGGGGTTTAGGCGAGGTTTACAATATTCGCAATGTATTATATGGAAATGTAGGGAAGAAACATTTAAGACCTTAACTTTAAACTTTACTTTATTAAAACCACAGTGCTAGGGACATTTAGTCACTTATGGTGGAAGTAATTTTGTATCATATTGAAGGCTTCATTGTGACTGACTAGATGGACATCTCCAATCAAACTGATGAATATTTTGGTTGATATTTTTCGTCATAACACATTCTTCTAAGCTCATAAAGTTTCACAACCTTTTCTCTCTCTTTTATTTTATGAAACAGTAAGAGTACTGAGATACTTATCATCAACCTCCACCTTATAATATTTACCGTTACCACTTGACTCTTTTGCTGCCTAGGCTCAAATCCCACTCGAGACCACTGTGGTAGCTCAGTTGGTAGAGTGCTTGCTCCGTAAGTGGGAGGTCTTGGGTTCGATCCAGGGCTGGGTCTGACCCAAGACTTGAAAGTGGGTAGTAACTGTTCTTTCACCAAGCACTTGGAATTACGAAATTAAAGTCACGGTTCTTTCAGATGGGAACTTAAAATAATCGAGGTCACGTGTCACGGTGGCCTTGGCACGCTAAAGAACCCTGTTGTATAATACCATCAGTGCAACGCAAAGGCAAACTGTCTGCACCTTTGCCTATAGCTGGTGACATCTCGATATAAGTGAAACATTCTTGAATGGAACGTTAAACACCATTACTCAACTCAACTCAACTCAAATCCCACTCAAGCAGACCCTAGTTTGATAGCTCATTTGCTATAGGTTGTAGGTTTTCTATGGGAACTCAGGATTCCCTACATCCCAGAAATGAATCTTGACTGAGTTGAAAAACACTATTTCTCAACTCCATTCTGGTACTTTTCATTATACCTTTTGAGCAGTTATATACTTGCTGAATTAATGGTGACAATGAAGCAAGGGTAAAATGTAGTTAATTTTTTTTAGACTGTTCAAAACCATTTTGTCTTACTTTTAGGCTCTGTTTGGACATGTTACTACTGCTGTTAGAAAACATTGCATGAATTTTATAATTAATATTTACGTGAGAGTGTGTAGCTAATTTTATCCATGACTTGCAATACACCTTATAAAATGGCATTGTACCAAAGAGAAAGTAGAATTTTAATAGCAGAAAATGTGTGCATGATAGAGAATGTCAGGTTGTGAGTTTGATCTGTGTTTATATCACAATGTTAGATTTATAACCCCTGTCTGCTGTCTGAAATATAATAGATCATTGAAATCCCAGTTGAAACTATTTTCTGAAATTTAGAACTGCATCAACAGCCATCAACTCTTGTCTTTAATGTCTGTGTTGGAGAAGTGCATTTAAGTTTTATCACACAAATAGATGTGATTAATTGGTGGTAAAAATAGTGTGCTTATTTCATGGCTTGTAATAGCTGTTGCTTGGTTACTTTTTTTATTTTCAAAAAGTTTCAGTAGTATTTTAATCTCGTTGCTTATTTGAACACATGTCTGTGTGATGCCACAAATAGATGTAGATCAATTGATGGTAAGAATAACTTGCTTATTTTATGGATTGTAATAGATGCTGCTTGGCTACCTTTTTTTTTTTTTTTTTTTTTTTTTTTGAACAAATTTTTGTAGCAATTCAAAATCTTTTTGCCCAATTTAAACACATTTATGTGCAATGTCACAGAGCCTGCTAGTGAGCACATTACAACTCTTGGATATCAACTTTAAAAGTGCTTGTCATTACATAGCTATCAACATAAGGGTATACATAAAAATTTTGAGTCTGTTGAGTTAGCACAAACACACTTTTTTAGGCCTTATCCCAATTGAGACATTCTTGAGAGTATGTAGGTAAATCAACCAATTTTATCCATGATTTCCAATACACCTTATAAAATGGCATTGTACCAAAGAGAAAGTAGAATTTTAATGGCTGAAAATGTGTGCATGATAGAGAAATGTCAGGTTTTGTGTGTTGTGAGTTTGAACTGTTTTTATATCACAATGATAGATTTATAACCCCACTGTCTGCTGGCTGGATGTGAATCACTCCGCTGTTTTCTTAAACTCTTAAATACAATAGATCATTGAAATCCCAGTTGAAACTATTTTCTGGAATTTAGAACTACATAAACTGTGAGCCAACTCTTTTGTTTAATGTCTGATGTAGCACTCTTTGTCTGATGTAGCAAGAGTGCATAAGTCTTATCATTATTTAGATTTATGGATTTGACTATGAAGATTAAAATCACCAAATTTTCAGAAATTGTAAAAATTGAAATCATTCAATGAACTTTGGTCATGCTAATGTTCATATTGTGCCCTCACATTGGAATGTAAATACACAATGGAAGAAGAGGGTTAAATTAAGTGTCTGGTTTAATCTGCAGACGAAATTGATGTCTGTGATAGAATTAAAATGTTTTATTTTATGGGTGGTACAAATTTGTGTGGACTTTTTTGGTCCATAAACTAAGTGAAAATCAGTACACCACAAATAAAACTATATTTAAAGTATACTGATATAAAACAAACCAGTAAGGAGGGTCTACCAAAGGAAAAAAAACTAATGAAAATTTATGTTTGAAATGGAATGGTAATGGTAAGCAAATGATTTATGGGAGAAAAACAATTATAAAAACTTTCATCAAGGTCTTTTAATGCACTGGGTGCTCCGTTGAATACAATCTACATAGGGAATTACAAAAAAGTCAAAGTAGTTTGATGGAATACAGATTTCTCTCTCATTACAAATTTTGCAACTATTAAAATTGCATGTCAAGGTTTTATTGCTCTCATGCGACTATAAACGTCTGGGTAAACTTAAGGTGTACATCAGTGTTATTAAGAAATATCTAATCTGTTTGCGATGGAAATTTATTGAAAGAACAAATTTTACAAGAAAAGCCATAAAATTACTTAATAACTAATGAGTCATTTAAATTGTTATTATAGAAATAGGTTCAAAAGCTGTTAAATTGTTTCTAGGCATACGATAAAAACGAACATTTAAAACACATTTACAGAGACTCTTGGGAGTACTTTTATTTCAGGCTTATTAAAATACTACAAGTACAGATTTGGTACATTTTAAGTGTATTGTTAATAAAAAGTCTAAAAATGTACTGGCTGGTTTCTTATAAGAATGGTTAAACCATGACTAATCGGTTGTCAAGGCAACTGTTTATTTTTAAATATTTTAATTTTTGTTTGCCAAAGTTCTAATTCATTATCTTAAATTAAATTTGTTACAAATTCCTCTCTGTTGGCATTCATTAGTAAATAACTGCTTTTTTTCATTAGTTTGTACAGCGTAGTTGGTTATGTTCCATGGACTTATGGGAGGCCAATTGAGTGAGTAATGGTGTTTAACGTCCCAGTCAAGAATATTTCACTTATATCGAGACGTTGCCAGCTATAGGTGAAGATACAGAAATTTTGCCAGCGCGTTGCCCTGATGGCATTATACAGCAGGGTTCTTTAGCGTGCCAAGCCCACCATGACACGGGACCTCGTTTATTTTAAGTTCCCATCCAAAAGAACTTTCATTTTGTAGGAGTGCTTGGCGAAAGAACAGTCACTACCGACTTTTAAGTCTTGTGTCAGACCCAGCGGGGGATCGAACCCACGACCTCCCACTTACGGAGCGAGCGCTCTACCAACTGAGCTACCGCAGTGGTTCCCAATTGGTGACTGAGTGGTCTAAGGTGTTGGTACATGCTGCACCTCTCAATATTTATATTCCAATCTTGATATATTGTAGTTGGTTACCTTTCATGAACTTATGGGAGGTCATTGTGACTGAGTGGTCTAAAGTCTTGGTTCATAGTACCTCTTACAATCAGAGTCTTGCAAATCTCAATGTGAGAAAGTTTGCTTATTTGCTGAAAGATGGCCTTTTTTCTGGGCATTCTTGTTTCTGTCACCATCCAAACAATAGGAATATAAAGAAAAATCACCTGAAAATTTCACAGTTGCAATCTGGAATTTGAACCTAAATCTCGGTGACATACGACTAGGGTAAATCTGCCCATTAACTATGTATACAAGCCCCTAGTGCCATTGGAGCTTTGTGGTCAAGCGGTTGAGGTGTTATCCTTCAAGACAAAGGTCAATATGTCTCACCCCTGTAGGGTTGACCTTGAGTGAGAAAGGGTTGTTCCTTTTTGTAGGTCTTTCGTGGTTGGCTGGTACAAGTGTAATGAACTAAGTGGTCTGTGATGTCTATCTTCAACATTATGACAGAGTGTACTTAAGCACTCTGAAGTTCGTTATAAGTGTGCAATAGTACAATGCATGTTAAAAAAAAACACTTGCAAGAACTTAAGCATCAAAAGAACTTGTGTTCAGATTAATCCTTGAGATTAAAAAAATTGTTGCCTCATAAACTGCTGAAAATTTGCTGATGTGACGTAAAACAAATTTAAGCATATTTTAAGACAATATTTTTTGCCACTGTAGGGGCTCGAGCGCACACCCTTCAACACCATTTCGCCTAGCATAAAGATGACCTGCGACCTAACTAATTGTGCCACCGAGACAAGTAAAAAAAAACTTGCTCAAATGACATTTTGCCTCTGACTTATTATGATGTTTATATGATGTTTATATCCTTTGTTTTTGACTTGTTGTCATACAGAAACTTTATGTTGTTGATACGGATAAGTGGGGGTTTCCGTGTTAGTATTTAAGTTTGTTTTCCACTTTCATTTTGACTGAAAACATGACTTATCATACACAAACAGTCTTTATCAGTCATAATCCGTCAATTTTACTTCAGAAGCAGAAATTTCAAAAGAAAATGTTCTGATTTATTAAAAAATGTTTCCTTCTGATAACAGAAATGAATATATTTATTTTGAATAGACAAGGAAGAAAATGTCCCATCTGTTTAATCTTAAATCGGACATGGATGAACGTGTGCTTTGAGTCTTAAAGGAAAATTTTTTGAAATTCTAGCTTACAGAAAACATTATTTTGAAGATTTGATCGATCAGACATGGATGAACGTGTGCTTTGAGTCTTAAAAGGAAGGAATTTTGAAATTCGAACTTACAGAAGACATTATTTTGAAGATTTGATATGTGATCTCACGTGCATTATCCCATATTTTCTGTCTTACTTTTCCTGTAGAACTTGTGTGTAATCATATTGATCAGTTTTAAAAAACAAATAAATCTGCATTAGGAGTCAGACCCCAGTTCTTTAAATGTTTCGAAAGAAGAAAATCTTGATAAATGGTTTTCCATACTGATTACCGAAATGTTAAAGTTTTCCAAAGACGTATCATATAATGTCCGTGCCGGCCCGGTATACCAGTTTTAGCTTTCAGCAGATAATTGAGACCGAATTACAATGACAAACATGTCCACCAGGGGGCAATCAATCACTTCCTGTTTTATATTGCGGGATAGATATCAATACTTATCGAATCCATCCATTATCACTGTAGCGCTGGTCTTAATTGATGAGTATATCATGTGACATTTCATCCTATCGACAACAACGGTGTCTTGACGAGGTGCTACACAGCTAATCAGTCTAATTACTCGTATAGTTAACAGAAATGTTTTGTCAGACGACCAGGGCTTTTCTTGCAAATTATTTAAAACACATCACAATACCGTTTGATAGAAACCTTGCAGCCATCTCCAGCAGTCAACACTCGATTCTGTCAATAAAGAAACTATAGATTTCTTTTCGCATCGATCATTGTTAAAATATTTCTTTGGGACAGTATATTTTTATCCATTACTTACTTAAGATAATTGTTAAGTGGAAAACATTTATTTTGTATCTGATGTTTGGCTTGAGGAAATTGTAGAAAACATATGTGATAGGAGTAATAGCAGTTTACTTCCCAGTTAAGATTCTTTCACTTATATGGAGAATATACAGTCATTTCTAGAATGGTGGAGGAAACCAGAGTACGAGGAGAAAGCTCTGACCTTCCACAAGCAAACTGACAAACTTTTTCCCACACTATGATCTGTCCCAAGTAGCTTTGCCCTTAGAGAAATATGGCTTGTTGCTAACGACTCCATCACTCATTGGCAATAAATGTATATTGTTTACATTACATAAATAAGCAGATAGTCATGAAAAATACATTTATATCAAACTCTTTTTCCTTTGTATCAATTTCCATGAACTTGGAACTAGATGGAGTGGGGTGGGGTTTGGTTTTAAATACAAATGAGAACAGGTAGAAAAACACTACTTGTTTGTTTTGTTTTACTTGTTTAGTAAAAACAAATAAAAAACAAAAGTTTTGAACTTATTTTTACAGAAATCAGAAATGTTAAGATTATTGCTGTATATTTTGGCAACTGTAACAGTTTCAGGTGTCGGAGTATGATAACACTCAAGATGAATTTCAGGAAATCTTGCCGATTTAAGATTACAATTTATTGTGTATGTAGTATTATGATACATAAGTTGGATAATTTTAAGGAGTCATACTAATGCATGATTATTTGCATGGGATTCAAGTGGGTTTGTCGAGTACATTTTTAAAAGTTAAGTGCAGTTATTAAAAAAGTTTATTTGATAAAATATGAATATGATCCTCAGGATAAAACCTTGGACTTTCGAATTCTGCACTATTGTTTAATTTGTTATAAGTATCAAAAAAATTACATTTACTCTCTGAAGTGGAAGAAAAAAATATTGAAATTTAAAAGTTTGAAGTGTGATATCTTAGTATCCAGTATCCTGGTTGTAGTGGGTTATAGTGGACTGAGAATTTTGTATGACTTTTTTTTTGGGGGGGGGGGGGGGATTACTGTCATTCCGGTACTATCATTCTTAAGTTTAATTCCTAGAATTCTCCTGGTGACCATACAATTATCAACCGAGTTAAAAGAGTGTAGTGAAGTGGAGTTTAATAATAGTGTTTTACATCCCAGTCAAGATTCTGTCACCTCCATGGAGGTGGTCCTGTGTCACTTTCAGGATAGTGGAAAAAGAAAAGCTTGGTGCCCAAATAAAAAACAACCTCCCTTCCATTAGCAAACTGACAAACTTTCTCACTCTATGTAAAGACCTGCCCCAAGTGGGATTCAAACCCAGGCAATGAGGCACTGAGATCTATGATACTTTGCTTTAAACCACTCGGACACCAAGTACCCCCTTGCTTGACTGCTAGAGCAATGTAAAATAAGTATCTTGCTCAGGAAACCTACCACATAGCCATCCTAAGGATTGAACAAAAAGGGAAACAGAAAACATGTAAATCTCTTTTTTAAAATCTCTTGGCAAAAACTTGGCTTTAAGGATTTCTAATGTATTAAATTGTTTAAGCCTTGTTCATTACATGGTTGTGAGTATTAATAATTATAAGCTGACCCAATGTTAATAGCAAGAGGGAATTAGGTCCCATTAGTCTATTTCACTAAACCTTTTTTATCAGGTGAGCTTCAATGTCCTATTCACTCATTTGTTAGGCTTTTTGTAAAAAAAAATTACTGTTTTGATAGAGTCGCTCCATTAATTTGCTCTTAGCATTCATGGTTGAACTTAAATTTTTACCAAATGTTGAGTTTTATTACGATATAAGAACATTTCCATCAGACTAAAATTCAGGCCTAATTACAAATAAAGTGTAACAGTCGTCACCATTAACCTTGTGAGTTTTTGTAATCTGACTATTTTGTGTGTCTGCACTATTATTCAACCTCTCGTTAAAACAGGTGGAGACCGTGTTATAAAATTCAAACAAAAATACATAAATTGTTTATGGCATGCATCTGTTGTTTGTTTTAATTAGAAGGTCGGTCTACCTGAGTTATACCACAGTTTCTGGATATTTTTTATTCAAGTAAGACTTACTTCTGCGTCACACACTCCCCTCCTTAATTAAATATGAGGTATGGATATTAACAGTAGGGTCAAAATTAAGTGATGGAAATAGCAAAATAGTTCAAACTTTATGTACAAGGTCAGTCTACCTGACATAAATTGCTACAGTTTCTGTATATTTTTTATCCAAGTAATAAATATACTTCTACGTCACACTCTCCCCCTCCTTAATTAACTGTAAGGTATAGACATTAACAGTAGGGTCAGAATTAAGTGGTGGAAAAAGAAAACTTTCCAATAGGATTTTCATTTGTTTTGTTGGTTGGCTGTTGTTTTACATAACCTCAGAAAATGTGCAGCTATTCTTGATGAGACAAGTTTTAAATTAATCTCCAGGATTGGTCTATATACAAGTTCCTGTTATATGTGTTTCTGATTTGCAAACTGCTTTGTACTGGTATACAGTTATGGCAGCCATTAGAATGTCGCAGAAAAACATTGCAGACAATTCAGTCCTTAATACAGGTATCTTAGCCAACCATTACAGGCCTATTAGAAGGAACAAGTCTTTTCTTGCTTGTGGCCAAACGGGGTAACTCACTATATTGAGACCACAACCATTGACTATTGTGACTATTCTTAGTTGTCTGGATGAGTGAACAAGTATATTGTAAGTCCTGTTTCAAGTTATAGACTTAGCTTGATGATGTAAAACTCCATTAATCAATTTCACTTCTCCTATTGGGAGCCTTGGTGGCAGAGGGGTCTAAAATGTTGGATTACAGATCACAGTGCATATTAGGTAATAGGTTTGTATCCCATTCAGTCAGGTCCTCTCGCCGCTGTGAGTTAGGGTCCCGCTCAGACTACATGTGGGAAAGTAAATTTTCCTTGCCGCTGGTTCACCTGGTGTCAGTATAATGTGACTTGGAGAGTGATACCCTTGTCTGCAGCACACTGACTCTGTGAGCTAGCACTTTAAAGTCACCCTGAGTGTGCGGGTGTACAAGGCAGACCATACAACACACTCGCACTTCATATGCTTACACATACACAAACTTGTTGAAAGATTAATCCAGAGATTAATAAAAATAGTTCTCGTAGCTAATAGCTGAAAAATTGCTGTTGCAATGTTAAGCAACATTCAACCAACCAATTAGTCAGATCCTAATGGGAGAAAGTTTGCTAGATTGAAGTTGGGGGTTTTCTCGGTGCACTCTGGTTTCCTTCACTATCCCAGAACTCAGACTGCCTTGATATAACTCAAAGAATCTTGACCTGTGGAATTTTTCACCATTTTTCCACTCCTCTCACAATTTTCTTCATTGTCAGTATTACAAAAATAAGTGCTTAGAGTTATAATTACTATATTTCCTTAAGTTGTAAAATTTAAAATAAAATTAAAATGAAATATTTGATTTTTAATTAACTTAAAGTTTGTAATTTTAAATCTTAATATTACAATAATCAACTTGTTTATAGTTCTTTAATTTTCAAGGTCTAGATTGATTTAAAAGGTGTGTACTAAATTAAGACTTACAGCTATCACTTAAGGTCTCTTTCAAAACAATTCCTTTGTATCTTCTTCCCTTATGTTGAAATAGACATGAAATTAAAAACTGTATTTAAATACTGTGTAGCATATGTTGTACACATTCTCATGTGTGCAATTATTCTGTCAAGGTTAAATTTGCGCAGAAAATCACTATCTTTTTTTATCGATTTAGTCCGACACAAATTTAAATCTGATTATTAGGTTCAAATTACGTGCTCAAATTTTTTTTTATTTAAAATGAAAAGAATTTTAAATTTTCATGAAAGTAACAGATTTCATTAGTGCTCGTGCAAAAGACTTTAGTTTTTCAAGATATTATTTTTTTCAGTTTTTTTGAAAAGAATAATTGGCACAGAATGAATAACAGTTTAAGTATCTTGAGAATTTTAAATAACTCATAAGAGTTAATGATCTCATTAAAATTTGATTAAGGTTTGTTCAAGAGCCTTTCTAAAAAAAATTTTGAATGGAAAAAACAATTTGGAATAAAAGAATAAAATGAAAGATGTTTCTGGAGAATAAACTTGAATATTTAATCACAGCGGTTGAATAATCTTCAGTGTATCTTCATCTCTTTGCAGGATACCTTTACAGGAAGTGATGTGCATTATGGGAGAACAGCCGTTTCCTCTGGAGTTTTAATAACAGGATTTATTAGATACTGAACAGTTAGGAATAAATAGGACAAGTCACTTTAAAACTTCCCCTCATGTAGTCAAGTGTTTGTGTGTGTGAAAAGAAAATTAAATTGAATATCGTGCTGAACAAGTAATTAGCTTGATTTGTGGAAGTTGTTATAACTACAGAAACCGTTGTACAGCCAGCAGAATTTTTACAACTTATTGTGTTGACAGAAATTGTTGTATGGCTTAACAGAATTTTCATCAAAATTTATTGTGTCAATAGCAGAGGTAAGTTTTACAATATCCATTCTTTTTAATTTTCAGTACTCAAGATTCTATTTATTTGGCAAAGCTATATATTTGAAAAGAGTTCCATTTGCAGCCTCTATTGTTTTTTTTTTTTTTTATTTCGAATGAAGAAGGTCTAACAATGAATGAATAAAATCATTTCAAAAATTTCTGACTAAAAAAAACTTTTCATAGTAATTAATGGGCAAAAGGAACTCTTTTTCCCCCTATGTTTTGCTATTTTCATTTTTTGTTTTTTTATCACCTTTTGAGTTTGTTGCAGAAACTATTCATATGTTGTCACAGAGTAGAAGTGTCAAAATTTATAGTTTGAATGGTTCTAATTCTGAGGCCTAACATGACATTTGATTATAAATGTGGGAAAATGGGAACATTTTCACTCTTGACTTCTAGATAAATGCAGTTTTTAAATTGAGGAAATTAAAAGTTTGTAGATTGAGTGATTGGTTGAATAGGGTTTTTCATCTCAGTAAAGAATAATTTCACTTCTATCAGAATGTCACCAGCTATAGGTGAAGTGGAATAATTTTTTTCCTTTGCAGTGTGCAGGGGGTGTTCTCTTATGTACCATGCCTGCCATGACAAGGCACATCCGTTTAAAGGTCTTCATAAAGGTTTTCTTTAAAAATAAAGATAATTCACTATGTGATAAGACACACCTACTAAATCCCAGCCTACCCCACCTCACCTCACCCATACCCTATCCTTATCAATCAATCACTTGATCATCTTGTATATCAAAATACAATATGATGGTATAACATGCTGTTGACAGCTAAAATTACCAAATTACATATGATAAAAGTTACCAGTAGTCATTGTACCGGCCATTAACTATGATCTGGAAGTTGGCCTTTTATATGATCAGCTGGGTAATAAGTAGTCATTTTACAGACAATGACATGAGATTAGTTGATAATAGACAAACAACATTGACCTGTCTGTTTGACCTTTCATGAGGAATATTTATATATGAGGGTCTATCAAGTACATGGGTAGTGTTAGGAATGCAGTTAATACATATGCAATGTACAGATTAAGTGTTAAATTTGTATGTGCATGTTCACAATTCATGTATGTAAATCTACTTCTCCATAATAAATATTTCAATTAAAGGTCAGGCGAACAGGTCAATGTTGTTTGCTGATAATATGCCTGTATTATTGTATTCATTGTTATATTCATCTTCCCTGTCAAAGACAACACTGATCTATTTGTACAACAATAGACCACCAAAGTTACTGGTAATAATATAAGGTGATTTCTGCCAACTTTGTGTGATGTATTTCTCCCATGATGAAGTATTAATATCGCAGACAATATTAATAAATGTTTATTTGTCTTTAAGCTATTTTGGAGGTGTGAAGTACCGTTTTGATGGTTCACAAATCTTTGGTGTCATTTTCTGGCTGATACCTACCTTTTATGGATGTTTTCCATGAAAATTAATAGTCGACACTTTTTAGTTTTTCTGGGGGCTTTGGTGGCAGAGTGGTGGAAACTCATAGCATCTCTGATCATTAAAGTTTGAAATCCAACTCATGCACATTCTAATGTGAGAAAGCTTGTCAGTTCACTTACCAAAGGTCAGGTTGTTACCTCTAGGAACTCATGTTTTCTCAGAACAGGCCACCTCAATGTAAGTTAAAGAATGATGATTTGGAAGTAAAACAACATCACTGACCACTCCACTCATGAGTTATCTCCCTTTGTTTAATTATTAATTTCTTCATAAAAGAGGGGTTTTGGAATGAGTGAATTGGAAAAATGTTTAACACCCCTGACAATATTTTCTCACTTACATCAAGGTGATCAGTTCTGATAGAGAAACCCAGAGTGCCAAGAGAAAACCACTTGCTTCACAGTGTTTTCTATAAGAGGCAGCAACAGGCAGATTTGACCACCTAAAACTCCAAATTGGCCGGTCAGAATTTATAAAATTGCCTTCAAAAGACCTGGAAATAGTTTTTGGCCTAGGAGCCCCGTCTTGTCCCCTGGCCTGTTGGATTAGTCAATCTACCTCCTGCTGTTGTGTTAATAAGTACATTGATATCCAACTGTCACTTCACCCATAGCTTGTTGTGTCTCAGTATAACTGAAATTGGACATGATTTGCATTCAATCACTCAATTAATCGTTACTGGTGTAACATATAATTGGGGGTATTTCTTGTATTGTACACCCTCTATGTGCATGATAACTCTACAACATGTAAAAGTCCAAAGTACATTAATATACTAATTGATATTTATATATAGTGACATTTAAGGAGATATTTTATACATGTAAGATTATATGCCTAATAAGTGTAATAAGTATAATAAAATTCCGCCTTTAATCATCAAATTGACTTAGAACAATTAACCTCTCTGATGTACAGTATAATAATTATATTGCATTTTAACTTGGGTCACATGTAGGTCAGTATTTGATAAAGTACAGAGGCCGTCTTGTTGTCAAGCCACTTGACAAGTCATATCATAATGAAGTCTTAATCACCTTTCTTTCATTTTTCTTCTCCCTCCTCAGCTCCGTCCTGACCTGACTCATGGCAAAACATTAGTGATATAAATAGCTGCCTTAAGATATAAGAGAAATGGATTATGATCTAGAGATTAAAAAAGTATTCTGAAACATCAATCAGAAACTTTTAAGAGTGGAGTGAAGTAATGGTATTTGATGGGTAGGACTTCTTTTTGGACCCCCAACCTTACCCATCGCATTCTGTATATCAGTTTTAACAGAAATGTTTAAAACAGCTTGATAATGGCATTTTAGTTAGTGCCTTTAGTCAAAAATTTAAATTTTAATTTGGGTTACAATACAAATTCAGTCAAGTGGTAGAGTGTCGAAGGGTTGTGAGTTCTATTCCCACAGGGGCATGTTGTGACCTTAAGCAAGTTGCTTCATTTCACATTGCTGCTGACTTACCTTGTGTAAGGATAATGAGTCGGTTGGGCTGCAACCTTTCACTTATATTGAAGCTTGTCAATTCTGGAATCTTGGATGAAACCAGAGTGCTTGGAGAAAATCATGGACTTCTGGCAAGCAAACTGAAACTGTCTCATACTAGGATGTGTCCCCAAGGGGATTGGACCTACTGGCAGATGTGATCTGTAAGGGTACATTTAAACCACTTGGACACTGAGGCTCCCCAATTTAAAAAAGAGTATAATATAAGATAATACTTTGTGCTTGTGTATAATTCTGTTTGAAAAATTGTCGATCAACAGATTTTATATTGATGCCAACCGTAGCTAGGTGATAGTATGCAGCTTTAATTCATCAAGTTTTGGCATGATTTCAGTGAACAGAATGATTATGCATTGATTAAAAATTGTTAAATGAACTCACAAAACATTGACCATATTACATAATTGGCTGGTAGCAGTGTCCTATGATGGGGCACTGTGCAGAGACCCTGTTTCATTTGTATTTATCTAACAACATCCAAGGTTGATGATGTTGGATATTTTTTGACAATGTGCAGTCTGTTAAGTGGCATAAATCATAAAATGTTGCCACAAGAGTACATTTGAATGTATAAATCAATTTTAAAGTTTATTTAATTCTGTCATAAATTGCAATGTTTTGCAGATAGCATCTGTTGTTAAGTCTGTTAAACAACCAAATATAATAAACTCAGAAAATAGGCTACAGGATTTTATGTGCAATTCTATGCAGACTGTGAATTTTTCTTTGAATAAGCTGGCCCTTGTACAGAGATCGGTTAATCGGTCATCTTGAGTTTGATGGTTTTGTCAATTTTTCTGTAAATTTTTTCTGGTATTGATTATTAATTTCATTTCTTTTTGCTATGTGGGACCTCAGTGGCCAAGTGGTCTAAAGCACATGCTTGTTAAAAAAAAAGTGCCTCTCACTGAATAGGTTTGAATCCTACTTTTGACATATCCTAGTTTGAGAAAGTTTGTCAGTCCACTTGTCTAGGCCAGTAGTTTCCTCCAGTCACTCTGATTTCCTCTGCCATCCTTGAACTGACAGCATTGATATAAGAGATAGAATCTTGACTGGGATGTAGCCACTCCATTCCACCTCTTTCTACTACTACCCCCCCCCCCCCCCCACACACACACACACTTTTTTCTGGTTTTTTTTTCAGTTTTTTCCAGTTTTTAGAACACTGATTCAATATCAGCAATTCAAGTTAATTCCTATTAACATTTTGATTTCCAATAATTTTTATTATTTTTAAGGACTTAATTTTTTGACCCTCCACTTTGATTGTAATATTGACCTGGAATCCTTATAAAAATGATGAATTAGAAAAAAATATTTAAAACATTTAGAAAATTTAATTCCTGATAAAATGAATCCCAAGTTAATATCACTTCTAGCGACAATAATGACCCAAAATTTTCACTATGACAACCCCAAATCTTCAGATATCAATATAAGATGAGATTATAGAAAAATGGAAATGATTTCCTTCAAATTATAATGACATAAAATGCACCATGCATTTTGCACCATGCACAGAGCTAATGTACACATTAGCCACCAGCATTATAATTGTTATTTTCTGTAATTGACTTTTGAAAAATTATTGTGGATAAAGTAATGATGGTTCTATAATTAGGTTTGTGCCAATATATGGCAAAAATAATCATTTTTTGATGAATTAGTCCATTTTATGTTGTAATAATTTGATAATGTCTGCGATTAGAGGGATTCCTCTGCCCAGAGCTGATATGGAAATAGTCCCGGCATCTGACATGCTTAAAATTAAAAATTGATGTCGGGAAGATAATCAGATTATCATTGGTCGAAATCAATAAGGCATATCACCGTCAGGTCAAACAGGAGTTGAATTCTTAATGTGTTATTGTCATGTAATGGTGCAATTATCTACAATTTAATGATAGAATATTTGTCATATAGGAATAATTTTTCTGATATTTCATATTAAAAATATCATATGAATCATTTTACGGGATAACATTTTGTCGAGATCTATATCAAGGCAGATCCATCTTTGTCGCAATTTTTCATAATACACGACAAATGTTTTTAGAAAATGAGCAGAAAATTTGATTAATGATAAAGTATATTTTTATGTGTTTTTAAGATTAAATTTATAATATTTAATTGATTAAAGATGGAGTGATATGATTATCTATAATGATGGTTTTATTCAGCGATTTTCATCCTTCATCAAGCGAACTGACAAATTTCTCAAACTCAGATCTGCCCCAGTCAGTTTTGAACCCAGGTAGTGAGAGGCACTGTAATCTGAAGGCCTGCACCTTACACCTCTTGGCCACTGTAGCCATGTAAATGGTATGAGGTTTTATAAAGTAATGTTCTACTTTTGACAGATGTCTAAACTTCAGACTTAATCAGTGACCACTGAGTGCGAGTTGCTTCATTTTAGGGGTGTTTTTTACCTGGTATATCTGACACGGTCACATGCAGCTGGACAATGGTCAAATAGAAAGTTCTGATTTTTTTTTAAGTTTTATAATGACCTGGCAAGAGTTCAAATTATCTACAATTTAATGATCGAATATTTGTCATATAGGTATAATTCTGTGATTTTTCATATTAAAAGTATCATTTTATGGGATAACGTTTTGTCAAGATCTATATCAAGGCCGATCCATCTTTGTCGCAGATTCTCCATTCAAATTGATTTTTGTTTAAAGTTTTATAATGACCTGGCAAGGGTTCTAACCCGCAACTTATCACTCTCAAGGTGGACACTATAACACTGAGGCACTTATAATTTGATTGAATACATAAGGCACTTGCTGCAAATGTACAAAAAGTGTATTAAATGAAAAATGACAATTTATGATAGAATGGCAAAAGTAGCCTTTCAGTAAAGGGACACTTAATGTTGAAATGATTTACAACTTGAATGGAGTATACGTGTCAGAGTTTTCAGCTAATATACAGCGTTATTCAGGTAATATACGACAGATTGTTTCATTTTCCTTTTATTTCTTCACAGTTTACGATCACCTGTTTGATCATATATCTCCGGAGATTTAACACCCGCCACATAAAATTAATTAACAAAATATGTTAATGAACGGAACTGTTTACTGGGCAGATAAAATTAAAAGATTTACTACAGCATTTTGTCGGGCATTATGTCGTATAGTATATACCGCTCCTAACAGTCTGTATATCATATAGATATATATATATATTACTGGTACCTAGATCTCCAAACAGCTTATGTAAACTCGCAATATAATCAAAATATTATCAGAGCGCATGAATTACAAAAAATATGACATAAAACAATATTATCTAAAACGAAAATAGATACCAGATGCTTAAAACAGCTGTTACAAAACATTCAAATATCACTCAAGTAAAAATATCATTTTTTGCGGCTGGGAGACTTCAATGAATCATCGTTAGATAAAATTTCAATTTAAAAATTACTAATTACTGGTTTGCTCTGATAAGATACGTAATTCCGTAATTCCGTGATGATGTTAAGAGCAGATAATGTTTTTAATTTGCCTTTAAAATTTTGGAGTAGGTCTGTACTGGTGTTAAGTAGTTCTGTTGTTTAGAACATGTACATACTTGTAAGTGTAAGATGCATTGTGGATAAATTAGGTGTTTTGTGCTAGTTAATTGCTAAAACTTAAAAACATCTTGAAGCCATAATGGGCTAAAAAAAGCATATTTAAACAAAAGAATTAAACTTAATTTGCATACTAACAAGTTCAAGATGCTGTGCCAACTAATGGCTAGACTTTTTAACTTCAGAAAACACTGTAAACATATTAATTTTTGCTGTGTAATGATTTTAATGATTTTCATGGCTAATTTAAATCCACTGCCAAATAAAATATGATCATATTGCACAAGGTGATCCATTAGATTTATGCCAATTGAAGTCCGTGTAAAATAATCCAAATTATAATTTTCACAATAATTTGTACATTCTGAAAATTTATACATAAAATTAATACATTACAAAAAACAGATTGTCTAACTTTGCACACCTTCAAGTGCAAGAGTTTTAGTATAGTTAAAGTATCTGCAAACCAAATGGCTTACTTCTGATTAGAAATTACGAGGTATTACCAAGTTGAGTTGAGTAATCGGGTTTAACGTCCCTGTCAAGAATATTTCACTTATATTGAAACATCACTAGCGATAGTCCAAGGTGCAGAAATTTTGCCTTTGCACTGCACTGATGCCATTATACAGCAGGGTTCTTTATCGTGCCTTGCCTTCCCTGACTTCAAGTGCAGGTGAGCTACACTGTCGGTGTAGACAAGGAAGCAAAAGTTTCAAAAAAACAGCATCCATAGTGTGACCTGGAGCTAAAGATCAAGACATCACCTCCTTATACGCTATTTCTGATACTTGATTAACTAGCAATAAAATAAATGTCATGATTTATATACCTGCTATTTTGTTACCTGTCAATATTCTTCTTCATTTGTAAATAATGTTATCTATTTTAAAAACATGTTCATAAACGAACTCTGAAAAAGCAATATTCCAGATGTAATTACAAACCTGACTTCTAATGAAAAATTAATCTTTAATTTACAACACCTTAATTAAAGACAGCTATCTCTACCTCGAGAGTCTTGTCTACGCCTGACTGATCACGCGCGATAAGACCCCGTAATTAACGCCATACAATTTCTTCGGAGAAAGATGAATCTTTTTATAATGCAATACAAATCTGTAAAGGTAAATATGAACACCTTTACTTAATAAAATGATTTTATTGGTTCATTAAACAAGGATTTTATTTCCTCAGTGTCTTAAAATTATCTGTCTTACATCATTTTATTTACAAGACTGAAGGGTTTTTACATCGGGCTTTAATGCTCATTTAAATACAGTACAGATTTGTTGAAGTATATAAAACTCAGCTTATGAAAAGAAGTCAAAGTTCTGCTGATGAGTGGCTGAAATATGGAAAGCTAATGGCTGAAAAGCTGCTAAGAGAGATAGCAGCTGCCAAAAAGCTTTGGGGATATAGCTGATGAAGGGCCCAGTTGAGCTGTCGATTTCAGTGCTAATTTGTTAGCTTAGTGTTAAACTTTTGGCAGGTCTGTATTGTACACTTCAAGTAAGCTATGAATTGACTCTGCTACCTGTCATTGGTAGAACAAAGTCAAGATATTGCTATTTCAGCACTAATTTGTTAGCTTAGTGTTAAACTTTTGGCAGGTCTGTATTGTACACTTCAAGTAAGCTATGAATTGACTCTGCTACCTGTCATTGGTAGAACAAAGTCAAGATATTGCTATTTCAGCACTAATTTGTTAGCTTAGTGTTAAACTTTTGGCAGGTCTGTATTGTACACTTCAAGTAAGCTATGAATTGACTCTGCTACCTGTCATTGGTAGGACAAAGTCAAGGGATTGCTACCATATTTGCTTTTTCTTTTTAGAGGGTTATCCAATGTTTTGCTGTCATGATTGTCATTTCTTGCCATTGGTCATCCAAAGCTGAGATGTTGCTTGCATATTTGGGGCTTCTTTCTAGAGATTTGATTGTCAAAGGATTTGCTGTCATATGTAGGTCAAAGTTTGAATTCAATTGATCTTGCACAAGTAAATGCAAATTTTTTTTTTATCTTGAAAGCGCTAAGGCAGTTGGCCATGAGTGTTTATAATGGCCGAGCTCTGTACAAATGCCATGGAGATATAACATTACACAAAAGAACATTAAGATCACTCACCAAACCATCCCCAGACATGGCCATTAGCCCAGAGTAGTGATAACAAGTCCTGTTCAAACTCTTATATTGATAGGCCATATAACTATATAGATTTGTGTTTGTACATTTCTACTTCATACATCTGTCATCTCCAGTATAAATAGCTGGTGTGTACTGGAACAGTAATTAGTTGACTCAGTGAAACTAATGATTATAAACAAAAAAACTTTGATCCATTCTGGCCATTTATTCGGTTAGACTTTGACATTATAAAACAGTTTGGCAATGAATTGAGTATAGCTTATAAAAAGAAAATAAAAAGAATACATTTTGGAACTTAAAAACCTTGAAGTGATAAGTGAGGTCGGGAAGTTATTTAGGGGCATTATAATAAGGTTTGACTGTATCTTTTAAGCCTTTTGAATTTTAGCTCACTTGAGCTATTGGCTATAGAAGATATTGCAAATTCCAGCAACTGTTGTCCTTTTTTTATCATACATAAAACCTAAATATTGTTAACTTCTGGTGCTCCAAAACAAAATTGCCATGTTGTTGTTTTATAAATCCAATGAGAGGGCAGCTGTAAGATTTTAAAAAAAACCTGCAAATATTTTGAATATAGATGACGTCTTTTTACATTACGTTTTTGATAACTTAACTTCCATTTTGTCAAATACTTGGATACTTAAGATTATTTGGTCTGAAGTGTTTTCTTTTGTATTTGTTTCCAATTCAAAATTTAAAAACTCCTGGACAACTTAAAATCATGTGCACATTATTAAATTCCTTAAATGCACTTCCAGTTTTCAAAGTTGCACTTCATCACTTAATTAAAATGACTGGTTTAATTTATTTAAAGGTTTTCTCAGATTTCATTGGTTCAAAACTAGTTCTTGGATTTTTAATCTAAAAATAAAACAAAAAAATATAAAGATTCTGAATCAGTTTTTAGAAATACATGTCCATACATCGCATGTAATCGCAGTAATTTGATGATATTTTATGCAATAATTGAAATATTTATAGACTTTCTATTGCAATTATGCTACAGTTTCATGCAAAATTAATGTATATACGGGAAGTTTGTCTGCCAATGATGCATTTCTTTATACAAGTCTCATGTTAATTGGCCTTTATACAGGAAATGAAATATGATTAGTCGACAGATACAGGAACATGATTGGTCAATATTGTTGTTAGAAAACATAAAGAAAATGATCTGATTCCATGCCAACAAAAATCAGATCATGTTTTTATGGTTTAAATATTGAATTATGGTAACTTTTCATTTCAAGAAAATTATAAACTGAATTAGCTGTTGCTTATTTGACTTATAAATGCCATTTTTGGATTGAAATAAGCAGTTAAATTAGATTGATTTATGTTTTATGAAAAGATTGGCTTCAACTGATATTTATTTTGCACTGCATTTTATTTTTTTTTAAAAAAAGTCTTACGTGACTTCTCTATCTGATAGTGGCATTATTCAGATATTTTATATTTTGCCCATTCTTGTAAAAAATGATGAATTATAAGTCGGTGCTTCAAAGAAAATTAATACTTTTCAAATACAAAATTAGTATCATTGTTTTATTTGAAACAAATTGTATGTTATTTCTTACTATCATAACAGCTATATTAGTTTGTCATAAGACACAAATGTTGGTATTGTTTTTGCCTCTCACTGCAAATAGGCACCATATTCTAGTGGTTCAGTGGCCAGAGAAGATGCCTGCCACCAATGTGGCTCAAGTTTGATTCATTGTATTTTATAAGTACAGTAAAACCTCGATTCATCGCCACCATTTGTTCAGTCAAATTTTGGCGTTATAAAGGGGTTTGGCAATAAATCGGGGGAGGCGGATAAAGAAAAACATAAACAAAATGGGTTTTTGGACTTCAAAATAGTGGGCGATAAGCGAGGTGGCAAAGTTATCGAGGGGCATTATAACGAGGTTTTACTGTACCTGTAAAAATAAAATTTAAATTTCTTTGAGTCTTCACATCTCATTTCTTCTCTGTATAATTCATGGTATATATTCCTGTTTTGATTACACATACAGTAAGTTCAATATTTATTTATTTATTTATTTATTTATTTATTCCTTTTTCCTTTCTTATGTTTTTCTATTACAACTTTCTAGATATTTTATAACATAAACACACCAGTATCAGTTTTTACATGGATTTCTTGTGCCATCTGCAACAAGATGAAATCTACATGTGAAACTGACGCTTAATGTGCAATTTATCAGTTATATATTGGTATCATAAACACTCATCTCTGATATATCTCATAAATTAGCTCTTATATTTACTCTTAGATTTCATTTTCTTCTATACATAAGCCTGTTTTTTATGATTTTTATTACTTTTCAGAAAAAATGTAATATATTAAGTGCAAGGTGATGGATTGATGGGGGAACAACTTTTTGAGTTTTATAGCCAAGTATATTTATTAAAATTCGGTCACATCTGAGAAACAAAGAAAGGTAAAGTTTATTGGATGATTCTAAACCAGAGGGTGGTCTAAATGTCAAATTTTCAAATTTTACAGTCCTTTTTTTAACAATTTTTTTATGATTATTAAAGTGAAATATAAGCTATAATTTTGATGTTTTTGTAACCCAGATGATGGCCTAAATGTCAAAATTTCAAAATTTTACAGTTTTATTTTTTGTAAATTTTTCAACAAGTATTTTTTTATTATTATTTAACTGAAATATAAGCTGCAGTTTTGATATTCACATAAAAAAAATTAAAAGTTGAGCAGTTATAGCTATGAAATTGTTTTCCTCATATTCTTTTCCCCTGCTTTTAATAAACTGAAATATAAGCTTTAATTTTGATTTTTTTTTTTTTTCAAAAAAAAATGTAAAAAAGCTATGATTAATGTTTTCCTCATTGGTATTTTTTAACTAACTGAAATATAAACTGTAATTTTGATGTTTTTTTCCACGTTAAAAAATTTAAAAGTTATGTAGATATAGCTATGAATCTGTTTTCCTCATCGGTCAGTTTTTTTCCTCCTTGAAATTCCTTCAGCAGTATGGTAATCTCCTCAGTCAGATCAGAGCTTGAGGAATGTGATCTGAGTCAGGAGTACACTTGTTTGACAACATAACACTTCTTCACCTTGGGGAATTCATCATGCACTTCTTCTCCATTCCTAAATCAGATAATACTGACCATCTTCTTATCATTAGTATCAGAAATCGACAAGCTGCAATCTTTCAACTGACCATCACATAGACAAGTAAAGCTAATGATTTGACCACTATATCCCATTCTTTTGTTCATTAATGCCTGCAGTGTTTTGTGTCTTAGGATGAATTAGTTTTTGAAATGGAATGATGGGTGTCTTTGGAGTTCATTAGTTTGACCATTATAACTGGACATTATTGGCATTTACTGCTTCAAAGGTACAGTCTAATTTTTTCATGAACCATTAGAGCAGCATGCATGAAATCGTTTATTGCAGAGATGCCCCTAGGCTCGGTGTAACAAAGGAAATGACAAAATTGATGGTTATACTTTCTAACGGTCACTTTCAGTTCTTAATATAACAAGATAGCAAACAATTAATTAGCTAGCAGCATCTATTTTTTTTTCAAATTTAGAAATAACTAAGATTTTATTATAATTTTAATATCTTTGTAAATACATGTTTTTAAGTCTAATTTGCAGCTGAATATTTATCCTAATAAGGAGGGGTCAAATTATGTTCTCGGTTGAGTTTCAACTTTAACTTGAAATGAAATTGAGATAAATTGATAAACATATTTATAATTGCCAATGCAATACTATATGTTGTCATTATGTTATACTCTTGGTATATAGCATAGTTAAGTTTTCATCGTAAGTTAATTTGAATGACTATATCTCCATAAGTTTTAACTTTAAAAAATTTTGAAGAAAAAATTGGTACTGCAGGTTTGCTTAAAGTGACACAACCCTGGGAATTTTTTTGTCAGTATATAAGTGAAGAAATATTTTGCATAGAGTGTCTGAGATGTCTATTTTCATCCATCCTTCCATCTTATTTGGTAATATTGGAAAATGTTCTTTTTAACAAAAGATCTTAATGTGTGATTTTTGGGCTTTAAATTTTTATTTCAGGGTTCAAAAGGAAGTCCTTTTAGATTATATAGACTGAGGTAATTAGCCATTTCAAGCAACTCATTTCCATGAGTTTATTACAATCTAAACCACAAAATTACAATCTTAACTTTAGTTAACTAATTATTTAAAAATAATAAAAATCAAAAATATTTTAACAGCTGGACCATGTTGGTCATTACTGGAGGGGTATAAATACTTATCTTGACCAATGTATTTACTTGACAAGTCCCCATGCAGTGAGTGACCGATGCTCCCTTGGGGTTTTTATTTGGAGATTTGAAATTGATTAGACATGTTGAAGTTTGATTGAATTCAGGTGTGGAGGTTCATAGTAAATAAGTAACTGTTATTTATTTATTTTATTTGGTAAGTTTGTTTTTATGATAAGTATGTAGACTTTCTGTTTATTTAATTTAGACTTAATGCTGAATTAATACTGTGTGAAATATGGTATACTACTTCTAGACTGTATTTTTGAAACTGGACGGTGTTATTTGAGTTCTGGATGTTTGATTGTTTTGGAGGACCATAGTTAACATTTTCAATGTTTTGAGAAAGGCTAAGTGGTCTAAATGCATGCATATGCTTAGATTTGAATAGTGTTCTGTCAGATCCTAGCATGAGAAAGTATGTTAATTCATTTGCCAAAAGATGGTTGTATACTCTAAGTATTCCAGCTTCCTCTGCCATCCCAGAGCTGACATTCTTGATATAAGGAAAAGAATCTTGACTGGGACATAAAGTGCCATTAATTGACTCCCCTCCACTATATTAGCAGGTAATGCAGCTGGAATACAGCTTTGTACATTTTGTCCTGAAACTGATCATTTTCAATATATTGGTATATTTTTTGTTGCATCAATCATTGTAAATTGTAAATTCTTTTTATTATATTTCAATGGAATTAAGATATCATTAAGATAACAATAAGTTTGTAAGCAATTGGTCCTAATTCAGTCCCAATCCATGCTGGAATGGGTCTAAATGCTTCCACATATACCAATGTCCAGATTTTACAGGATGCTGTGACATGGTTATGTAAAGAGACTTTTAAGATTTAGAGGGCTGATTACAAGACAGGAAGACTGACTTGGTTAAATATCAATTTCTTAATCCTTGTTAGAGTGTTTTCCCATCATGTGTTGGTAACATTAGTACATTTTAATGGACTCTGTCAATATTTGAAGGATTGAGAGCTCTAGACATACAGAAAACTTAAATAAATATATGTCCAACTGCTAGTCTCAATTTGAAAGCTGTCAAAACTTTCTTGCCATCCATGTTGAAGTGAACCCATGACTTGTTATGTGTCCTGGGCAGTCATGAAGTAAGTAAAATGCATGGCAGAGAAATGCTCTATTCTTAGTTAATTAGATTTTAAAACCTATCTTAGTTTCTTTGGGCTTATGTGTGGAGTTTGGTGGTGTTTTATGCCCCCAGTCACGATTCTTAAATCATGAGATGCATGAGACTGGATGGTGGAGGAAAAAGGAAATGACCAAAGAAAACTGCAGACTTTCAACAAGAGAACATTCTAACACTTAGTAGCAATTGAACCTAAATGATGATAGATACTTGCAACAGGGATCTGTTAGCTGGTCCTTTAGACAACTTGGCCACTGACGCACTATGTCAGTTTTTGAGATGTCAAATTTCCTTATCATTAAAATTTAAAAGTTGAATTGAACCTGTGGCTTTTTTGTCTTAAGCACAGAAAAAGAAGTCATATGCTTGACAGAGAACTACAAAGTAAAAACTCTATACTCAGTTTAACGGGGTTTTTTTCCTTGCCACAATCTGTGTTGACTTAAATAAAGGAAGAAAGCGCATGACATGAATAGAAATGTTGTTAAAATGTTGCTGAACCAGGGGTATTAGATTAACATGCTGCAGTGGACAATTTTAATTTGTCCATCTTAAACTAATGAAAGGTTGATAATTAAGATTTAAGGGCCGTAATGATCAGTTCAATAGGCTATAATGAAGCTTATTTAACCACACATAGTATTAAATCGGAAATTGATTTGTTAAGAGGTGCATGGGTTTTTAATTAGTTCATTTGTGAGTTTTTTGTTCATTACATCATTATGACCACTTAGTTATTTTGTCACTGTACTGTATAATTTTTTTAGATTAATTTGATTATGGGCTTGGTTAAAATTTATACTTGATGGTCAGGTCACCGATCGCCTGTTTCCTATGTTGTGTGGATAGCCTCTCTCTCTCAGGATAATTTTCATTGGTAGTGCTGGCAAAATTTGTATTTGATATAGCCTGTGTTATGTGAATTTCTCTCTCTCTCTCTCTCTCTCTCTCTCTCTCTCTCTCTCTCTCTCTCTCTCTCTCTCTCTCTCAGGATAATTTTCATTGGTAGTACTGCCAAAATTTGTATCTGATATAGCTGCATAGTGCGACTCTCTCTCTTCTCTTTCTCTCTCTCTCTCTCTCTCTCTCTCTCTCTCTCTCTCTCTCTCTCTCTCTCTCTCTCTCTCAGACAGTCAGATACATCATTTTTCTATCAGAAAATAGAAATTTATTCATATATGTCATAATAGGAAACACGGAAGATTAAATGAACTTTAGTATAGAAGTTTTTTTGGCCAGAATTAAACAAAATCAGAACTAGACCTTGGTATTAAATCTATCATCCTTAGAGATTTAAAATAATGGCACTTGCATTCAGATGTAAAACAGTTTTGGTCCGGTATTACAAAATCAGAATGTATGTTGCCCTGATGCAGAAAACGGCAGCCTGGTATATTGTCGTAAATATCGACCGAATCCTGGAGATATATTCATTATGATATTTATCGTTTATCTTAAATATCAATTTCTTATTCCCTCATTTCTTTTTTTGACTTTTAAATTTTCCTTTTGGTTATGTCTGTATTTCTGAATTTAGTTAATCAGCAAACGGGCCATAATTCATATTGATTGGTAGACATGCTTTAAGCTAGTTTTTTCTTTAATCCAACCACTGCATTGATTTTTTTCTACACAGATAAATGGTAAAATAGATAACTACAGTAAATATAATAGAGAAAAAATCCGAGCTCGTCGTCGCTGTCGTAGCTAGGGGTTGTATCATAGAAATCAGTCAGATGAAGATTGAATTGCCTCCAGTCTTAGCCTTCTTGTAAATAATGTATTTTACTGTGTTAATTGTTTCTCCGCGTAAAATAAGCTCGGGGCGTTATTACTTGCACGATGCACAGCCTATGTAGTAAAGTCGCAGCAAACGTTATACATCGGCAATGATCATCCATCTATGTAATGAGATTTTGTATGAAAAATTGTGAAAAAAAAGTTGTTATAATTAATTTATTAAATTTGTGCGGGGATTCGAAAAGTGGTATTTTTGTCCGTTATTCACATGAGTAAGTTTTTTCATTTTATAACTTATTTTGGTTTTATTATCATATTAACAGTTGCTTTTGAAGTTCGCTGGACTGTAGTATAATTTGATGTCGAAGCATCCAGACGGAACTTTTTACTGAAGATTCTGATGGCTTTCGTGTAACTTAATTAACAGTTATTGTCTGTGATTGCGCAGTTGTAAAAGTGGCTTGTATTGGTGGTTATACTGCAATAAAAACTTTTTATTTTGTAATAATTTATTTGTCCCCTGTAGTAATATTAGTGTTTTGAAGGGACTTTTCAATATTAACCATAGGAAACTCATGTAAAAAAAGGCATAGAAAATTGAAATTTGGGGTATTACCAAAAAAAAGAGTCAATTTATAACTAGACCTCAGTTTCACAATCATTTCTTAAACTTAATCTTTCCCTTATGACTGAAATTAGCAAATTTTGACAATATTTTTTTGAAACTAAAAATGAAACATTTTCGAAAAATATTGATACAGATTATGAGTGTTTGGAAGTGAGGTAATCTTTAAAATGACACCTTAATTTCCTGAATATCATAAAAATAAACAAAATCATAAATATTTTTAATGTACTAGATTTAAACTAAGGAAGTTCTTAGTTTAAACGGAAGCCAGACTCCGGTTTCACAATCATTCCTTAGCTAAGAGTTTCCTTAACTTAAATTTAGCAAATTTTGCTAATCTTTTTTTGAAAGTATTGTTGAATATTTTTGTCAAAATTAAATGCAAATGTTTTAATCTAAAAGTGATCTTAAAAATGACACCATAAATTCTTAAAATCTTGAAGATTATAACAAAGTTATAAAGATTTGAAATTTTGCAAGTTAAGGAAAATCTTAGGCAAGGAATGATTGTGAAACCTGGGCAAGGTCTGACTGATTTTAAAACATTTATCCTAGATAAAGGATGAAGTTTTGGTGAATTTTGATTAAGTGAAAGCCAATGTGAGAAGTTCTGCTTTTGCTGATAAAACTTTCCATAATAAAGCCTTATCAACAAAATTCACAATGGCTTATTATTCTAAAGTTTCTGGATTATATCTTTTTTAAAATAAAATTTAATATTTTTTAATTCATTTTGTCAAAAAAAAACTTAATTAAGTCACCCATGTGTAACACAGCAGTTGAACTCAGCGTGTAAAGATAATTGGAAAAATTTTCTAATTTGATCACTCTGCAGGCTTCCGTCAGCGTAAATATGTTTTATAAATGAAATTCAAAGTCTTAATATTTTCATTTTCGTGATAACGAGATATTTTGACATCTTACTTGACGGTAATCATGGTATGATTTATGAGGTTTAATTATTATAACTGTATTTAAGCCCCGTGACGACATGGATATGACAGTGCAGGTTTTTTCCCCGTCATTGTAAATGAAGTCCTGATTGCTGTATCTAAGCATTGTGAAGACATTGATGTGACTGCATGCTTTTCCATCATTGTCACCAGAGTCCCCCTGATAACTCTTTATAGAAACTGCATGGCTTTCTTAAAATAACAGCAGTGCTTTCTCTTTCATTGTTACTGCCGTAATGATAGCTGTATCGAATATTAACTGCAGTATTTTCTATTTTATTATAAAGTCAGTTACGATAGCTTTAGTAAAGGTTCTTTCATTTCCACATGTATGATGGCAGTATTGTTTGTCATTGCTGCTGGAGAAATAGTCATATCTATACTCTAAACATTGAAAAAGTTTAAATGACTATGGAGAAACAGAAAGTATTTTTTGCTGTATGGGGTCTATATAGCTTTAATAGCTTTATATAGGATCTGCATAGCTTAGCTTCTTAGAATAACATCAGTGATTTCTCTTTTGTTATGATAGCTGTTTTAAAGGTCTTTGATTTTGACTATCACATATATGATGGCATTATTGTTTGTCATCTATTTGAGCATGCTCACCTTTTCTCTTGAAAAGTTAGAGATAAAGCAGTCAGTCTAAATTAAATGAAAATACAGTGACAGGACTGCCTTTGAGAGTTGCCTGGTGTCTTCAGTATTATGCAAAGTTCTTGCTTATTGGCTTAAATGCAGTATTTTAAGCTCACTTGAGCCAAGGCTCCAAGGTTTACCGTATTCCTGTGCCTCATACTTTGTTGCATATCTGTAAACTTTTTAGTCATCTCTTCCTAAACTACTAGACCAAATTTGTTGATAGGACATGTACGACTGGGAGTTATTATGTCTAAATGAAGGGTTTTCAGATTTACACAAATGGAATGGTATGTCTCCTTGGGACTCATAGAGGGGGGATATTGTGAAAATATTCCAACTACTTGACCTAAGACGTTTCATATCTGATTCAGGCAAGACAGGTGATCTACATTAATTTCTTACTATTGTCACTGGAGCAGGGGTTTTTTAAGCACCGGAAGCGCGCAAGTGACACAGAGAGAGAACATTTACATGCATTGTTGTTATGCTGTCATTGTGATATCATATACCTGGTACACACTTTTTAATTATCTCTTCTCCAACACCTGCTCCATATTAAATTTATATCATCATATTTAAAAATCAATTCAAACTCTTGCCAACAACATAATAAAAAGACACACATCATTAATCAAAAATGATTATTTTTTTATTTGATGCTGAATATATTATATGTGAATATGTGAATAAATGAATATTGTACTGTGAAATTGCAATTATTGGATTAAAATTGGACCGCAATTTTGACTTCCCTTTTTACAAAGTATTTTAAGATGTTAAAGTGGAAATGATGACAAAAGAAAACCTTTGGGACCTAATTATTATGATTTCGAATAATTCACCTTTTTGTGAAAACCTTATTGGTTTTTGAGAGAATATTATTGGAAATCTTACATTGGAATTTTTCTCAAAAGGTAACAGATGAGACCAAATTATCATTTTGAATTATCTGCGGTTTTTGAAAAAAAATTGAATTTGCAACAAGATTCTATTGTTCTTTTGATTTCTTGGGGTTTATTTTTATTTTATTTTTTTTATTGCTAAACAAGGTAGAAAGGGCTTAGTTAATATAATTAATAAAGGGCCAAATCTTCAAACTCAACTTATCACATTTATTGGTTTGACCCCAGTTGACCATGAGATTGATTGGTTTTTCTGGTTGTAATTCTTTGCTGGGTTTGTTTTGGGCCAATATAATGTGACTTTTGTAATTCTCATGTTAGTCTTAGTCATATATTCTGGAACAGGAAAACTGTAAGTTACTTGTACTAAAAAAAAAAAATAATAATAAATAAATAAAACAAAACTCAAGTCAACTCACTCTGGTACAAGTTTGAAAATTGCTTGTCCCAAAGCTGCAAAATTTCCACCACAGCCAAAATTCCTAATTCATGGAAATGCTTGATTAATAAAAACGAAAAACTAGAAATTTGCTGATGCAACATAAAACACTAATTATGTAGCCATGCAACATAAAACACTAATTATGTAGCCAATCGACAAAGCAATGACCTGGATGATCAAAAGTTTTAAAATTGGCTTATGGGACACCCCAACTGGGTTATGGGTAGCGGTTGGTGAAAAGATCCAAAATTACTTGTTATGGGACATCCCAACTGGGTTATGGGTAGCGGTTGGTTAAAAGATCCAACATTAATTGTTCTTGGGTCCAGTGTAAAGCCAGTTTTAATCTAGCAAAAAATTAAAATTTAAAATTTAAATTTTCTACTGTAAAGTTTGGATTTGGATTTACTGATTTACAATCATGATTGATAGCTGATTCAGTGTAAAACACCATTGATTTAATAGATATAAATGAATGTGCCTTTGAGGTGTTTTTATTGATATCATGCAATATTCATTTATTAAGATTTATTTAGATTTAACTCTAAATAATGTAAAGTAGTCGAGAAGCTGTAGCTGCACCGTAAAACATCATGGCATTAATGAACAGATATTTTCCTTTAAGACCCTTCAATTTTAGTTTAAACATGCAATTTATTCATTTGTAAAAATCAGCCAGTAATGTTTGTATAAGTGAAAAAATATGGATACAGTGTAAAACACCATTGACTTCTAATGAATATAAATGTACCCGTGAGGTATTAATTGCAATCATGCAATTTATTCATTTATTTTTGTAAAACTCCAGCGGTAATGTTGTGTGACAGTGTAGCGTTCAGTCTTTATTACGTCTTGATTGCATTAAGCCTAATGCCAAAGTCTAATATCCGTTTTCATGAAAGGTAATACACATAATTTGGTAAATATTGTCTCTTATAAACAGGCATGTGTATAAATATATTGTTGGTGTAACTTCAAATGGAGGCTGGCGGAGGCTGCTGCCAAGACGTAAATTGATTTTAACCCGAAGATGATGAAGATAAGACCAGTTATATGCTTGATCGCTTTCAATAAATACATTCCCCGTTTCCGTCTAAATTCTACATTTATTGAAGCGGATACAATAAAAGTCGATTTAGAACATGTTAAATATATACATATCCCTGACGTTTACGAGACATTATGAAGTTGTTTGTCTAAAAACCACTTCCATCATTTCTCGTTTGGAACAAAGTCCCGTAGTTTACTATTTTTCTCTTCGTACCATGGTAGCTCAGAAGCTTTGACAGGCATACAGTAATGAAGTTTCTTGTAAGACTTTAACAGACCAAGATTCATGAAAAGAAAAGACTTCATAGAGAAATAGGATTAGTTATTGATTATCTAGTGAATTGATCCATTAAATACGAATGCTTATATGTTCTTATTTATAGTAGAAAGGGAGAGGTTAACGCTAGCACTTTTATTTTATCCCGATAACAATCTATTGGCTTCATGGGTTGGGTAATTGTTAGTTAGTGACCATATTTAGATAACTAAACTCCTTACCATGCAATTCAGCAGTAAAATTAAATATAAGCTATTTGTCTTGTAATCATGAGAGGGCCTGGTCTCGGTGATCGAGTGGAAAAAAGCGTGTGCGTTTGCTGATTAGAGTAACATCTTCTACCACTTAGCTTTGGATCCCGCTTGGGCGGATCCTAGTGCAAGAAAGTCAGTCAGTTCACTTGCTAGAGGTTGGTGGTAATCTTTGGGCACTCTGGTTTCCTTCACAAAGTATAAAATTTGCATGTCTGTTTCAAGTTTATACATGAATAACCAAAAAGAAAAATAAGTAGCAGAAAGAGAATGGAATAGAGTAGAGCACCTAATGGTGTTTTACGTCCCAGTCAGTATTTTTTCTCTTATATCAAGGTGGTTAATTCTGGGATGGTAGAGGAAACCAGAGTAAAGAGAGAAAACCTCTGACTTTAAGCATGCAAACTGAAAAAAACTTTCTTCCACTAAAGTCTGTCGCGAGTGGGATTCAAACCTAGGTGGTGAGAGGCACTGTGATCTGTATGTGCACATTATAGACCAATAGGCCACCTGACAACCTAGGCAGAAAGGGGAAAGATGAAAGTAAACTGCAGATGATTGTCATGTTTAAGTGAGTTGATGATACAGTAGTGTAACTATATACCTTGTATAAATAGCTGATAGACCATTTGTAAATAAATATGGTCAAACTTTCTATCCAAAATCACTTAAAAATAAATAAATACTAGATATAGAGATATAAGTATAAAATAAAAATAAACATATATACATATATATCAGCGACTCTGTTTGATCTCGGATTAACAACCCGCAAACAAAGATTACGGACAGTAGCAATGTTTATACCAGGCGGGTATTAGAGCCGACCAGCTCACGACTATACCAGGCTGTTATTAGAGTTGACCACCTCAGGGGTTTTAACTTTCAGTCTTCTAATTTTCACAACATTTTCCTAACTTTTTCATAAAAATAATTCATGATATTTCAACTTTTCAGTCATACTTTTCAAATTTTTAGAGTTTTCTTAGTATTTTTTTATAGATTCAACTTTTCAGTCTTCCGTTGTCAGATTTTTCAGAAAGCTCTAATAGATTTAACTTTTTAGACTTCAGTTACGTTTTAAAAATATTTTCTAAATAATTGGTTTTTCATGATAGATTAAACTTTTTGGTCTTTAGTTTTCTGATTTTCAGAACGTTTTTAAATAATTTCTTAGATAATCAAATTTTCAGAATATTTTTAAATGTTTTCTGATAAATTCAACTTTGCAATTTTCAGTGTTCAGATTTTCAGAATATTTCCCCGATTTGGTTCAACTTTTCAATTTTTCAGATTTTCAGAATACATGTAATACAGAGATCGATTGGACTGAAAACTGACAGAAATCATGATAGACTCATATTTTTGGCCTGCAGTTTTCAAAATGTTTTCTAAATATTTTCTGATAAAGATTCCTTTCAATTATTCCTTCTTATTCCTTACTTATTATACCTTCTGGCCCCGGTTTCACAATCATTCCTTAGTTAAGATTTTCCTTAACTTAAATCTTGCAAAATTTCAAATCTTAATAATTTTGTTAATTTTCAAGATATTCAGGAATTCAATGTGTTATTTTTAAGATCACCTCTAGATTAAAACATTTGCATTTAGTTTTGACAAAATATTCATCGGTAGTTCAAAAAAGAGATTACTAAAATTTGCTAAATTTAAGTTAAGGAAAATCTTAGCTAAGGAATAATTGTGAAACCGGGACCAGATGTTGTCACAGAAATAAAGGGTTCTCACTTTTATACTTATCAGAAATGTTTAGTATTATAAACTCCCCACTATCTTTATACAGTTTATATAAAGCATGGATTATCACTCTCTCATACTAGATAAAAGATTGATCAGGTTTTGTAAATTATTGTGAATTTTGTTCAGTGTCATCATTATTAAAGGGGATTCTCACTTATAAGCAACCAGCGATTGATCTCTGATAGATTTTTCCGTAAATTATTATGGACTAATGGTTGTATTATTAGATTACTGTGGTATAACTGTAGTTTATCTGTGTACAAATCACCAGTTTATCACCGTAATGAAGCTCACAATGACCAAATATTACACAAAATATTGATAATCTATCAAGACTTGTATCTCATTAATAATAAATTGTTCTTTAAAAGGTGAGTGATTCTAGAGTGCATGGTGCTTGGTAAAGATTTCAAGGTTATGGGTTTGATCCCAGGCTTTCAACCAAGCTCAAGATGACTGAGTATTACACAAAATATTGATAATCTATCAAGACTTGTATCTCATTAATAATTAATTGTTCTTAAATGGTGGGTGGTTTTAGAGTGCATGGTGCTTGGCAAAGTGCTAATTCTGTTTTTGAAGGGTTATGGGTTTGATCCTCAACATTCAATGAGGCACAAGATGACCAAATATAACACAAAATATTGATAATCTATCAAGAGTTGTATCTTATTAATAATGAATTGTTCTTAAAAGGTGGATGATTTTAGAGTTCTTTATGGTCTTGTTGGTCGCTCAATTGTTAAAGCGTTCATTCTGTTGGTGCAGGCCCAGTTATGGGTTTGATCCCTAGCATTTCAATGAAGAACAAGATGACCAAATATTACACAAAATATTGATAATCTATCAAGATAATAATAAAATGTTCTTAAAAGGTGGGTGATTCTAGAGTGCATGGTGCTTGGTAAAGGTTTCAGGGTTATGGGTTTGATCCCTGGCTTTCAACGAAGCTCAAGATGACCAAGTATTACACAAAATATTGATAATCTATCAAGACTTGTATCTCATTAATAATAAATTGTTCTTAAAAGGTGGGTGATTCTAGAGTACATGGTGCTTGGCAAAGGTTTCAGGGTTATGGGTTTGATCCCTGGCTTTCAACGAAGCTCAAGATGACTGAGTATTACACAAAATATTGATAATCTAGCAATACTTGTATCTCATTAATAATTAATTGTTCTTAAAAGGTGGGTGATTCTAGAGTGCATAGTGCTTGGCAAAGTGCTATTTCTGTTTGTTTAGGGTTATGGGTTTGATCACAACATTCAACGAAGCTCAAGATGACCAAATATTACACAAAATATTGATAATCTATCAAGACTTGTATCTCATTAATAATAAATTGTTCTTAAAAGGTGGATGATTCTAGAGTGCATGGTGCTTGGCAAAGGTTTTAGGGTTATGGGTTCGATCCCTGGCTTTCAACGAAGCTCAAAATGACTGAGTATTACACAAAATATTGATAATCTAGCAATACTTGTATCTCATTAATAATAAATTGTTCTTAAAAGGTGGGTGATTCTAGAGTGCATGGTGCTTGGCAAAGGTTTCGGGGTTATGGGTTTGATTCCTGGCATTTAATGAAGCTCAAGATGACTGAGTATTACACAACATATTGATAATCTATCAAAAGTTGTATCTCATTAATAATTAATTGTTCTTTAAAAGATGGGTGATTCTAGAGTGCATGGTGCTTGGTAAAGGTTTTGGGGTTATAGGTTTGATTCCTGGCATTTAATGAAGCACAAGATGACCAAATATTACACAAAATATTGATAATCTATGAAGAGTTGTTTTTCATTAATAATAAATTGTTCTTAAATGGTAGGGGATTCTAGAGTGCATCATGTCTTTGTAAAGGTTTCAGGGTTATGGGTTTGATTCCTAGCACGTCACGACCAGATATATATATACAAAAAGAGCTTAAAACAATTTTCTATAGATGTTCGCTATAGCAAGTTTAACTGTAAAAATTTAGACTCAAATTGGCTATGGAATGCTTAATAAAATCATATCACATCATTGAAAATATGCTACTCTTAAAGATTTATTTAGACTCCTAGTGCAGTAATTATTTTCAACAAAATAAAGCCGAAATCAACATCATCCACCCATCAAAATTAAATGGTTAAATGTTCCAACTAAAGATTAATAACACTACCAGCTAGTTCAAACTAAAGTCAAAAAGCTTTATAACGCACTTGTTAGAATGCCAGTTGATGGAATCTGTATTCTTTCTATGGATTATTTGAGATTATCCCAAAAAATATTTTATCATTACAAAGGTTTAAGAGTATCAAAGCTTATTTCAGAATATTTGTTCATTTCTGATGGTGTTTATCAAAGGAAATTAGACTCCGAAATTGGTCTTTAGATGCTTTTATACGCAGATCGTAATTTTAGCTCGAAAGCTGGATTTTATACAATTTAGGAAAATCCATGATCAATAAATCGTCCGATACATGCTCATTTATTTCTGATAAAAGGAGAGGTTTTAGTACTGTCAAATAGAAATAATACACAAATTGAATTAAAAATCACAAAACACAAAACATGATATTATAGATATTAGAGAGATGCAGGTTGAATAACCTATAATGTATGTATATAGATAGATATATGTATATATAGTAAATACATGGTCATTGACGGTGAATAAAGGTCGTATTTGGTGAGGGTGAGAAAACGTGTAGAAAGCGAGGCTCTGCCGAGCTTTCTACACGTTTTCGCCCCCGAGCCAAATACGACCTTTATTCACCGTCAATGACCATGTATTTATTTTATCCTGCAACAGATACGTCCTAAAATTATAATTGTAACTGCGTGTTATCCATCTGTTTGACTTGTTTGTTTACACTCCAAGCGCAAGGATACAAATGTTTACGTGACGTCACGCTACCCCATCACACCCGTATTTGTCATTTTCGCTCAGTCCGACTTTCAAGCACATGTAGTTCTCAATTATTTAAATAAATAACTACAATACAATATTATTTTCATATTTAATATATGTAACAAAATCTTAAATTCTTACAATAATAATATTAAAATAAATATTCTTTGATGAAATGTTGCAGACGTTTTTCTGTATTTCTGCCATATTCTAAAAGTCCGGCGGAATAAAGTAACAACTTATAATTTTTCATTTTTATTTTTAAATTATATTTATATAACTATGTGTATTTTTAAAAAAAAATCAATCTTTTTTTAAAATAAAATATTAAAATTTATGAATTTATTGATCATGTTTATTATACTGTGTTTTGTTTACATTGAGAATGGGGTTCTTTTGGGTCAAAAGTTACATCAAATGTTGAATGGAAAAAGTAGTGCCGTAACTGTGACGTCACAGTTAGCGCGTGGCTTTATTGGGTCAGTGACCGAATAAAGATAAGGTTTATTCGGCAGGCTTTATGATGTCAATGTACACGTTAGTTGCAGGATAAATATCTTCATTTGGTATATTTGATGTTTTGCATATTATAATTTGAGTGGAGTGGAATAATCTTTTTCACGCCCATAATTATTTCAATTAAGTCAAAGTGGTAACAGTTAAGTAAATGATGGCGGCGTAGAATGGAATAATGATGTTTTACACCCCAGTCAAGATTCTTTCACTTGCTGCATCAGTATTGGAATGGTAGGGGAAACCAGAGTACTGAGAAAAAACCCACATACCTTTGGCAAGCGAACTTACAAACGTTGTCACACTATTTACTAGGATCTGCCTGAGTGTAATTCGATCAGACCTTAATACTTACAATTTGAAAGCATGACTTTAAATGAAGCCACAGTTATGGCAACATAACTGCAACATTGACACAAGAAAAATATTATTATCACAGAATTCAATACTGCAAAAATAAACCTTTATATAGAATGGGTCTTTCGTGTTTGCAAATGGAGTCAAAATAAAGTCACATTGGTGGTGTTGGTTGCATTAATATTTGGAGTCAAAAAAAAGTCACATTAATGGTGTTGGTTGCATTAATATTTGGAGTCAAAATGAAGTCACATTGATGGCGTTGGTTGCATTAATATTTGGAGTCAAAATGAAGTCACATTGATGGCGTTGGTTGCATTAATATTTGGAGTCAAAATGAAGTCACATTGATGGCGTTGGTTGCATTAATATTTGGAGTCAAAATGAAGTCACATTGATGATTGATGGCGTTGGTTGCATTGATATTTGGAGTCAAAATAAAGTCACATTGATGGCGTTGGTTGCATTAATATTTGGAGTCAAAATGAAGTCACATTGATGATTGATGGCGTTGGTTGCATTGATATTTGGAGTCAAAATGAAGTCACAGTGATGGTGTTGGTTGCAATGATATTTGGAGTCAAAATGAAGTCACAGTGATGGCGTTGGTTGCAATGATATTTGGAGTCAAAATGAAGTCACAGTGATGGCGTTTGTTGCATTGATATTTGGAGTCAAAATGAAGTCACAGTGATGGCGTTGGTTGCAATGATATTTGGTGTCAAAATGAAGTCACAGTGATGGCTTTGGTTGCAATGATATTTGGAGTCAAAATGAAGTCACAGTGATGGCGTTTGTTGCATTGATATTTGGAGTCAAAATGAAGTCACAGTGATGGCGTTGGTTGCAATGATATTTGGTGTCAAAATGAAGTCACAGTGATGGCGTTGGTTGCAATGATATTTGGAGTCAAAATGAAGTCACAGTGATGGCGTTTGTTGCATTGATATTTGGAGTCAAAATAAAGTCACAGTGATGGCTTTGGTTGCATTCATGTTTGCAAATGGTTTAAAATGAAGTCACAATGATGTCAACAATAATAAAAGATCACATATATTAGAAAAGGTACAGCATATGAATTTTATGTTGCAAGAGTAAAGCTTTTTATGTACGTTGAAAACAGGACAAAAATAAGTAGTCTAGTGATAGTGGAGCAAAATCCTATAGTGATGTTTTAATTACGATTGTATTCCTAGCATTCATAATCTTATATCATCATCATGATTCTACTGGTATTGAATCAATACGAAGGCTTTATCATAGCTAGTGTTTGTCAAAAGGTAATTTTTCATTAGTTTTTAGAGTACACTAAAAGAACGCTACAGTAATCAAACTGTCTTTGATTGTATCTTTATTGAACATTGCCATATAATACAGCGGCGTAAAGGGATCATTTAATCTCGCTAACTTAATTGCTCTCTAGACATGTAAATCTTGGTGGAATTATCGACAGAAATTGCCTTCAAGAATTCATTTTCTCTACTGTGTTCAACGACAAAAAAAACGAGGGAATTTGCTCGTAGATATTAAGTGATGATTTCGGACATAGAAGACCGACAATTATACTTCCCTAAGGTAATTATTTTTGATGGCGGCCATGATTCTTTTCCTTTTATTATATTTGGACGGAGTATTAATCACTGTCATAATAAGAAAGATGATCGTAAATAGAACTGATATTAAATAATTTATGATCACACGAGCGCTGATATCAAACTGTTTGACAACAACGTTTAAAGGATTCATTTTTTTATGTCCTGAAAACTTAATACGGTACTTTAAGAATCTGTGATTAAATCATCGCCTAACTCAGCATTTTTTTAATGGTACTGGTAAGTTTTTAATATTTTTATTATTAATGCTTTTAAATACGCCTAATAAAAATCATTTTTTTTATGAAATATGAAAATTAAAAGTGCATTAAAGGATTAATACAATCGATAAAATTTAAATCTTAAATTTGTAAGTCAGAACCTTAATTAATTGGGCTATACTTATGTTCATAATTACCGGTATATATGTATCATGATCAAGAACCAAAAAAGGGGAAAAACATGGATTTTCCAGTTGAGGTTTGTTTGGGGACACTTTTGAAATGGCATCTTGTTATCTTTGGAATTATTTAGTTTTTGGTATGGTCTAGAGTGGCAAGCTAACTACGGTACCAAACTTTCTCACCAAGATCCAAGTGGCATTGGAACCTAGAGGATGAGAGACATTGTGATCTGTAACCACTGCACTACAGACCACTCTCCCTAATAACTGAGGCCCCTAATTTGGTTTAAAGACTACATTGTTAGGTGTGACCATTAGAAAGAAGTTATTGCTTTCCCTGCATGGTACTCAATATATTTTGTTCATTACTTTATTTTCCAGACTCTTACATAACCTTTACAGCATTTCATCATGCCTGGTATAAATTCCCCAGATAAAAATTTAAAAACATTGTCTTTGTTTGCCAACATGACCTTTAAATTTTCATCAAGATTATTTATTATCTTTTCTGTAGAAATTCTTTTATCCACAATTTTTATCTAAATTTGATGCCAGATGGTAAAATGTTACAGAGAAATGTTACATAATTCTTCAGATAAGTTGCATAACTCGTTATTAGATTTATTAGATAGTTGAAGAGATTTTTTTACAGAACTGCTGACAAAAAAAATGAAATGTCTACAATATTTATCACTAATTGTAGTGATCGTTAGGGTAACAGAATAAGTTTTTCAGTAATTAATCTAGCTAAAGATGTGGTGGGTGGAGTAATGAAGTTTTATACACCAGTCAAGATTCTTTCACTTATATCGAGATGGTCAGTTCTGGAATAGTAGAGGAAACTGGGAGTGTAAGGAGAAAACCACAGAGCTTCAGCAAGCGAACTGACAAACTTTATCACACTTAATCTGTTCTGGGATTCAAGGGATTTGAACCTTAGTGGTGAGAGGCACTGTGATCCATAATCCTCCAACTAACACCTACCCACCTCCCATTCAAATTCAAGATTATTTTTCTCATAAAAAGGAGAGGTGACCAGTTCTGGAATGATAGAGGAAATTGGAGTGCCCAGAATCACCCAGTCTGTCAATCCCATTATTGTGTCTGTTCCCATATCTTCTATGTCTATGGCTGGATTTTGATCAAACATAGCACAAATGTAAACAAATATAAGATTATGTATTGCATACTAAATATAGGTACATAGGTCAAGGTTCAGAGTTTTCCCTGATGCAAGTTTCCTGCGTATCTGACACAAGTTTTTCTTAATGGACCTCCAATAATCTAATTGTGTGTCTTATGGGATACAAAAATTAAATCCATGCTGGGCTATAAATATTTTTTCAGTCTAAACAGATCTATATCAGCAGTAATATTTGAATGCTATTTATTGTTGACAAACACTTGTTTGACTGGAATTGTCCTACTTTTGTTTTTGTAAAGCGCAAGTATGAAGCATGTTTGTGAACTTGCATCGTTGTTAGTTACCACATGGCATCGCAACGGAAATTGTTTTCCTTCTTCGGCAATTCTGTAATTAATAATCCAGGCGATTATCATAGTAGTGAACACACAAAACTGTAGTGTCCGAAAATGACGGATATAAATGGGACTTTCAGATCTTGACCAAGGACTCCTGCAACATTGCCCTGGGAGTCCTAAGGATCATAAAGTCAAATCTCAGAAATAAAAAATTGCCAATCTTGGAGATGGGGTATATGCCCCTCAAGAGATTGATCTAGTTTTAATGCCTGATAATTAAAAAAATGTTAAACTGCTGCAGTATCACACTGTTGTATCTTGCTGTAATGTGGTTGCTAAGCTTTTTTTCTGTACTTTTAACTTTATCACACTGGTAGTTCAAATACCTGTATTGATTTTTGTCAAATAACAAGCAACAAAGTCATTAAAATTCAGTGTTTTCTGCTTAATTCATAGTAATTATTTCCGTTGTAAGCACAATCATGGAAAAGTGGTCCTGTTGGGTTATCGATAATTTAAAAATGGCAACTTTGAGTCGGAAAGTGAAATTTCAATTAACCTGATCAAGCAGTAGAATTGGAACTAAAATATCAGCAATGATTAAAAGACATGCGATGTTCGAACTTCTGCTACATTAAGTTATTAGGTTTTTCCGTAAAAATGAACATTGAACGGTGTCGCACAGCGGAGTGTGTATTTAAGATCACACTAGTTGTATATTATTACACTTTGTTACACAGTGTTTTACAACCTTCTAATGTGTGGTATAATAACTGAAGCTGATGTTAGTCTGGCCGTATATAAAAGAGGTATCTATGTAATGACTGGTTGGAATAATGTTTTACACTTCAATCAAGGCTATATAAAATATACTTAACAAAAAAAATTAGGGACCATTGTGAAATTTGAAATAAAAATCCAAAAACTGAAAAAATGTAAAATCCATCTGTATTTTGTTCTTATTCTTTTCTTGTTTCATATGATGTTATAAAGTAAATGTTTTGTGCATGAAATTAAATCTCCTTCATGAAATTATGAGAAGAGTGAATATGAAATGATATGATTTACGTTCTACAAAATTAAATAATGTTTTTGATGTGGTCCTTAATTTGTTTTTGTTGAGTATATTTACCTATGTGATGGCTGGATGGAATGGTGTTTTACACCCATACTTTGAGATCAAAATACACATACAGTACAGCCCAGTCAAAAGTTTAACATTAAGTTAACTAACTTAGGCCAAAGGGTCAGCTCAATTCGACTCCTCGTTTGTGGTGTACTGACAGCTTTTCGGCAGCTGCTTTCCATCTCTCTATAGTTTTCTACCATTAGGTATTGATATCTCGGCAGCCCAGCTTCTACTCTTTTCGTTGGCTCACCGTTGAACTTTCGACAGGCCTGTATTGTATGCAGTTAAATTTGATTTTAAAAGCCCTTTCCCAAAATTCAAATTATTCAAATCATACTATGGATATCCTGAGAGATATTTTGGCATTGATAAAGTTCTTTATTCTATTCTTCTCATGAAATCATGAGAAATGTTGATCCAATACCATCTCTATTACAGTATTTTTATAATATCCTGGGAATTAATACCAGAAATTCCTGTGAAAACTCAGGATAAATTCTCCAGGTATTCCTTGGATTTCTCGGGAGGATTTTGCAAGGGGGGGGGGGGGGGGGGGCCAATCACTTTGTTGCAAAACCTGTTTATAAGACCAAAAATTGGATGAACAAATGAGCCATGGGTAAATCAAGGTTTCACTGTATATTCATGTATATGAGAACCTGACATTAATGATTTATGTACACACAATTAGTGTTCTTCTCAGGAGTACAATCTACTGATGTGCTGGACCCGGTATGGGGTATGACAGTAAGTGTTTATGATAAGCCACTTATAACTGACTATATTTGTTTATCAGTACTAGATGGTGTAATATCTGAGTGTTTAACTGTCTGTCTCTCTCTTCCTTCTATCTGTACATCGTTGTGACACATGCCTCTTGATCAGTTAATCCTTTCCTGACAGACTCTAACACTGTTTCCGTTGTTTTTAAGGATGTCCATTTCTAGTCATCTTATGTCCTTCAAATATGTTTCATTTTGTGTATCCTTGCTTGCTTACAATGTAGGAAGTGAGAGATGCTGTGATCGGCAAGTGTGTGCTTTAGACCACTAAGCCCACTGAGGCCCCTAATTTAAGAGCTAGAAACAAGGATCCTTCAAATGTGTTTCATTTTGTGTATCCATGCTTGCTTACAATGTAGGAAGTGAGAGATGCTGTGATCCGCAAATGTGTGCTTTAGACCACTAAGCCCACTGAGGCCCCTCATGTAAGAGCTAGAAACAAGGAATATTTGCACATCATTATCCCAGTTTGTGTACCTATACTTCTTTACAACCTGGGAAGTGACAGATACTAAGACAATCTGGTCATTGAGGCCCCTCATTCAAGAGCTAGAAAGAAATGACCAAGGAATATTTGCACAATTTGTCAGCTACATAGAATTTGAATCTTTTTATCCTTACTTTTTGACAGATATAGCCATGTGCTACAGTTGCCATGTCCACTGTTTCTTGGAAAAACCTAGGCAGTAGAAACATTGTAATCCCTAAGCCAGTGTTTCACTGAGGCCCCATTTCATGAATGGCTCTTTTGTATCAAAAGATTTCTTGTAGCATGTAAACCAGAGTTTTTGCTCTGTTTTTCATTTATTTATTTATTTATTTATTTATTTATTTATTTTTATTTATTTATTTTTATCAGTTTATTTTGCCCCTCCTCCTCCCACCTGTTCTGGTGTAATTATGTCTTATCAGATTTATTGTTCTGATGTTGCTGATGCGCTACTCTACTTTACGACTTTTTGTCTGGCAGGTGCTTGTTAATCTCACCTGCCAATTAAGGATAAAGATAATCCTGGTGATAAATCCATATACTTGATTAGTGTTACAGAAATAACTGATAATGACAGGTAGTTTATTACATTTTAATATTGGTAAAATATCATGTGATGTTCTTCTTCAATACTCTTCAGGTCATTGGCATCGGAACATTTTGTTTAGATTTTGTTTGAAGAAACTCTTTGCAGAAATTGGATATATCTTTTAAGGAAATGCAATACATGGAACACTATATTGAAACCATTAGTCTTATCAACACAACCTAACACACCCACCTACCCACCCATCAAATAAACTGTTACTTGAGTCTCAGCAATACTTCCCAATTACTGAAGTGGATAAATGGTGAAGGTATTACATTGGATGGGGCATCTGAAGTCATTGGCTCGATCAGTACTGTATAATGGTCTGAGAGGAATACATCTAAGTTTAAGGTCTCTTCCGTAAGACCTGTAACTTTCATTCTATGTGCTTGGCAAATGGCATTGAAAAGAACAGTTGCTTCCTATTTTCAAGTCTTGGTCAGACCCAGCCAGGGTTTGAACCCTGACCTCCAACATAAGTAGCAAACATTCTACTAACTGAGCCACCATAGTGGTAATGAGAGAGAGAGACGGAGAGTATGTGTGACATAGAGAGAAAGTATTTGAGAGAGTAAAAGAGAAAATGTATAGAAGTCACTAAGAGAGAGAGAGAGAGAGAGAGAGAGAGAGGAATGGAGGGAAATCACATATGACACAAAGTAATAGAGAGAGGGAGTATGCATAACATAGAAAGTATTTTAGAGAGTAAAAGAGAAAATATGATGGGTGATATTAGCCATGACACTCCACCTTAACTTTACTGTATAGCGCCATCAATGTACACATGCATTTTGACAGTCTACAGTTAAATTTTATTACTGTAGAGTTATTTAACTGTAGACTGTCAAAATGCATGTGTACATTGATGGCGTGCTACAGTAAAGTTAAGGTAGAGTGTCATGGCTGATATCAGCCATGTAAGAAAATGTACAAATGATGAGAGAGAGAGGGGGGGGAGAAAGGAGGGAGATCACATATGACACAATGTACTAGTAGGTAATCCTCTTTAAGAACCTGGGAAATGACATGTGTTTAGATATTGATCAGGATGTTAAACATCCTTGTCAGACATCTCTTTCCTTTTGCATTACTATGAGTTACAACTAATTAGCACCCTTGATAAAAAGTAAAACATTGTCAATTGATAATTAACACTCTTTAAAAAGTAAACAAAAATATGATACATAAGTACATGATACAGATAACACTTCCAATAAAAAGCAAACATCGGTTGATAATTAACACTAATTAAAAGTAATGAAACAAACAAAATTTGATGAGGAAACACAAAGAACAAAACATGATACAGAAATACAAGATCAATTCACTACAGAGTGCAAGATATGCATTCATGAAAAAATATTGATAATCTCTCTTCTTTAAATAACCGTGAGTTACAAATGACAACCCACCTCCCCTCACTAATATAACTAGAAAAAGCTCACAAAAAATACCCCCCCCCCCTCCCAAAAATCAATCAGATCAAATTTTTAACTAGGAGGTGCACATCTACATTATATCACAAAGATTGTGTGAAAGCTTCATGAAAATTCATTGAAGGGTTTAGGAGGAGTTGCGGATAAGAGATAGGTATCCTAAGGTGTAACGGAAGGACGGACGGACACCCCTATCACTATATACCCCCCACTTTTTAAGTGGGGGTATAAAAATATATTTCATGTTGCAACTAACAAACTCTCATTAAAAGTAGACAAACAAAATGTGATGCAGAAATACATGAACAAGATATGATGCATATAACACCCCCATTAAAAAGCAAACAATGTGAGTTGCAAATTAACACTACTGTGAATGTATTAATTTTAGTATGAACGAATTTACAAATTTTAGCGCAAATCATAATTTGGGTAAGTTCATGCAGATTTGAATTAGCATACAAAAACACCTTAATTCATCTCTGCGATTTGATCAGTAAAATTTTGGCATTATGAAAGGGTTTTGGCGATAAATCAAGGGAGACAATTAAAGAAAAATAGAAGGAATTTTGGACTTTAAATCGCTGTGGCAATGAGCAAGATGGCAAAATTATTGAAGTGCATTAAAACCTATTAAACTGCATATCTTGATTTTATTTAATTTGACAGTGGATTTCAATTTCCACTACTGTAAAATGAACATTGCTAAAATAAGTACACTACTTGCTAAAGTGAAAATTGTTAATACAATTGTATTAAATAAACAGGTGTATTAGTACACCTCCCAAATTTGAGTGAGGTATTCAGTTCTTGATAAATATTGATAATGATAAATTTCTCTTGTCAAATTTGTATTATCTTTAAGTATATTAAAGTAAGTTGAGAAACTGTTAAAATTTAAGCATGTTCATAAAAATTATTAAAATATAAGGGGCAATAAATAAATACCAAGAGGGTTATTTGACACATGAAATATACAACTTTGTAAATATCCCTACCAATGGGGGTATGCATAAATAGCTGTAATAAGTTGTTCAGATTTCTCCAATTTCATTCGAAATTATTATTAAATTCTTAAGAAAATAAGAAATAAAAGACTAATATATTTTTATCTATTATGCTTCATTGGTTTTTAGCGTATTTGCACATCATAAACATGTTATCATCTTTTATTTTATTTTTATAGGTTAAAAGTGAACACCCTGATAAATATTTATATATATATATTGTATGACTTTATAAATAAAAACAATTGTTATAAACAATGAGGTATCCCATATATTATTGTGTGATCAGATTATTAATAAATAAATAAACAGGTGATTATTTATATTCATGTACATTGGGTCCCCGGTCGAATAGATCCAATCGGGTCCCTGATAAAAGAAATGTTAATCCCTGTGGAATAGGCAGAACTCAGGGTCCCATTGATAAAAGAAATATCATGCATAAGTTATTATCAGTATACTAATGCAAGTAGTGCCTTATGAACTAAACTTTTAATAACACTTTACCATTTTATCTGAATGTTTTTACTTTTGAGGTATTGGGGACCAAAGCTTGCAAACCCTTGCACATTTTGGCAGGACTTCTTTGGACTTCTTTTTGTAAACAACAAACATAACCACCAGTTAAATTCTATTAATTTTTTTTTTTAAATGATGGTTCAAAAGGCTTGATTCCATCAAATTTAGGCTTTTCCAGTAAAAAATAAAATTTGACTGTACGGGGAGGGGCCATAGTTACATATTGCAGTCCTTCCCTTTTTCCTGCATATTGGAGGAGTGAAGTATATGGTGTTTTGCACCCAGTCAAGAATCTTTCACTTTTATCAAGACAGTCAGTTCTTGGGTAATGGAGGAAACATGAGTACACAGAAAAAACTTTTGAATCTTTGGCAAGCAAACTGACAAATTTCTCACACTATGGCAAATATCCGAGTGGGATTTGTACCTATAGGCAGTGAGAGATGCTGTGATCAGTAAGTGTGCACTTAGACCGCTCAGCAACCAGACCCTGGGCTGTGCATATTGAAAGTATAACATTGAAAAACAAATGTTTGGAGTGATGATTGTCAGAGTTTTATGTCTACAAGATATATTTACAGCTGTTTTATTAAGCTTGATCTCCGCCAACAAAAGATGCTGTTAAATTCTCCCAGGTGCCCAATATCGACCAATCAATATCTTGTTGTTTACTCAGGAAATAATGTAATAATTAACAGTCATTTAATCCCATTATCAAATAAAATTGTTTAAATAATGGTCAACAATCAACCATGATGAATAGGGGAGTTTTAAAACTATTATCAATATATTGATCACATAAGTGAGGTAAGACCTGATTGTAAACACACCTGTAATGAATTTGATTGACTTGAAATTGACATGACCACATGGTTATTGTTGTAAATTTCACTTTCATCCTGCTATAGACATATGTCACATCACACCTTGAAATCTTGTTATCATTGTACTATCAATACCTAAACAGATTGGGGACAAATTGGAGATTTTTACCTTTACCTACAGTGTGAGGTAAGGGTTATTTGTAGATTTATCTGGAATACAAGGTGATGCCCTAGAGGGTGTATATTTTAAAGAGCTAATAAGATACATTTAAAGTCATCAGGGTCAAGTAAACAACACATTGGGTCTTATATTAATTCCTGTATTAAGACAGTAAAATATGCACAAAAAAGGAAGACAATTAATTTATTTAGTGATAACTTGTTTTAAAAGTTTTACCTGGTAAATTAAAGGTATAATTTGATCAGTTTGACCTGTTGGGTTGAACCATATATACTTTATGTGTAAATCCTTTATGCAGTTGGTATTATAACCACAAGAGTGCAATATGAAGGGAAAACGTGGTGGCCAAACCAGGACTTGAACTCAAGACTTTTTTTTTTTAAAATACACATGTATTATTGAAAAGTTTAACAGGTGAAGCTCCCCAGGTGTCCATCCGTCAAGCTATGTCTTCCACAAAGTTTTGACTTTTAATTCTAATGAAAATTAAAAGACATATTTTTTACCCAAATCTAGAAATTCCATGAATGTATAATCCAACCTGTTTTGAACTTATGACACTTCTAAATCATATTTGATTTATTGGTCCTGTTTAATATGGAGGTTAAAATCCTATTATGCATGTCACCACCCAGGTCAAGTTTGTTGAACTGTAAACTGTCTGACTGTGTCATCAGTTGGGTAGACTGACTAAAAGTATACAGTTTCCTGTTTTCTACAATGAAGTGAAAGTGCAACCACAATTCAGTTTTTATATTGCATGTGTATGTGTCAGACTGGGGTTAAATCGGTCAGGTGAAGAAGGATAATATTTATTGTGAATGGAAGCTATATTATATGTATGAAGATATCGTGTCTTGTTTCTCACCTGTTTAACGATGAATTAAAACTATACATGTGATATCTATATGGTGTCTCAGTGTATGGTTGTACACTAAGGATTATTAATTTATACTGCATGTTTCAGGGTAAGTTTCAGGACATTTATTTTTTACCTGTCCGTCTCAGGGCCTTACTCTGCATTTGCCATAGAATATGTGGCATGTCTGTATGTTTAAAGGGACAGACCATCCATGTGATATCTTTGGTCTATTAGTTTCACTGTAAGGATTATTAATTTGTGCTGCATTTTTCTTGGTAAGTTTAGGACTTTTTTTCCCCTTTAAGCAGTATATTTACCATAGAATATTAGGATTTTTTTATTTTTTGATACACAATTTTTAAAGAGATTATGTGATATGTATATACACTAAGGATTACCATATTAATTGATAGTACTGCATATTTCAGGGTAAGTTTTAGGACTTTTATTTTTACCTGTCGGTCTCCTACTTTTGCATTTGCCACAAAATATGTGAAATTTTTGTGACAATATTTCGTATGTGGTTGATACAGAGTTTAAAAGGGACCATGTAATATCTTATGGTGTCTCAGAGTATTACACTATAAGGGTTATTATTCATACTGCATGTTTCAGGGTAAGTTTTAGGACTTTTATTTTTACTGTCCGTCTCTCCCAGAATATGTGGTATTTTTGTATGTTACATTGATACCATGTGATATCTATGGTGTCAGTTCATTACACTAAGGATTATTAATTTGTGCTACATACTTCAGGGTAAGTTTTTTAGCTTAGCTGCACATTCGCTATACAGTATGTGGAATTTCAATGGCAATATTTTGTAGGTGGTTGATACAGAATTGAAAAGGAACCATGTGATATCATGACAGCCTTCTGGTCATCCTTGTAGGACACTTGGACAGAGGAAGGTGTATTTGTACTGTGTTTTACAAGATGTTTATTTTGCATGGACTCAACAGGTGGCTGATTAGATCAGATCAATCAGTTGATCGTCTCACTAGTTAAAATTGGGAAGGGCTTGGGTTCGAGTCCCGGTTTAGAAGCTGCATTTTTCCCTTTCCTGTTAAATTTGGAGGCTGGGAATTGGCTGACCAACAGGTTGGTCCAAAGGTGGAACCTGGTGGTTTCAATTCAAGGGAGTTGAATTGAAAAAAAGGAAGGGAGGAACGTGGTGGGCTTGATTTGACAGGTGGCTGATTAAATCAATCAATAGAGTGTCCCGCTGTTATTGGAGAGGTCCTGGATTCGATTCCTGGTTTGGCTGCTGCGTTTTTTTACCTTTCCTAGCTGTTACATTTGTTATCATAACCTGTTAGAAATGATCAAATTTCATTAAAGTTGTTATGGTTTCAGTTAACACTTCAAACTTGATGATGCAGGTATGTTTCAAGAAAGCCTTACTAGATAGCTAAGTTACACTATCAAAAACTTTGATAAAAGGAATTTGATCAAGGTAACTTTGATCAAAATGTAGACGTTTACACTTTCAAAGTTTTCTATCAAAGCCTACAACAAAGATGAGCCTTAAGAAGTTCAAAGTCAGAACCTTGGTTTTTTTTATCCCAAGTTTTTTTCAATAGTCTAAACACTATTCAATGTTACTTTGATCAAAGATTTCGATAGTGTAAAGATAGGCATCATCTAGCTATAGTGCCCCTGTTATTGAAATTTGCATATACATACAGTGGCCCCCTCTCTGCAATACACATGACTCTGATTTATACATGTACTGAGTAAGTTAAACGGGTTTTTTGTTTCAGTCACCCTATGTGACATTTAGGAGATTGTTTCTGTGGCTTGCTGGTAAATCACCTAACAATTTGTTCTAATATTATTTTTCATACAGATTACAGATTAAAAAGGTTATGACTGGTTATAATAACATTATATCGGTTTATATTATGTACTTTATATGCAGTATGTCACCACAATTTGTGAGTTATGACATCGTTTGTTATCAGAGCCTGAATCGGCTGCTGTAGATAGAGTTATAAGTAATGTTCAGTTGGTATTTAGCATTACTTATTGCTTATAATGACGAAGGTCACCTGTTCAAGTTCTGGTCTTACCCTGTATTTCCCTTTTAAGTCTTTATTTTTTGTACAAAAATGTTTGCAAGATATGTTACAAATCTTTAACTTAAAATGCATATCATTCCTTTCGGACTGTGTAGTAGTATGTCCAAAGATGAATCTGTATGCCAAGCCAGGGACGTAGCTGAGCATGTTGATAAATTATACACTGTAAACGTGAAAAATGTGCCGTTTTTCTATGGGGTATAGGGGCATGCTCCCCCAGGAAATTTTGAAAAAATACAACAAAAATGGTGCGTTTTTAATGAATTTCGACCCTTATCTATTAAACTTCAAAACGAAATTCAAACGACCACTGAATTGTACATTGATTTATATGCATAAATCATCTTGTTCATTATGATAGTTTCAGTATCGAGGGTTAAATTTTGTATTGCTTTCAAATTTTTAATATAGCTGTCATATAATTATTTTTTAACATTTTAAAATATGATATTTGACAAAATTAACTTACACATGGTCGTATGTGCGTATGCTCAGCTACGCCCTTGCAAGCTTTGCTTTTCCATCCTGTATTGTTTTTAGGGGACTTGGTGGCCTTGCACCCCAGTTTCCTCCACCATCCATCTTCAATATAAGTGACAGAATCATGACTTGGGCATAAAACACCATTACTACACGCATACTCATTTCTGTATTAATTGTTTTGAAGAAAACTTTGATTATATTTGTATGACGTCACAATGATGGCCATATGACTTGTATGTCTCAATGCTTTTTAATAATATCATAAGAAAACCACTTTTTAATAATATTATAAGAAAACCATATTAAATTGTTATATAGACTGTTTTTATTATACAAAAACATCCGTAAGTTGATACACATATATCAATTTTCTTTATGTTATATATTACTTTCTGGACTTCCTTTTTGATAATAAATATTTAACAGGAAATGAAAAAGAAAAATAGATATATGGTACATAATTGTGAAAAAAGGGAAAATGATCCCAAAATAAACGTATGGTAGTTATAGAACCAATTTCCTTCTTTCAAGGCTTATTGTCATCAAAGCATTAGAAGTCAAAATAATTTGAGAATGGCAATGAAAGAGAGAAAAAATATTTTGTTGACAAATATTATTTTCTGTATTAATGGGACCTAATCATGCAGGAAACCCGTTATTGATGTAACTCGAACTCGGGATCCGACCTCCGAGCTCTATCAAGCAGGAAACGGGTTATATTGATGTAACGGTAACTCATATATTCTCGACCTGCATGCTTTGTACATTTCCCATAATTCAACATTTTAAGACTAATATTTTGTCTACGTATTGATTTGAAGATCTTTGTCGTTTTTATTATCTGATCTGTTTGTTTTACCAGCGTATTTTCTGTACAAATATGGTCCAGTAATTTAATCTTTCAGAATAACATCTTTGTTGCAGTATTAAGTTGTTAAAATCAATGCTAAATACATTATGGACGGAAGTCGGCATAACCAGAATTCATACTTAATGAATGCTCTATAAACACTAACTGCTATTCCATGACTTGTACGACTATCAAAAGCTTTTTATTTCATCATACTAAAACAATGTCCTAATGCATTATGCTAATTCCTAAAAGATAAGAATTTTAAGATAATATTTTTTATTGGTCATATTTGAACACGAAGTGATTTTTTGTCAAATTCTCTGTCTTAGCACTAAGAGTTGTGTAAGACTGGTTGCGTGACTGACTTTGTTTTACTGTTTCTTTTAAACTCATAGATCATTTGAATTATTTTGATTTATGAGTGCTTTATCATGTTCTAGTGCTGGGGGGAGTGGAGTGGAGTAATAAGGTTGTAGCTACCCATCCATCCCCCCTCCTTTCAAAGTGGGATTTGCATCAGTGCTGCCCCAAGTGAGAATTAAGGCATTGTGATCCATAAGCACATGCTTTAGACCGACACAGATGGAGCATATAGCAGCAGACCTTTAACTATATTTAAAACAAAAATATCTCTTCTCTAATTGTTGATTGATTATTGTTTGATCTGTTTTCTCTACATTTAGTGGGTCTTCAAATTTTTTTTGGGGGGGTGGGGGTGTAAGAAGCTCTTAAGTAAGAGAAAACAATGGGGTTCGCCGCTCTACCACATGATGCCTTCTAACGTTTGTGCAAAACACTTATTTCCAATGGATATGGAATCACATAAGATAACGTTTTTCCATAAAAACCACATCATTCCGGGAATAGGTGACATTGACATTTTCCAAAACATTCTGCACAAACGTTAAAAGGTATTGATCATGTGGTACAGCGGCGAACCGAACACCATTGAGTTATACAGTATGTCATAAAACTTTCATTATCTGAAATAAACTGCAATAAAAAAAAAGCAAAAAAATTAAGACCAATCTGCAAGTCAATGTAGTTATGTGTCCTTGTAGAGACATAAATCTACATAAGTTTATTTTTATCAATATTTTAAAATGGACACACAACACCATCTATGACATGCAGTAAACTTTATCTTTAAATTGGTTTTTTTTTTTTTTTTTTTTTTTTTTGAAGACTGTGGATGTTATTCTCAGATTTCGATGTTTTGAGTGTCCATTATAAGATATTGATACTTAAAGTGTTATTGAACTCTGTTGAATACCTCTGGATAACCATCATAGGGGCTTTGGTGGACAAAAAGTCTAGAGCACACTCTTACAGATCGAAGTGCCTCCAACTCAGCAGCTAAGGTCTGAATCCCAACTAGAAACGTTTCCAAAGATCAGTAGTTTTCTCTAAGTATTCCAGTTTCCTCCACCATTCCTGAAATGACTGCTTTGATATTAAATTAAAAGAATCTTGACTGTGATATAAAACTTGTATACCGCACTACACTCCAAATATCCACCACTTACAACAATACTTCATCTATTACCTCAGCAGTATTGGTATCCTCGCCAGCAATTAAATTGCCCCCAACATACTGCAAAGGTAAAAATTTCTGCTACTATATCTATAGCTGGTGCCATCTCAATACATATGAAATATTCTTGTTTGGGATGTATGTAAAACACTATTCAAACAATCAGTCTTTGTTTACACGAGACAAACAACATCTCAAGTACCAATTATGTTTATGCTGTCAGCCATGTTAACAAGTTGTGTTTTTATACCAATATTACTTTATTAATCTCTGTATGATCTTTTCAAATAGCTTTTCTTGTAAATGTAATTATTCACTAATGAGTTAGCACTCAAGATTTTTATGGCTAGATATTTATGTAGATGCAAACATAACGAAAAAAAGAGCTATAAAAATTTGAAAATGATTTAATAACACTTAATAATATTGCTACTAACCAAATACTATAAAAAACTTAAACACAGATGTCGTCCGATGTAACATGCCGGAAAAAATATGATATGTCATTTGTGATATATTGTTCATCACGGATGTTACGAGCTAGCATTATATATATATATAATATATTATATAAGTATCATAATTTCCAATCCCCGTTACTTTGTGAAATTTACCTGTTCTTTGGTTGTTTTACCGTAGTTATATGCACATATAGCCAAACAACATTGACCTGTACGCTCGACCTTTAATTAAAAAATTATTATATGGACCATTACGTTTCCATTAAGGGTTTTATTTTGTCTACAACATAGGAAACTTGCATTGTTCAATATGTATTAACTGCAAATCTGAACATGACCCATTTATTTAGTGGATCCTCCTTTATAAATACTCTTAATAAAAGGTCAGGCAGACAGGTCAATGTTGTTTGCCTATACAAATGATTTTGAAATAATCATCCTGTTTTTCTTAGATTTCTTTTTTTTTCTTTCTTGTTTTTTTCTGATCAATATTTGAGTGACATTGATAAATGGTTTAATACAACCTGTCTCATTGATCCCAGCTTTGACAACAAAAATCATCTTAACATTCTGGAAACAATGTATTAAAATCAGCTTTACTGGGGTTGAAAGTTCAACGGAATTCTATTAGAGCTAATTGTGATTGGAAATCGACATAATACATTATTGTTGAATGTATAACATTCTATATCATTTACAAGCCATTTCTATGAAATTTTAATCTTTATTGTATATTTCCAATAATAATGATATGTTGGTTTCATGGCAGTACCTTTATGAAATATATTTTTATAAGTTTCATGTTACTTTCTGAGTAAGCTAATTGTTGCTAAAATGAATGCAATTATTGGTTGCATGCAGACTGCTCAGTATTAGGGTTACGAAATGACTATGCATAAATGACAGATTTTTAAGGTAGCATATCAACATTTGTAACATCATTAGGTTTGATGGTCTTGGTTTCTGAGCTAAAGTATTCACTTACAGATCACAGTGCCTCTCACTGCCTGGTACAAACCCCATTCGGGGCAGATCCTAGTGTCGAAAAAGTTTGTCAGTTCGCTTGCCAAAAGGTCATGTTTTTGCTGGGCACTCCGGTTTTGTCCACCATTTCTGAACTGAGATACAAGTAAAAATTGCTTGACTTGGGCATAATACTCCATTACTCAACTCTGCTCACTCTTGGGCTGGGTATCTTGAAGCTCTCTTAGCAGTTAGGATCACTTAATGCCTGTATAACACAAAGGCGACAAGTGTTCGTAACTGATTGGATAGCTTCAAGTTACCCACCCCTGTACTCCAATACTCTCAAGAATTTGACTTCCATTTTGTGTCGTCTTTTGTGTCAGTTCATGAATTAACTGGGAAAACATTAACAATTTAATATTGGTACACTTATTATGTAATATATATATTGTAAATGATTTCACGATTTTGTATTTATTGTTTCATAAAATAAATATCTTAATATATTAATTATTATTGTTCCTGGTTTTAGCTGTCTTTATTTATATCTCTTAATTAATATATTTATTAATTCTAATCCAGGTTTTAGTTTTCTTGTATAGAATTTTAAGAATTTATTTATTCCAAATTTCTGAATTAATATTTATTTTATTTTATTTACAGGGTTAAAAGTGTGTTTTAATTAGTGGAGAGAAACACTTCCTTCAATTAAATATAGGTAAGTTTTAATTTAAATATTAAGGTCACTGGACACACTAGTACTAGAACTATTTTTTTACCATTAAGTCTTACAAAATTTGTCTACTCTGTAAATGTAGAATTTTCAGCTATGAGATCCTATCATTTTGGTAAAATTTGACTGTTATCAGCCTTCATTCTAGAAAGGGTAAGGGAGTCATTGATCCCTTAATTTGTCAAATGACCCCATTGCAAAGGCCATAATGAGCAATATTTAACATTATATGAATACAAAAATATTGAAGCTATGGCGTTTTAGATAAAAGTTTTTTAAAAATAGCCCTATCTGAAAATTGGAACATTGCAAATAGTATATATTTATATAATGATCATTGACCACACATAGCAAGTGTATAGCTAGTTAAACAGGAGTTACCTTGACCCTTCCAGAGCACCTGACCTCATTTCCCCAGTGCAAGTTTACAATTGTTGTTAACTTTGCTTTTGGGATTGTCCAGTATTCTTGTGTATTATGATAAGTGACTGAAACATATAGAACTCTTCTGTAATAGAAGTAAGAAAGTGTATGTGTATCCACTGGCCTTAAACAAATCTGGATCAGTATATATTCATTTCCTTCTTATGGTGCACAGTGTTACTATTTCCTTATTTAGTTTGTCATTAAGAAATATGAGATTAATTTAGCCACTTGAGGGTATACTATAAGTATGACCATCTCTTGACATTTGGATAAAAAGTAAGTTGTTTATGAAAAGCTAATTTTTGTCTTCAAACGGGTTCAACGTCTTAGTATAAGACACTGTATTGTGATAGCTATGGTACACTAAAGAACCCACCCTCGACAATGCCCTGAGTGCATTACAATGGTCTAATTTTCTTCTACTTCACCTATACCTGGTGATGTCGGAATATAAGTGGTATAATCTTGACTAGGACTTAAAACCACCATTCATTCAATCAATAAGACACTGTATTGTGATAGAGCTCTATATTGTTTTATTAACAATGATGTTTAAGTTTCACCCACTCACACTATAAGCTGTAGAAATAGAAATAATTCAATTAATTAATTTAGGAGATGAAACTAAGACGGGATATCAAATACACAATTAAACGCTGGTGTTGTCTTCTGAAATATGTGTTGATGTATCATGTCCGTCTGCTTCTAGGCTCAATGCATGGATAGAACATAAACTATGTAATTAGTGTGAAAAATTTCAAAGTGAAGATTTTAAATCAAGTTAAAAGACATAATTAGCGAGGGACACATGAGGGAAAAGGAAATCTGTCACGAGGCTCACCGTGGGGGATTTTAAGTATTTAATCATCTGTTAGATTTATAAGTTTATTTAGAGCACTAAATCAGGACTCGTCTGACATTCCATTTCTCTTTATGTTAGTTAACCCTTTCATTAATTAATTATTTATAACACCTAGGCCTAGATAGCTGGTCATTAAGTAGAGAGGGAAGGGTGGGTAGGATAAATCATGTTCCGTTATTATTGAGATGTAAAGGTCTGTTATTATATCCCCAATGACACTTGAGTCCCAGAGTTCAACTCCCAAACACATTGGAATACCTCATTTTTCACAAAAGATTAATTTTAGATGGTTTTTTTTCTGTGAGTAAAAATGGAATTTGATCATTTGAGCAGATGGTTTAAAGTTTGCATGGACCGACTTCATCATCCATGTTAATTAACAGTAAAACATCTAAATCAGTAGCTCTCGACAGGAAGTCGCTCGGTAATAAAAAATGACAGCCGAAATGTTTGATGTTTAATCTATATGTTGGCCATTGCTAAGGAGGCATAAAATTAAAAACTTATGTTGCATAATATGTATTAGGTGATAAAAATAGACTGCAATGCACACTGTGCCTTTAAGTTTCATCAAATTAACAAAATCAATAGAATTTTTAAAGAGTTAAAACTTAACTTGGCACAATGACAAAAGTCATATATTTTCATGTTGTCCTCTAGGATTTCTTGACTTTAGCTAAACAGTAAAATCTGTATATTAAGACCACCCATGGCGGGGCCAAGAAATATGGACTTTGTAGACATGTGGTCTTTATATGTTTAGACATATGGTCTTTATATAGAGGTTCATATGAAACAAAACAGACTCTTTAAGGATTCTCAATACACGTCATGATGCACTGTGATCTCTAAGAGTGTGATTCAGACCACTTGTCCACCAAAACCAAAAGGAGAAAATATTAATGAAAATCTATTGGCACTGAATAATATCAATGATATTGAGAAAATGAGAGAAATATCAAAATTTGACCAATTTAATTGACGTCCTGAAATTATATGAATTAAATTCACATGTCTATTCTTGTCAATTTTACATTTCTTTTAATTCTACCACTTTTTGTTTCCCATTTCAAAATATTTGGATATCATAATTGTGTTAAAAATTTTGATACAAATGTGCATTCATGTGTATTTTAAATTGTTGTCCATTCAGGTCAGTTAGTTCTATTCACAAGGACTACTTTGATCCAGTCTGACCTTTCCCCTTGTAAAGTGTCCAGTCTGACTGTAAAGAAAATTGATTTCAGAAATCATAAATTAGTTTACTGATAAATCATACCCATGTGTAATCATGTGTATCTGTCCATTCAGGTCATCACCTTTTCAAGAGCTCCATCAATTTCTAACTAAATTTATATTGGTGTGTTGTTGTTACAATCTCTAGGGTAAATGAGGCAAATTTTCTTCCTTTTCGTTTTAGAAATTGTCCATTATCTGTCTTCTTATTTTATACCATAGTGCAGTGGTGTGTATCTGCCCATTATGGTCATTGTTTTTTTTAGAGCTTCAGCCATTCTAACCATGCAGGGTTGTGTAAATGAGTTGATGTTACTCAGTGGTCATTTAATTTAGAAATTGTTAATTAGCTGTCTCGGTGTTGTATACCCTTGTGCATTCGTGCCAATCTGTCCACTCTGTTCATCAGCTTTTTAAAAGCTTCATACTCAGAAAATTTCTCTCTACCTCACCATGTGGTTCTATTAGTCTCTATCTAAAAGACTCCTTCCATTCAAACTATAAAGAGTACAGTCTCTATGAATCCTGCCATGCTAAGGTAGAGGAAATTAATTTGATAAATTGATTAGCTCTATTCATTTTTTAATTAATCCTTGTGAATTCCTGCATGTTAGTCTATATTGTGCAGTCCTCTCTATAACCTAGTATTTGGTGCCCCCCCTTTCTCTCTCTCTCTCTCTCTCTTTCTCCTTTGAGATGAGAGCTTATGTCAGCTACAGTTTTGATTATGCAATCTATCTCTTTCTCTCTGGGAAAGGGGAGAGCTTTTTCCAGCTCTAGTTTTGATACTCTCTCTCTCTCTCTCTCTCTCTCTCTCTCTCTTCTCTCTCTCTCTGTTCGTTCTCTCTTTCTCTCGTGTTGAAAATCAATTTTTAAAATTAAAAGTTGTAAGCCATTTTTAATTTTATGTTTCCTACTAGCAGTGTATTTTCTATTTATTCCATCCATTATGCAGTTGTTAATTATAAAAACAGTTCAGCTTTCCAATAACTATTTCTCAACTCGTACCACTGTATGTGAATGTATTTTAGTTTACCGTAATACCGTAACTTTAATTATTTTTAAAGCTAATTAAGATAGAGTTGGCTGCAATTTTCATGTTAATTGAGTTATCAGTTCTTAGTTCTTGTGTGTGTAAAGGGGGGGGGGGAGTGTAACACATATTTTCTCCCTTCAACATATGCTATGAAATATTAATATCTTAATTCAATGAGAAGGCAACATTTTAACAAGTTGTAGTTACGAGCTGGAATGAAATGCACACATAGATTACAAACCGGATTTTATATTAAAAAAAAGGGGAAGGGGGGAGTGTGACATTGATCTGGCGTAGCGTATTTTTTCCCTTCAACATCTGCTATGAAATATTAATATCACAATTCAATGAGAAGGCAACATTTTTAACAAGTTGTAGTACTATTGGTAGTTGTGCAAGCTGGAATGAAATATACACACGTAGATTACAAACCCGTATTTTATATATGTGCGGAGGTAAAAAAAGGAAGGGGGGAGTGCGACATTGCTCTGCTGTAGCATATTTTCTCCTTTCAACATCTGCTATGAAATATTGATATCTTAATTCAATGAGAAGACAATATTTTTAACAAGTTGTAGTAGAGTATTGATAGTTGTACCAGCCGGAATGAAATATACACGTAGATTACAAACACGTATATTACATATGGAATTTAATATGTGCCAAGGTAAGTTGACATCATTATATATGATTCACATATCATGAACTAATTAATTTGATACTGTCTCAAAAGTGTTTTTTATTTATTCATTTATTTTTTGTAAATCTGTTATTCTGTATCCCCTCTGTCTCTGCACTTAGCTGCCCCACAGAGTAACTTATATTTGTTTACAAGATGTTACTAGTTTCAGTATACCGTAATGCATTCTAAACAAAATCTTCATGGTATGTATTCAGTTTTTTGTAATCAACTGAGTATTAGCAACTTAGAACACAAAACAAGTCGGACAGCCTTCAGGGTATCTTAAAATGTTACAGCGTATAAAAAGGATGAGTGATTTGAATGATTTTAACACATTTTTAAGATAAGATGACCACAGAGATTTAAAAAGTTGAGTGAATGAGTGATTTTAACACATTTCAAGATTGGATGACCACCGAGATTTAAAAAGTTGAATGACTGAGTGGTTTTACCACATTTCAAGATTGGATGACCACCGAGATTTATAAAGTTGAATGACTGAGTGGTTTTAACACATTTTCAAGATTGGATGACCGGAGATTTACAGATTGTTCATTCTAGTCTATGTGTGAGGTGGGATTCTATTTATATGAATATTGGAAGTACCTGTTCATGCTTACCTGACTCAACTAGGTAATACATCATATATTTCACCTGGTGTTACAGCTGCTTGGTTGTGTATTAAGGATGTAAATATCACCTGTTTATTACCTGAAATGTGTATTTGGGATATAAACATCACCTGTTGTATTGGTAAACAACACTGACCTGTCCGCATGCCCTTTGATTTAAAGATTTACTCATGGACCACCATACATAAAAAGGGAACATAGTTGTTGATTTCGTCTACATCATGAAAACTGTAATTCCAAACACTACCTATGTATTCGGTAGATCATCATGTATGAATATTTCCTATGAAAGGTCAAGCCGACAGGTCAATATAGTTTGACTGTTTATCTGTGATGTGTATTTCGGATATAAACATCATCTGTTGACCCGGGCATTTCAGGTGAAATGATTTGGACAGTTGTACAGGTAATGTTACTTGAAAGAAAGTTGCTGGATTCTGGATCTGTTTTCTGTGTTTAAAATATTGTTATGTACAGTAAATTGTGTTAATCAGTCATGTTTACAGGATGTTCTCTTGTATATGTCTTAGCAGTACATAACTGAGGGTATGTATAGTATTATGTCTGTGATGTAGGGAAAATTAGAAAAGGTAGTTTTATTAGATGCAGTGAATCCTCCTTGTACAGACCACTGCGGTAGCTCAGTTGGTAGAGTGCTCACACCGTAAGTGGGAGGTCATGGGTTCGAACCCTGACCGGGTCTGACCCAAGACTAGAAAGTGGATAGTGACTGTTCTTTTGGCAAGCACTCGGCATTACCAAATGAAAGTCATTGTTCTTTTGGATGGGAACTTAAAATAAACAAGGTCCTCTGTCACAGTGGGCTTGGCACGATAAAGAACCCTGCTTAAAAATGCCATCAGCGCAATGCACAGGCAAAATTACTGCCCCTTCATCTATAACTGGCGACATCTTGATGTAAGTGAAATATTCTTGTTTGGGATTTTACACACCATTACTCAACTCAACTCTGCTTTGTACAGGTTCTTGTGGCTTAAACTTTTGGACAACTCTGGGCAAGCATGGTGACCCTTCACTCTGCCTGACAAATTTATATTCCCCTTGGGCAGATTTTGGTGTGAGGAAGTTTGTCAGTTCACTTACTGAAGGTTGATGGTTTTTTCCCCCAAGTACTTCTACTTCTACCAAATAACGACCACCTACAACAAACTTAGGTTTATGTCATGTTGTTTTCCATTTTTTCTCCAACATTCCTGAAATGAGTGACCCAATATGAGTGAAATACTCCTGACTGAAGTTAAAAAAAATAACATACATGTACTTTGTTATACACAGATTTTTTTTACATAGATCTTTCCAATCTTTTGGAGATCCTTAAAGTTTTGAATTCCCTGAATGCATCAGTTGGACTTTTTTTTGTAAAGGGCCTCTACCCACCTACCCCCTCACAGAAAAGCAAAAAATGGATTGATTCTGCAACTTTTAGGCATTTTCAGTCAAAGTTAAAAGTTTTAGTGGAGGGTACAACTCGAAGTCTTTCCAATGCATCATCCAGGTTTTTACAGGTACACCTATCATACAACTTTTTATTACAAATTTTAGGAGTCATATAATGTCAACCCTGGGGTGAATCATTGTTATAACAGTTTTATACATAAAACATTGTATATACATGTATAAGGTGAATTGATAAAAGTTAGTCAGGTATATTGATTGTTATAATCATTAATAGTAAATGTATTGTTTGATTACAAATGTTATTGATATACCTGTGGCCCTCTGAATGAATCATCTTATGTTATGTGTTATTATGATAATGATTTAGATAAGAAAGGGGAATATTATTCCCCGCCTTTCGAAGAAAGGGGTGGGTATTAAATTCAAGTTTCTGTCCTTCCAACCGTTTGAAATTCATGTCTGCACTAATTCTCCAAAACTATGACACACTGTTTCATAAAACTTTGTGCAAAGTATCAACATAGATAGGAAATGTGCATTTCATTAACCGAGCTAGTTCACTCTGTTCCTTGGAGTTATGACCCTTTGAATATAAGTGCACAGAAAGAGAACCTGCTGGCGGGGATCCTAATTCATCGAATTTGCTTGTTGAATTTGTGTTTGTGTGTATTTTTGTATTAGCCTCTGAGAAAGATTGTTCATTGATGAAACACCTCACCCATCACCTTTACATGTAAGTAGCCCGGGAGGTCCTAGGTTCAGTTTCCAGCTTGGTCTTGTAATCATTCATTGTAAGTCACCAGTAGTTCGATTGATAAAACATTGACCCATCGGATATACCTAGTAACGGTAGTTCAAAAGGTTCTGGGTTATATCTCCAGGCATGAGAAGTTGTAAGTTCAATCTCCAGATAAATCTGGCTTTTTCCCACCTTTGATAAAAATAGTTATTTTCTATATTCAATCTATGACCATTGCTTTATCAACTGAGCAATTCAACCAAAGTTTCTTCTGCTGCATTCTTTTGAATTTCCAATTTCTTACTCTATTGTTTCAGTACAACTTGCAAATTGAGTTGGGTCATGGTGTTTAAATGCTAGGGTCTTATATATACACAGTTGGTTCTGAGATGTTGGAGGAAACTACCGCCCTTTAGTAAGCAAACTTTCTCATACTTGTACCTTCCCTAAGTGGGATTCAAACCTTGCCAGTGAGAGGCACTGTGGTCTGAAATCCAGGTCTTTGGACCACTCAGACACCAAGGCTGGAACCTGATACCTCCCTTGATCTTGACCAATATTTTACAAACATGTACGCTTATCATCCATTTTCTGCTACAAACGTTTGAAAACCAAATCCAATTTCTTTGTGTATGTTACCGAGATCTCATGTTTACCCGTTCTAATCAATATATAAATGTAGAAACTCGAGTTAATCAATCAAGCATGAAACATAATCCAATATGTCTATGTTTTAAGTAAATACGAACAATTTGTTTAAGTGATAACGCACACTTATGATACAGACTAATTACTAGAGGCAAGTCATACAGATATAGATAGATAGATAAATATTCTATTCTGGAATACAATATATATATTATGTATTTATGTAGCTAGCTAGGCATTGTTCTTTATTATTGATTGTAGCATTGTAACAGTAACAATATCGGTATCACACTGTAAGTAGGGTAAGCTTGTTCAGTTAGTAAAACTCTGTTCAGCCAAGCAGTTTTTGTTGGTATAGTCAAACATGAGTATAATGAACAAGCTTGCAAATACATGGATAGTACCAAGTCAAATATTAGGCCAGACTGCTTCCCTATATAAGTGTATATATAATAAATATAACTAAGTTGCTTTATAACGAAGTTAAAGGAGTCCCGAGGGCTTCGTTATAAGCATGTTTTACTGTTTAATATTTATTGTATAGTACAGGAAGGGAGCTGAGTAATGAAGTTTTTAATTATATTGAGGTGGTCTGTCTAGAGTCGAATTATAACCTAGGCAGTGATAAGCGCTGTGATTCTAAAGCTTGAATTTAGACCACTAAGCCCATGAGGCCTCAACTGGTATAATGCTTGACACTTGGTTACTGAAAAAACAAAAAAATAGACATTGGGACATCAAAATGATATGGCAATAAGTGAGGTGGCAAAGTTATTTTGGGACATTATAATGAAGTTTTACTCAAGCCCCCAGACGTGGCAATAAGTGAGGTGGCAAAGCTGTATATTGCATTATAGTGAGGTTTTACTGTAGCCCCCAGGAGTGGCTAATCTATGACAAGGCATTATACCCTGATGTGGCAATAAGAGAGGAGACAAAGTTATGGCAGGAGATTTTATTGAGGTTTTACTGTATATACGTCTATTAGAAGTGGTCATCTGACATTTATTCCTGGTGTTTAATTTGATTTAGTATGGTAAATATATTTGAAACATCTTGCCTATGTTGTACTGGGCCTGTGTTAGTGTTAATGAGGCATGTGAATTATAACAAGATTTGAAGTACTATCACTTGACCTTATTGTAATTTTGTACTGATGATTTTTTCATGTACTTCCTCCAAAAACAACATCATTAGGTATACTGAGGTAGTGTTCATTAATTTGAAAGTCATAATGATATACTTGTTTATGTACAAATGGTTAGTGTTTATAGTTATCAGTAAATTTGAAAAACAGGTCTTGTAACTCAATGAAAATACTGCAAGTTAATTCAACTTCTAGCGTAATGACCCATCCATCTAGCAATGATCTATCCATCCATTCATTAACCACTGCAGTAGCTGAGTTGGTAGAGTGCTCGCTCCGTAATGTGGGAGGTCATGGGTTCGATCACCGTCCAAGTCTGTCCCAAGACTTGAAAGTGGGATAAATTAATGGATGAAAATGATTTCTATCTGATATTATTTCTAGAGTGAGTGGAGTAATAGTTGAGTTGAGTTGAGTTGAGTTGAGTAATGGTGTTTAACGTCCCAGTCAAAAATATTTCACTTATATCAAGACGTCACCAGCTATAGGCAAAGGTGCAGAAATATTGCCTGTGCATTGCGCTGATGACATTATACAGCAGGGTTCTTTAGCGTGCCAAGCCCACTGTGACACGGAACTTCGTTTATTTTAAGTTCCCTTCCGAAAGAACGTGACTTTCAATTTGTAATGCTGAATGCTTTGTAAAGTCTCTTCTGAAGGATTCCTAAGGACTCTGGTATAAAATTCATGATGACTAGTTTTACAGATGTTAGTATATAAATTAATCCCCAGAATTCCGGAAATCACATCATGACCGGTTAAAGATTTTAATACAATGTACTCTTAAAATAGTCCTAGTTATGTACCAGTACCGGTATTAACATCAGTACTGTTTCTATATACATGTAATTGAACAATGTGTTTACAGGAAGCAAAAATATGCTGATTTATCTTATGAGTATATTTAGACATCGATTGTTCAAAGGTCCATGGGGTTAAACATACGATTAGTGAAAATTCAAACATTGTTAAAAACAAAAATACAATTTTGTTTGATTGTAACTGCTTCTATTTGATAATAACAATTGTGTACAGAAATTTCAGAATTGTTGCAAAAAAGAAAAGATAAAAAATGTTGGTTGAGGTAACAGCTTTGAACAAATGGACCCTGATCTATTATGATATTGTTGACTTATGTTTTGATAATAATAATAATAAATTGTAATAATAATAATAATGATGGAGGAGAAAACATAGAATGAAGCACAGGAATGAAAGCAATAAGTCCCCCCTGTGGTGGGAGACTTAAATATTTCATTAGCACAAATACATATACATTTGGTTATGTCCAAGTACAAAACATAAACAGAATTACTTCATCAGTTTTTATGTACTCGGTCACATCATGTAGCTAAGTTTTTTTTTTCAGATGGTAAAATCCCCTGTCTGACATTACATTAATTTTACTTCAGATTTTCTCTGTTATTTTAACTCCCATCATGTACCTCCTATTTCTCGGATATGACTCTGTCGTTAGTGTTAAGTGGCTAAGTTGTGGGATGCAAGTAGTACCAGACACTTTAGCTGCAAAGTCACACTAGTATTAGTTAATGGGTAATTATAACTGAAAAATACTTATCACGGCTTCTAGACTGTGTGGTCATGTGATCAAGCTTTAAACAGAAATTACCAAATTTATGCAAATTGGATTCAAAATTTTCAAGTGTTTTTATTATAGAGGCAGCTCAGCTGATAATAAGTTAATGTTGTTGACTCATGTATACACTGGGTTTAAAATAGCTTTATAAATACTGCAGGAGTTATAGCAGTGGCAGATATGAATTATTATGTGATAGTAGAGTAAAAATGTAAGTTATTCATAAAAAAACAGAAAAAACTACATTTTCTTTCTCGGAATAGGTAAGTGAAATTATTTACTGTTAATAAATAGAAATGGTAATTGTAGGTTATTTTTAAAACTATGAAAGAGAAAGTAAAAGTTATGTGTATTAGTAATATATAAATTTGAATTTAAACTTACGGTATGTTGTTAATTTAGGTAAGTTTATAAATATTATGTTGCACCCCCTCCCAACTTCTATTAATAAACAGAAATAGTACCTTTATTTTATCTTTTGAAACTATATATGAAAGAGAAAGTAAAAAAACTTTTTAAGTAAAATTGTAAATTTGAATTTAAACTAAATGTTATTAATTTAGATTGCACTCCCCCTCACTCCCACTTTTTCATGCAATTCACACAATTGTTTTTTAATGAAAAAATAAAAATAAAGAGATATGATGTTATCAATACAGTAAAACCATGTTATAATGCCTTTTGATATCTGACTACATGAGCAAATGGTGCCTAGAATTTGAGGCTTTACTGACTTCTACTACAACAACAACTGTTTTTACTTGGGCTACTTATTGTTTTTAGACTTATAATTAACGCTGAGGTAACACAAATGTGTACAGCAATACATGTTAAAAAAACAACCAGAACAAAAATTAGATGAACTTGAATAAAATCTAAACGCTGTGGATCTTGCAGATTGCATGCTTAGAGTATAAAATACTAAATGTATATTTTTTGCTGGAATTACTGTATTCAAAAACATTCACAGTATTCATTAAAATGTTGGATGACTCGCAACGATGACCAAATTACTGAAAAATATTTTACTTTTTAGGCAAGATAAACACACAAATAAATATCAAGATATTAGTGAAGAAAATTTAAGTTATAAACAAGAGACAAGTAGGCACAAGTGTGTAAGATTTACTCAGAACCTAACATCATCTCATTGACATGTTTTCCTGTTTTCCCCCTAAGAACTTGCAGTTGTTTCCTGACTTGGGGACACTACAGTTGTTTCCTCACTTGAGGTCACTGAAATTTTATATGAAGTATATTTCTAAAGCAAGGTTTACAGACCACAGCACTTCTTATAGCCTAAATTTATGTTTGAATTCCATTTTCTATGGACACTCTGGTTTCCTCCACTATCCATGAATTGACCACCTCAATATCAGTGAAAGAATGTTGATTAGATTAAAACTACAGATCACAGCACCTTTGTTCCCTAAATTTAGTTTCTAATTCCTTTCCAGATAATTCTTGGTGTGAGAAACTTCACTTGCCGAATATCTGTGGTTTTCTCTGGGCACTCTGGTTTTCTCCACCATCGATGAACTGACTGTCTCAATATTAGTAAAAGAATGTTGACTAGGATGTAAAACACCATACACCACTCCAATCCACTCTACACTCAGAAGCCGCGGTGGCCTAATGGATAAGACGTCAGTCTACAAATCCAGGGTCTCTCACCACTGTGAGTTCGAGTCCCCCTCAGACCACATGTGGGGAAAGTGAATTTCCCTTGTTGTTGGCCTTTACTGGTTCACCTTGTATCGGTGTAATGGACTGGGGGAGTGGCACCCTTGTCTGCGGCATACTGAGTCAGTGAGCTAGCACCTTAAAGTCGCCCTGAGTGGGTGCTAGTACAAGGCGGACCATACAACACACTCGCACTTCACATGCATACAAAAAATTGTTCATAAATTAATCAATAGAGATTAATTAAATTGTTCTCGTTGCGGATAGCTGAAAAATTGCTGATTAGACGTTAAACAACATTCAACCTAACCAACCATCCACCCCATACTCCATGTGTCTTCATAAATTATTGATGTGACATGAATTGTGATAAGGTGTTGAAAGACTTATTATCCTTATTTATTATTGAGTACAATATAATTATTTAAAAATTATGGCCAAGATTAGTTTGTTTACTCTTAACTGAAATATGGAAATTTTAATAACCTTCCTCTAAAACTGAAGTAGAATTTAAACACTCAGCTTGAGATTAAACCCTTAAAGTGTTAAATTCTAGGGTCAATTTAAAGTGCTTTGTCCATATCTCTCAGTAGGTCACTCCCTAAATGACCAATAAGTAAAAGTGCAGCTTGTCTATCTTGAAAGTGGAGGGATTCAGGGCTGGGTAACTCCACGCTCTCTTAGCAGTTACGAACACTTAAGGCCTATATAACACAACAGAGTTAAGTGTTCGTAACTGCTGAGAGAGCTTCCAGTTACCCAGCCCTAGATCTGAACTTGAAATTCATGATTTTTTTTTACTGGTTTGCATATATGTAGTAGCATCCTGGTTATATATGTAGGTTTGATTGGATGGGAATCTAAGTCCCAGTTCAGAATATATCACTTATATTTAGATTTCCCCAGCTATAGGTAAAGTGAGAAATTTATACCTTTGCAGTGTGTTCAGGGCGGAGTGTGGTTGAAGGATTTCAGGTTTAATGATAATAAAGCTTTTTGGTCGCTGAATGGTCTATCATGCTTACAGATCACAATGTCTCGTACAGCATAGGTGGGATTCCTGCTTGGGTCAGATCCTGTGAAGTTTGTTAGGTTGCTTGCGAAAGATTTTCTTAAGAATTTTTTCCACCATCCCAAAACTAAACCACAATATACGTAAGAGAATCTAGACTGGGTCATGTACCATCATTACTCAACTCCACTCCAGAAATAATATCAGATATAAATAATTTTCATCGGAAACTCCCAACTCAATCCCCCATACTGATAGGGGACTGTCGAGCCTAATAGATTCAGATTCCGATTTGCATGTGGTATATTGCACGGGGGATCAGCTGCATGCGTTTAATTGATCACAAAACTTAATAAGAGTTGCATATTTAAAGAGAATGTATACGATAGCAGAAATGTCTGATTATCTGAGGACTTACAACGTGAAAAAAATCCAATATTTAGTAATGATTAAGGCTGATGAAAAAGCTATACCATTATATGATTATAAATGGTTCATTGAACCCGACACCCCATGTGTAAATTTTTTATCATCAGCAGAATTACAAGAAAACAGTTTCAAATTGATCAATTTTTGACTGCGACAAGCGAGTCGGAGCGAATCAGCTTCGCTTGTGATGTAGGCATATTCTTTAACATCACACAGTGTGAGAATGAACGAAAACTAAATGCGGAGCAAATTTGAATAGCATTGATTGTTTGTAGCAGCCCAGCATTACAAAGAAAAACTGATCTCCTATGGTAGCTCGAGTGTCGGCAATATTTTATGAACATGTTAAAATTATTTCAATAATTATCAGTCACGGTAAATTTACACTTCCCATTTGGCCATTCAACATCCAGAACAACCGGATATTTTAGATGGAAACACTACAGCGTTATTGATATCAATTCCACGTTTTTCCCCGAGCTGACCCTATCATCGCTAGAACGGAACGGTCATCAATCTTCGTTTATTATTCCCTCATTGGCTATAACTCTGTACTTGTGGTCATTTTATAGCTTCTGATGAATCTTGTGTGTTTTAAGCGAGTTTATTCATTATTAATGATGGACAAGCAAAATATTACAGGATGACCCACAGATTGTGATTAATTGGTTGTTACGGTAACATGATACACATTTCAGTAATAGAACAGACATATAAATTTGTAACTATATTACTTTAGGAAGATGGAAATTGTGGAAATATTAGTATTTCCATAAACGTAAAGTTTGATGGATTATGATTTGTCTCCGTGGACTCGTTTGATTGATTTCTTTGTTTTAAAGTCTGTTTGTTTTATAAATAGCGTGGCCATTCGTTACTAAATAGAATTTGTCTTACAAATAGCTTGCCATTCTTCACTAAATATAGTTATGTATGTTGCCTTGTCATGAAATCTCCAGACATTTTATTGGGTAGTCATTTGACTTTTATTTCGTATTGCATTTTTGAGATACATGTTACGAATCATTCTAGGCCAGTTTATTTGCTCGGTTATTAACATGTTCGGGAAGTAATGAAAATGGTTTAATGCACCAATGGTCTAAAGTGCTGGCTTGCAGACCACAGTGCAGGCTGACCAATTTAAAGGATTTATCTGTTTTAAAGGATTTGTACCATAAAAATGGATAAACGAATGGAAAAATTGAAAGGTCAAAATAAAAAAGATTTTTTTTCAATTTTGGTGTGGTTTTGTTTTTATTAAAAGTACTAAAAATTCTGATTTTATTTATTTATTTATTTTTTGTATGGAAATTGTAACACATAATGATAAAAACTACCTAATTGGCAACCTTGCACCCTAAAAATGTACCAATCTAGACAAATAAATAAATTTGATTGGTCAGCCTGACAGCGTCTCTAACTGCCTGGGTTCAAAACCACAAGGCAGATTCTAGTTGACTACTATGGAACTAGTAGCTGAGTCGGTGGAGTGTGCAGTCTATATGTAGGAGGTATGGGTTTGTACACTGGCCAGGTCCGTTCTTAAATACATTGTACTTAGAAATGGGTTCTGACTTGTTCTTTCATCAGGCACTTAGCTTTAGAAATGAGTTGTGGATTCTTCAGTTACCAAGGATTGTTGGTTTACTTTAGGCACTCCAGTGTCCCCTACCAGTCATAACAAACTGACTGCAGTGATTGAAGTGGAATAGTCTTGGCTGTGGCATAAAATATCTTTCTACAACCCAACATCTTTTAGCAAGAAAGCTGTAGGCTAGCCTCACTCCATTGAAGAATTTGATCTATAAAATTTAGAAAAAAGTAGCAACATACTGCTGTTATGTACATGATATCTCAGTGAGAGAGAGAATGAGAGAGAGTTTTTTTTTGTTCATTTGTGAGCACAAAGAAATATCCACACACAAAATTTGTACATGATATCTCTGTAAGAGAGAGAGAGAGAATCTTTTTTCATTCAATTGTGAGCACAAAAAAATATCTTCACAAAAAATGTGTACATGATATCTCGGTAAAAGAGAGAGAGAATCTTTTTTCATTCAATTGTGAGCACAAAAAAATATCTTCACAAAAAATTTGTACATGATATCTCGGTAAAGAGAGAGAGTCAGATAGAAAAAATCTTTTTTCATTCAATTGTGAGCACAAAAAAATATCTTCACAAAAAATTTGTACATGATATTTCGGTAAAAGAGAGAGAGAATCTTTTTTCATTCAATTGTGAGCACAAAGAAATTTCCTTACAAAAAATTTAATGATTAAAAAACAGCTTGAAAATTGTAACAAAGGGAGTCACATTTAACATCATAATGATCCATTAAAAAAATCCACAGTTTTATTTTTCAAGGTCTTGTAAAGGAAATAACTTTTTATGATTTTATTAAATTTCATGACTTGGATTGCCCTAGAAATGAGAATATTAATCTATGGAATTGTATCTGGGTCGTAAAACAGCTGATGGCAATGCATGTTACATATGTTACATCTAAATTGTCATTTAAAACCCCCTGCTATTTTTTCGCCCTGTGCATAAAAAGCAGTTTAATATCTATTATCTGTTGTTGTAGTTTTTTGTGTTAGTTTTGTATGCAAGAGGCAATTGATTTTTTTTTAATTTAAAAGGTATCTATGAGTAGAGAAGGATAATGAATCTGCCTTAAGTTTTTTGACAAAAAAAATCAGATCAATTTAAAAATGCTAGATAGTATGAGGTTTTTTATAGATGAGTTTTTTTCATCTAGTACATTTTTACAAAAGAATAATCAGAACAATTTATCTGCATTTAAAAAGCAACAACTTCAACTTTGTTTGATCAGTTCAAAATGCTAATTAAATAATTTCCCCGATGAAAAATATTAGATAAGAACAATAGTTGCATCTGTGACAATAGAAGCAACTCCTCAAAATACTGTAATATGATGTTCAGGTTATTCATAAAAGTGTGTCGCAGATCTTTAATTAAATATTTACTCCATAAAAATGGATTTGTTCACTAAGGCTTTTTGTTGGCTGATGTTGAAGGTCATTAACCATTAAATACAGCAACAAAAAGTGTATAATCTTTTTTTAAAACCTTGGATAACGCCCCCTATTTATTCGGAAAGCATTTAAATCTAATATGATTAACTGTGAGTAATAAAATCTTTTGTCCTCTGTTTAACCAGCAGAAAAAAAATATCAATCAATTTTCAGGAAAAATTAATAGACACTCATTTTTTATGGCAATGGATGTAACATATGTTGGCAATAAAGGTAATGGGTCTAATTGATTGACAGATTTCAATAGATTTCGTTTGTTGCTTATGGACGTTGATTTCATCTTGTTCAATGGGAACACTTACACACTTTCACTATGAATTTACTGGTGATTATAAATATCTACAAATCAAGTATCAATCGGATCTTAATTTGTCTGGATAATGGCGTAACTGTCCACAATGGGTTTGTAATAGTTATTCATTAACCACTATTTATCAGCCGTTTTCTATTGCCGTTATTAAGCCACAATTTAATCATGGTGGTTTTTACAGTTGATTGGATGTTTTGTGCATTTTTATTTTTCCCTAGCTGCTAAGCACTTAATTTTTCTTCAAAAACGTAGTCTGTTTTATTTGGAAAGGAAAATAATTGGTGATATAATTTTGACATAAAAATCTGCTTCAAGGTTTGTGAATATAATAATATTTGTATCCAGAATCATCCCCCCAGTTGCTATCAGAAAAGACAGTTGAACAAACTTCTGTCTGGTGTAACTACTGCTCAGGGTTGAGTATTGCAAACTGTAATATCCAACCAATTTACTAGGCATTTAGAAATGAAATTCATATTGGGTCCTTCAGGAAGAGACCTTAAAATCAGATGCCTTGTATCAATGTTGTCATGGTCATGCTAAAGAATCATCCCTGCACATTGCAACAGTAAAGATTTCTGTCCTGTAACCTGTAACTAAGCTGATACCATACAAATATAAGTGAAATATTCTTGACTTGGTCCTACCATTTATTCAATCCGTCAATCAATAGTTTAAGTGTGTCCTTTCATGTTTTGATAAATGTTTAATTTGATTAGGATTTCACACCATTTTATCAAACAAAAAACATATTCTACCTGACATTTTTGTTAATACAGGATGTTTATATACCTAGATTTAAAGGTTTTCTTAAACCTGGTGACTTGATTATGAAATAAAGTAAACATTTTACAGGTGTAAAAATCGGTCATATTCAAATTATTTGACCTGGACATTTTACCTTTTACAATTAATCTTATTTAACTCGGACATGCAATAGATTTCCTTTTTTAGCATGTTTTCATTTGACCTGGACATTTCACCTTTTACATTACCCCATCAGTCTTCTTTGACTGGGACATGCATTGAATTTCATTTTTAGCTAACTTTCACTTTTATGGTCCATAAAAGTGAAAGTAGGCTAAAATGAAATCCAATTGGTATCCAGAAATCTGATTTCCAGTTATCGGAAATGAAAGAATAATGTCCCCATCAGGACCAAATTTTGACTGTTAATTATCATAATATGATATGTTTTACATCAATTTCATAAGGTGCTATTTTCCTATTTATTCAGTATTTTATGGTAGCACTAATAAAAAAATTTGTATTATCAATATCATTAATTCTATTTCTTTGTCAATAAATTGATTATCATTTTATTGTCAGTGAAATAAATAAGCACTAATACTATTTTTATATGTAACCAATTCAACTAATTTAGTGATATCGCTAATAAATAGTAAAACAGCACCTGATATAATTTGAGTATTAGGCACCGATTGCATAATTTGGCAGGAAACAATACACCTGTTCAATCTTCCAAATACAATAAATAAATTACATGAATTTAATTAGAATTCCAAATTACAGTTTAGATTTCTTACTTCAATAACAGAATTGAAATTTGTAATACCAGTATTTTCAATTAAAAGGGGTCAGATTACCTATTCTTTCTTGTTTTCCAATGTTTTCTCACCTCAATAACTGAATTGAAATGTATAATACTGGAATTTTTAATTAAGGGGTCAAATTACCAGCTCTTTCTTGTTTTCCAATGTTTTCTCATCTCGTGCAATAATAGAATTGAAATGTATAATACCAGTATACACTTAAGAGGCCAAACAACCAGCTCATTTTTGTTTACCCAGACTCAATAAGATTCCGGTTCATTCCCACTTAGCCAACATTTTGAAATTTTGTACCTATAGGTAAGATTTTAAATGTTGGCTGAGTGGGAATTGGTGTTCATTGTGATATTTACAACTACGAGGTCAAATCACCAGCTCATTTCTGGCCACTCATTCTTGTTAACCAATATTTTTTTCAAATTGAAATGTGTAATATTGACAATTGAGGGGTCAAATTACCAGCTCACTCCTGTTTACTGATATCTATATATCTAATCTTGCTGAAATGTGTAATATTTATAATTGCAAGGTCATATCACCAGGTCATTCTTGTTGACCCAATATCTGTCTTTCTTGTTTTGTTTTCCTTTTTCCTTCCTTAATAAAAGAATTGAAATGTGTAATATTTATAATTGCAGGGTCAAATCCCCAGCTCACATCTTGCTTTGTTTTCCTACCTTAATAAAAGAATTAAAATGGGTTATATTTACAATTAAGAGGGCAAATCAACAACTCATTCTTGTTAACCAATGTTTTCCAAATTGAAATGCATAATATTTACAACTGAGGGGTCAATTAAATTACTAGCTCAGTCCTATTTACTAATATCTGCATATCTAAATCTAAAATAAATTAAATGTGTAATATTTACAATTTAGGGGTCAAATCCCCAGCTCACACTTGTTGACCTTATATATCTGTCTATCTTGCCTATAAGATATTTATTATCTATACAATCTAGATTAAGTCAATATTGACATTGTCATGTATGTTTTTTTCCTTCTTCTTAGGATTATAGCCATGTTGTCATTCCTGAACTTTGTCAGGGTTATCAAAATAAAAACTTCTTACCAATGATACAAAGTTACTCAGGGGTACATACAAGTACTCACTAAAACGTATGACAAGTTAATGTTTGGCTTTTATTTAAAATTTTTAAATTTTGGAAGACTTTTATACCAAGTTTGTTGACTTTCAAAATATAAATATTTTAATTTTCTTGGACTTTAATACCAAAAAAGGAGATAAAATATTACTGGCCTTTTTCATTACTTTGGTAAGTTTGTTTTATATGTTAGTTTAATGTACTTGAAATGAACTTCATTTTTATTTTTATTTTATTTTTTGCAACTAGAGGTATAAGCTGATTTTAAGTATCCAGGTTAACTTACCAAGAAATTTTTAGATTTTTTATGCATAGTATTTGTATTCATAATCTTTAGACTTTTAAAAGTAACAACATATATAATTGGGTCTCAGTGGTCAAGTGGTCTAAAGCACACTGGTTTATGGATCTCAGTGCCTCTCAGTGTCTAAGGTTTGAACCCTACATGGGCAGATCCAAATTTCCTCCTCTATCTTTGACTGCCTTGATACAAGTTAAAGAATCTTGACTTGGGAGTTTCCTGTAAACACCAGCACTCCACTCTCCACTCTAACATATATTTAGCTTTACAAATTTGTTTTACTATTCAGAAATTAATTTCTCATTCAGTAGTATTTGTAATGTCATCATACAAAGATAGATAGAAAGACACAAGAGATAGAGAGAGAAATTTTCAGATTTTTGAAGAAATAATTGGGATTGTTATAGAAATGACACGGATTTGACATTAATGTTGAAATTTTTGAAAAATCTTTAAAATTCATTTGGAACAGGGTTGGTATTCTTAGATAAGTGATGAAGGGTCAAATTAATAACCGACAGGTGCCCCTGTCAGAAACATATCTACTCTGATTCCCCTTTATCTGTTACTTTACTTTCACCTCCAATGATTAAAGGATTTCTCCCTTCATTTAACCCCTGATACAGAAGTCTTTTTTTTTCTGTCTGAAAATGAAAGTAGATTCCTGCCATGATCAAGTTCCTACATGAAACCATCCATGCACATTTTGATAGCTTGCAAAAAATTAGGAACATTTGTCATCTATGAGTGAGTATAGCCATTGGGGTTTTGTTTACAGTTTTTTATGGGTCTGGATTGTGGATTAGCTAACTTTGACTGGACGTGGTGGGAGATGGGCTAGGTACTTTGTATGTGACTAGGGGACTAGAAAGGGGACTTTGACTAGGCTGCTAGGCAGGAGGACTCAAGGGGCTAAGGTAAGGTAAAGGATACCAATTTTCTGGCATCTCCTCAGCTGTGATTCCCTGTAGCTGTTAGGGGCCTCAGTGGCTGAGTGCCCTCAACCATGTGGGCCTCAGTGGCTGAGTGCCCTCAACCTTGTGGGCCTCAGTGGCTGAGTGCTCTCAACCATGTGGGCCTCAGTGGCTGAGTGCCCTCAACCATGTGGGCCTCAGTGGCTGAGTGCTCTCAACCATGTGGGCCTCAGTGGCTGAGTGCTCTCAACCATGTGGGCCTCAGTGGCTGAGTGCTCTCAACCATGTGCTTACATATCGCAGCACCTCTCACTATCTAGGTTTGAATCCCATTTGGGACGGATCCTAGTATGAGCTACTTTGTCGGTTTGATTGCCAAAGGTGGGTGGTTTTCTCCAGGTATTCAGGTTTCCTTCACCATCTCCCAACTGACCACTTCATTATAAGTGAAAGAATCTTAAATTGAGTATATAATACCGTTACTCCACACCCCTGTAGCTGGTGGTAACATCATTACCAAACAATAAGCAGATTTGACTGGTATTGTAAATTTAATTTTTTATTATTCATACAGATAGGAGAATGTCGGATACTACATACAGAACAAATGAAGTATTAGCTTTAGGTTAACTGGTATATAAAATGTGATCTGTTAAAATAAGGATCCTTGATAAAACATTTCCCAATTGGGAATAGACTCCCGAAGATTCTAACAGAAAAAAATACCCATATTAGCCATGGAAATTCATATCCATCAGATTGGCATGAATATATATATTTTGTCTGCTAATGGAGGTCTAAGTAGTTGTCAGTTCCGAGATGACTATAATCGGAAATTCAGAAATATGACCAGTAGCAGCTTTATTGAAAAATCTATCAATCCATCACTATCGATTTTAATGTCCACAAAAAACACATATTCATAAAGAATTATTATTCTGCACAATAGAGATTGGTCTCGGCCATTTAAGCATTGTATAAAACAAAATTCAATAAAATTTACGGTTGACTGGTTTCAGTTCATTGAGGCCTTCTCCTCACTATCTATATTTAAGCCGCTTGCTTGTTGATATAATATCTTGTATAACATTGTTTATATTCTTATTGTATTGTTTGATAACACAGTCTGTTGCCATATTAGCTTATAAATTATGCTATGAGATAGCACAAAGCAACATCAGTCAGAACATCAGCCGAGTAATACTAGAAACTTTTAGATTTAAGAGAATTTTTATCTCCACTCGGATCACAGGTGTGACTGAAATTTACATCAGGTATGTGTTGATTAACTGATGAGGGTTATATTTAATCATTTAGATAGGCGGTCTATTTAAAGTTTTGATATTATGCCGGGAAGTTCTTTTAATTGGGCCACTGTTTATGTGAAGCAGGTGTTGTCCTTATGTGACATAATATTTATAAATACAGCAAAACTTGTATATTAAGACCACTCACAGGACCTAAGAAAAAATATGGACTTTATAGTGGTTTTTGTATTATTTGGAAGTTCTTTTTGATTGATATATGAAGCAAATTGACCATAAAGCACTGGTCTTACTGGACAGGTGGTCTTTATACAGAGGTGGTTGTAATAGCAGGTTTTATTGTACTTCAGAAAAAGCAAAGATTGAAACAAATCTCGCTGCATGATGTAACACTGCTGTCTTTTCTTTGTTTCATCAATATGTCAAGGTAAAAATTAAAATGTATACCTGATTTTCACCTAGGTGCTTATGACATTAGTCCGACTAATCAGCCCACTAAACCCCCATTTTAATTTTTTGACTTTTTGGAGGTTTGTGGTCTGACAGCTTCCATTATTAAATTCTTGAAATTTCTGGCGAAAACGGCAGAAACGAAAACACGCGTCGATAACTTCCAGTATTTCCTTACCTCGCTCTTGCTGACAACATGGAACAATTCCTACAACATTATTCGACCGATCCATGCTTAACTTTTAATTAAAATCCATCGATATCGGTAGAAATACAAGGTTTTCTGATGTCTCTTCAGCTCTCTGTCACTTTCGCATCGTGAAGACATTACTAATCTGCATTGACCAATCAGATCGCGTGTTGTATTTGGATGGTGAAACCCGCATTTCTATCTTTAGAAAGCACATGGTGATGTTTATTTACATTAGTAATTCACTTATTAATAGTGTTTTACACTGTGATTTACATGACGTTTAAATACTTTACAAAAGTTAACATTAAAATGTATGCAAAACATTTAGAGATATAATTGTCAGATTATATGTAGACTTTCAAATGGAGTAGCGTCTTCTCTGTATATTTTGAAAATAAAAATTTATATTCTTGACCCCTCTCATTTTTTCTAGTATCTGGAAATATTATTCCAGTAATTTTGGATTTTTTAGCATATCTATGTATATATGTATGTTCATGCAAAATACAGTTAAAAATTAAACCCTATGACAAAATTTACAGTGTGGTCGGGATGAATACAAGAGAATTAATTTTAATGGACTTGATAACAAATACTCTTGTGTTGAACTTTATATATTACAACTGGTTTAAAAAAATTATAACTCTACGATCTACAAAATATAGGTAAAAACTTGACAGCATTTCAGGAGAACATGCAAGTTCCAGATATGACAGTAAATTACCCAATTCAGTGAGAACTTGATTCATTTAGATATAAACGAGAAAAATGATAGAAAATCTTAACTGGATTTAGTACACATGTCTTTACATGATATTTATTAAAATAAAATAACTAAAATAATATGTTATACGTGTGAAAACACCATTAATAACGTGAATTACTCATGTAAATAAATATCGACATGTGCTTTCTAAAGATAGAAATGCGGGTTTCACCATCCAAATACAACGCGCGATCTGATTGGTCAATGCAGATTAGTAATGTCTTCAAGATGCGAAAGTGACAGAGAGCTGAAGAGACATCAGAAAACCTTGTATTTCTACCGATATCGATGAATTTTAATTAAAAGTTAAGTATGGATCGGTAGAATAATGTTTTAGGAAGTGTTCCATGTTGTCAGCAAGAGCGAGGTAAGGAGATACTGGAAGTTATCGACGCGTGTTTTCGTTTCTGCCGTTTTCGCCAGAAATTTCAAGAATTTAATAATGGAAGCTGTCAGACCACAAACCTCCAAAAAGTCAAAAACTTAAAATGTGGGTTTAGTGGGCTGATTAGTCGGACTATTATGACATATGTTTGAAGTTAAAATACAGGTGATCTGAAAATTATGCATACACATATTTTTGAGAGAGAGGAAACAAAAAATAAAGAGAGAAAGGGAGAGGAAGAACAGCAATGAAGTAGTTTACAAAAAATTTATATTGAAAAAATATTTGGTTTTACCTTTGGATTGAGAGAGAGAGAGAGTGAGGGGCGGGGGACACTCAATTCTGAGAGAAAGCTTGAAAACTTGACAAGAAAAAGTTCTCACTTTAGCCTTCATAGACTGAAGACATTAAAACACATGTTTACATAGCAAGATATTTTAAGACATAATTTATATGTGCTTATCATACAATCTATGTTATCTGTATTTACATTTAATATCATTTGAAATGTATCCATGTTTATCTGTGGGATATCTTAACAACATGCATGTTAAACTGTGCATACTCATCACACTTAGTGAAACATCCACTTTCCTAGGTTAAATACTGCGGTAGCTTCATCCATCTATTGGTATGAGTTTTACATCCCAGTTAATAATCTTTCACCTTTATCTGGGACGGTAGAGGAAATTGTTGTGTCATTAGAAAACTACCAACTCGTCATTCTTCAACTAACGAGCTTTTTCACTCTAGGAAGGGTAGGCCGTAGTGGCCTAATGGATAAGACGTCAGTCTACAAATACAGGGTTTCTCACCACTGAGTTCGAGTCCCCCACTCAGACCACATGTGGGAAAGTGAATTTTCCTTGCCGTTGGCCTTTACTGATTCACCAGGTATCAGTATAATAGAATGGGGGAGTGGTACACTTGTCTGCGTACTGACTCTGTGAGCTAGCACGTTAAAGGAGCCCTGAGTGCGTGCTAGTACAAGGCAGGCCATACAACACACTCGCACTTCACATGCATACACAAAATTGTTCTTAGATTAATCCATAGAGATTAATAAAATAGTTCTCATTGTGAATAGCTGAAAAATTGCTGATGCGACGTTAAGCAACATTTGACCAACCAAACAATCACACTAGAAAGTGGCTAAAGTGGTGTTCAAATGTAGTGAGAGGCACTGTAATGCACGAGGATGCACTTTAAACCACTCAACCACTGAGACCATTACTAGTTTGGTAGATTTTTCAAGGTTTTGTTAATTTTTCTGATAGGCTTCCATTGGAATCTTTTCCAGTGATTTTTCACACAGGCTTAATGGGGGGGGGGGTTGAGCTGGCTTACTTGTTGTCGCAATGCTTAACACTGCTATTAGTAAAAATAAATCCGACTCACAAATCCTAGTGTGAGAAAGTATTTTAGTTTACTTGTCAAAAGTATCTAGGTTTTCCCAGGCACTCCAGTTTTGTCAGTATCTATGAATTGGCACCCTTAGATATAAGTGAAAGAATTTTAGATGGAGTTTAAAACACATTGCATTATTCTAGGTGACCCTCTGAATATCATCAAAATGTGGACAGTTAGACACATTTAGTATATGTGTCCAGATGAGCTACAATGAATACATTTTGTGTTTTAATATTTGTATAATTTTGTTGTATTTCACATAAGATGCATCTGTCTCCTCTCTTAGCTGGAGTTTTAAAACACATTACATTATTCTAGGAGACCCCTTGAATATCATCAAGATGTTAGTGGACAGTGAGACACATTTAGTATATACGTCCAGATGAGCTACAATGTCCTAGTTTTGTGTTTATTTTCTAGTTAATTTGTTGTGTTTCACATAAGATGCATCCTTGACAACAGCCAATCTGTCTCCTCTCTTAGCTGGAGTTTAAAACACATTGCATTATTTTAGTTGACCCCCTTGAAAATTATCAAAATGTAAGTGGGCAGTGAGACACATTTAGTATTAGGTCCAGATGAGCTACAATGACCAAAATTTGTGTTTTAATATTTAGATAATTTTGTTGTATTTGACATAAGATGCATCCTTGGCAACAGCCAACCTGTCTCCTCTAATTTTGACCTAGTGTAGGTTATTTGTAAGAAAGCTTGAGAGAAAACCCCTTATTATGGACTCTGAACTCTTTATCTTATATGCACATATTAATTTTTACAGTACACTTATACGACAGGCCCCAACTCTGAAAAAGGGGCGTGTAAAAATCAATTTCATGCTACATTTAACCCTTTACCTTCAGTGGTCATTTGATGACAATACATCTCTCCTAACTAGGATTTAAATAAACATTTAAAGTTGACCATTGATATATTTTACTGTTACACAGGTAACACTTTAAACTGGATTTCAGATTTAATTTTTTTTAGAAATGGTATTTATTCAATATGTAACACAACTTTCGAAACAAATGTAAAGCTAACAGACATTAAAACCTACATATAAAAAAACGACTTTTGGGACTTCTTTAGACAATTGGCTTATATACAGATGTTCTTTTTGGTTGAAATATATAAAGCAATTGCCCATAAAACAGTGGTCTTAAAAGACAGGTGGTCTGTATACAAATGGTCACATTAGCAAAATTTTATTGTTTTCACAATTATAATTGCCACTTATATCTAGACATCGGCAGCTGTAGACGAAGGTTTAGAAATCTTGTCTGTATGTTGCACTGATGGCATTATTACGCAGGGTTCTTTATCATGTCCAGTGGCGTAGCGTGCATATTAGCAAATAATCCTGTGTTTGCACATGATTTTTTAAAAACATATGTTTTAAAAAATTAATCCAATCAGCCATTTGGTACAAATGACAAACAAAATAATTACATTGCGAAAGTTACAAACAGTAGATTATTATTTTTTTCTTTGAATCATTTAAAGAATAAATTATTCACAAAGATATTTTTCAAATCAAAAACATAGCCACGCATTTCGTCTCACTCTTAGTCTAGTAGTGATAAGCCAATCAGTTCATAGGTGAATATTTTCCTCAAATGCATGTGAACCCAAATACCCAGACCCAGGTGAAATTATTACTGCAGATATGAGGGATGGAAGACTTAACTGCGAACTTTTAATGACATCCTCAGCTTTTGGTAACAATTTCAGTTTCTAGCTTCTAAAGATGAATTAAATCGAGGCCCTATAAGAATTCAGATATTGGCTCCATATTTTCAAAAATTTCTCGACCCCTTCCACCTAGAGTGAAGGCGTCCACACACGAGTGTGATGTCTTTGCCATCAGACTTGCACATTCATTCTTTTCTGGCTACGCCCCTGATGCCACATCTACTGTGACATGAGACCTAAATTCCTATTACAAATAAACATGACTTTCGTAATGCTGAGTGCTTGGCGAAAGAGCACCCATTACCAACCTTCAGGTCTTGGGTTTGGAATCCAATACCTCTAACTTATGGAGAGAGCACGCTAACAACTGAACTACCGCGGTGATTGGAGTAGAATAATAATGTTTAATGTCATAGTTTTTTAATGAGACAGTCAGTTATGAATTGGCAGAAATCAGATATCCAGAGAAAACTGTGTTGAATGTCTGGATATGTCTATTGTCAATAGCTGACTAATTTTAAGATCATATAGTCCAACGAGGTTATTTATAGACGGTGTGTGTGTGCATGTGCGTGTGTGTGTGTTAATATATAAAAAGCCCCAACACAAAGGAGGCTGGAAAACACACAAGTCAAATAATTGTTAGTGGAATCTTTGACATGTAGGCATCTACCCTACATGTATATTACTATTTTATGCGATAATCATTTTTGTCAAAGGAAATAAGGGTGCACATATAAAAAATTGGAAGTTCAAAAGCCCTTAAAATGTCTATATTTGTTTTAAATCTAATTTTTTAACATCATTGACCCACCGTGCAATCAAGATATACATATTGATTTGTGTAGCATCTCATATTGGGGAGTACATACATTTTATGCATATGGAAACTTACAATTCATATCTGACCTAATTCTCTAACTTCTGTGTTATGTCATATTTTAACTTAAAATATTGTGTTTCAAGTAAAATGAATGAAATAAACATGCACCTCCAAAAAGGCAATCAGTTAAGTGGAAATCTACTCCATCAGTACTTTGATTCTGTGTGTAAAAATGAGAATTAGAATTTGAAGTACCCGGTCAGTTCTTAAAACTGCCCTAAAGGCTTTAAATCAATTTACTGTCCATAAACCAGGATGTGGTCAACTATCAATTTAAATCTATTGAATTTCAGTTTCTTTTGGACCGCCTTATTTAAATAGCTTAAAACCTGACTTGGGTGACATTTTTGGGGCCTCAGCGTATAAGTGAGTACTTTTACAAGTTTTTTTTGTTAGTTAAGACTTGATACCCATTAACAGTATAGTTCATTAGTACTTCATGTAAGTGAGGAAACATTTGAGACACTAGGGAAAGTGTGTCTAATTTCTTATGACTGTGTAACATAAAGAGTACTCTCTCTCTCTCTCTTAGACTCTCTCTCACACACACACACAGGGAAGACATCATAATGAGAATGTAATTGAAATATATAAAACTCTTCATACTCATATAAGTAATCTCTCTCTCTTTCTCTCTCTCTCTCTCACTTGTGAGTGATGAGAGCATTTTTTCTGCTATTTTAAAGCAAGTAGTAACTTCATACAGTCAAACCTGTCTACAAAGGCCACCCAGGGGAACCAGTAAAAGTGGCTTCTATGGGCAGGTGGCCTTCATATACAGGTTGAAATAATATGAATAAAGAACAATTGGGATACAATTTAACTGGCCTTTATAAGCAGGTGGCCCTTATACAGAATTGCACTTATACGACAGGCCCCAACTCTGAAAAAGGGGCGTGTAAAAATCAATTTCATGCTACATTTAACCCTTTACCTTCAGTGGTCATTTGATGACAATACATCTCTCCTAACTAGGATTTAAATAAACATTTAAAGTTGACCATTGATATATTTTACTGTTACACAGGTAACACTTTAAAGTGGGTTTCAGATTTAATTTTTTTTAGAAATTGTATTTATTAAATATGTAACACAACTTTCAAAACAAATGTAAAGCTAACAGACATTAAAACCTACATATAAAAACGACCTCTGGGACCTTTTTAGACAATTGGCTTATATACAGATGTTCTTTTTGGTTGAAATATAAAGCAATTGCCCATAAAACAGTGGTCTTAAAAGACAGGTGGTCTGTATACAAATGGTCACATTAGCAACATTTTATTGTTTTTACAATTATAATTGCCACTTATATCTAGACATCGGCAGCTGTAGACAAAGGTGCATAAATCTTGTCTGTATGTTGCACTGATGGCATTATTACGCAGGATTCTTTATCATGTCCAGTGGCGTAGCGTGCATATTAGCAAATAATCCTGGGCTTGCACATGATTTTTAAAAAATATGTTTAAAAAACATTAATCCAATCAGTCATTTGGTACAAATGACAAACAAAATAATTATATTGCGAAAGTAACAAACAGTGGATTTTTTTTTTCTTTCAATCATTTAAAGAATAAATTATTCACAAAGATATTTTTCAAATCAAAAACATAGCCACAAATTTCGTCTCACTCTTAGTCTAGTAGTGATAAGCCAATCAGTTCATAGGTGAACATTTTCCTCAAATGCATGTGAACCCAAATACCCAGACCCAGGTGAAATTACTACTGCAGATATGAGGGATGGAAGCCTTAACTGAAAACTTTTAATGACATCCTCAGCTTTTGGTAACAATTTCAGTTTCTAGCTTCTAAAGATGAATTAAATCGGGGCCCTATAAGAATTCAGATATTGGCTCCATATTTTTAAAAATTTCTCCGACCCCTTCCACCTAGAGTGAAGGCGTCTTTGCCATCAGACTTGCACATTCATTCTTTTCTGGCTACGCCCCTGATGCCACGTCTACTGTGACATAGGGCCTAAGTTCCTATCACAAATAAACATGACTTTTATTTCGTAAATGCTGAGTGCTTGGCGAAAGAGCACCCATTACCCACCTTCAAGTCTTGGGTTTGGAATCCAATGCCTCCCACTTATGGAGAGAGCACTCTAACAACTGAGCTACCGCGGCGATTTGAGTAGAATAATAATGTTTAATGTCATAGTTTTTTAATGAGACAGTCAGTTATCAGATATCCAGAGAAAACTGTGCAGAATGTCTGGATATGTCTATTGTCAATAGCTGACTAATAGTCCAACGAGGTTATTTATAGACGGTGTGTGTGTGCATGTGCGTGTGTGTGTTAATATATCAAAAGCCCCAACACAAAGGATGCTGGAAAACACGCTAGTCAAATACACATGTTATTGTTAGTGGAATCTTTGACATGTAGGCATCTACATATGAAGTCAATCCTACATGTATATTACTATTTTATGCGATAATCATTTTTTGTCAAAGGAAATAAAGGTGCACATATAAAAAATTGGAAGTTCAAAAGCCCTTAAAATGTCTATATTTGTTTTAAATCTAATTTTTTAACATCATTGACCCACCGTGCAATCAAGATATACATATTGATTTGTGTAGCATCTCATATTGGGGAGTACATACATTTTATGCATATGGAATCTTACACTTCATATCTTACCTAATTCTCTAACTTCTGTGTTATGTCATATTTTAACTCCAATATTGTGTTTCAAGTAAAATTAATGAAATAAACATGCACCTCCAAAAAGGCAATCAGTTAAGTGGAAATCTACTCCATCAGTACTTTGATTCTGTGTGTCAGTGTAAAAATGAGAATATAGAATTTGAAGTACCCGAGTCAGTTCTTAAAACTGCCCTAAAGGCTTTAAATCAATTTACTGTCCATAAACCAGGATGTGGTCAACTATCAATTTAAATCTATTGAATTTCAGTTTCTTTTGGACCGCCTTATTTAAATAGCTTAGAACCTGACTTGGGTGACATTTTTGGGGCCTGGCGTATAAGTGATTGGCTGTTAAGGCAGGTCTAATGCACACACACATAAGGGCGAGCACACACACACACACATTAGAGACTGTTTTCTCTCCGCAGTTCTCTGGGACAGGTTATGTTGATCAGATCAACCTGTCTTAAGGGTTTTTTATCTAATCTGTATCATTTATACTGCAAATATTTTAATTACACCCACCTGTATATTCAATAAAGATTACCACATTTAAAACCCAGCCATTTGATTATGAAGGAACGGTTTAAGTTACTATTCAAATAAAAGATTTAAATGACAGATTTAAAATCTTTAAAGCATATTTATCAATAATATCTCTAACTATAGGGATTGAGAATTTAGACTTTAGAAAAAATACCTGAATAATAAAGATCAGGAAGAGTATTAAGTCCCAGACAGACATGATTAGGTTCTGTGTGGTATTGAAAGAGCATCTAGGGCATTTCCTTGTGTGCTGGAAAACAAAGACAATGCTGCTGAAAATGGACTTGACATGGTTGTCTTTTGCCCCACTTGATATTGGGGAAGTGCAATAACTTGTTTTTGTGATTCGTTCTTTTTGACTGGGAAACAAATATTTTGAACTTATCCATCTAGGGCATTTCCTTTTGCGCTGGAAAATAAAGATAATGCTGCTGAAACTGGACTTGTATGGTTATTTATTTTCTCCCATTTGATATGGGACAGTGCAATAATTTGTTTTTGCAATTTGTTCTTTTTGACTAGGAAACTAATTTTCAAATGTCTGGACACAATATTAACTTGTCCAACTATTAAAAGTCATAATATTTATTACATATATAGCATTTTAACTATTACTGTTTTATAAACAAAAAATGTATGTCTTACCCGAGAACCGCAACTGTTCACCATTTTAATCATTATCATATGCCCACTGTCCATTCAAAGTCTTTAGTTTTATAAGTGGTCACTTTAATTTTATGTGTTGACATGGCTGTTTTAATTTCTAATGTTTTTTGTTGTGGTGTGTTGTTGGTTGCTCTGATTGTTTTATGTACATTAGCTAGGGAATAAATTACTTTTGGTTTGGACTAGCCCAGTGTCCAGTTAACACTTCAGTGTTTTCATACATGCCAAATTGTTTTAAGATGACATTGGGTGAGATTTCAGTTTGAAGTAGTGTCAGGTGTTTTTTCTTTTTCATTTTAACAGTTATTTTTGATTTGTGGACCTGATAAGCTTTTGTTTCAACATTGTTATTCCTAAAATTTCCTTATATGTCAGTTAGTTAGACTGTCTAGATAATGTACCAATCGGTCATTGTTGGTGGCATGTTTTAAACTGCAAGGATTGGGCACATGGAGGAATTTTTTAAACTTGCATCCAGGTATTGTAGCTTTTGACTGGGGGGGGGGGGGGGGATTATATGATTTCTGTGTGTAAAAAGAGTATACACTGCCATCCAATTGTTTGTCGGAATCCGCAGATAAAATTAATTATTGTAACATGTAGAGGTTATTTTAAATTTCTGTGATGCTAGAAATATTTTTTATGATTGTAAATATAAGTAATCTATTTGAGCATTTATATTCAGTATTATAAATGAGAGTCAGGAATAGCAATTAAACATTGGCAGTTCATTCAATTTGCTATTCCTAATTCCATTTCATAATACCAAACAAGTACTTGCACATAAGGATATTATTTCTTCAATAAACCTATTACAAATATAAATTTGTATAATTATTTATAATGGATTTCCATGTGTATTGTATTTTATTTATTATGTCATTTTATGATGTCATTAATTTTAGTTTTCAGTCTTTAGTCTGTCCAGACTTAATAGGCTTATTTAGCTTATCCTGTCTTGCCTCACTCAAGTGTAAAAACCCCTTATTAGCCGACCATAGCTATGGTCACTCTTACATCTGAAAGGTTTGAATCAATGGCAATTTGGCAGAATGTAGTGTCAGAAATTTTGTTAGTATCCTTCCCAAGTTTTGTTGACTTTTATTTTGACATTCTGGTTTTCCCCACAATCCCAAAACATTGTTACTGCACCCCCAGCATTTCTACAGGTACCAATTTTATTTTCAGCTAGCTTGATTGTAGCAATGTGTTGTTGTTGAAAGTTGCTTAATGTCACATCAGCAATTTTTCAGCTATTCAGGAGGAGAACAACTTTATTAATCTCTATGGATTAATCTATGTTAAGTTAGTGCATGTGAAGTGCAAGTGTGTTTTATGGTCTGCCTTGTACCAGCATACACTCGTGGCAACTTTAAGATGCCAGCTCACCAAGTCAGTCACCGTAGATAAGGGTACTAGTAGCAATGTTGAATTAAATGATAAAACACAGCAGCCCGTCAGGGCCTCACCCATGACCCCAAAGTGACAAATCCATGGTTCTAGTTATGTAGTTCTTAAGAGGGTAAAATTCTTAATTGTCAGAAAGATAGCAATTGTTAAAACTTAATTTTTTGAAATGGAGTTTTCATTTTGTTCTCGTGTTTTCAGGTAAATTTCTGTGAATAATGAAAAATATGAATGTTAATGTAAATTCTGTGAAAAATGTGAGTTTTAATTAATTTTCATTTTCTTGTATTTTGCAGGTAAACAGTAAGAAATGCTAGTTTTAGTAACAGCAAGTAGACTGACAGATAGTGTACTGAAATATATTTATGATAAAGGATTACGCCGATTATATACAATATGACTTGAATAGCTACGTCGTCATACACTTGTAAATGTTTGTTTTGTGCAAATGTAAGAATGCATGAGGGAAATATTACGTAAGCACGACATCTCAAAATGGAAGTGAATATGCGTTTTGTGTTCTTGATATTAGTGTCTTTGAATGTGTGCATTTTGGCACTGGTACATAATTTAAATGAAGATAATTTGAAAATTGTACGCTTAGGCGATGGAAATTCAACACTCAACCATCTAGTGTATGATTCAAATTCAAATGTGCTTTACATTGGTGCTGTGAATAAAATTTTCAAGGTGGATTTTGATTTATCAAAATTGATTGAGCGATCGACTGGTCCGAAAAATGACAGCATGGAGTGCCATCATCCCGATATTCACTGTGATAGACCGCTAGTTCTGACCGATAACTACAATAAAGTTTTACTCATATACCGTTACATGGATCAGGCCAAGTTAATCGTTTGTGGAAGTATTTATCAAGGTGCGTGTGAAACGTGGCGTTTACCGAATCTGGATAAGGTTCATTCATATTCGAAAAATGACCCATCATCAATGTACGCTGTTGCCGCAAACAGTCCTGACGCTTCAACTGTCGCTCATATTTCAGAAGGAGATTACACAAATACTCGTCAAGTTTTGTATGTAGCAACCACATTTACTAATCCACAGGATGAATTTGGAATTGCTAGAAATATCCGATTCCAGGTCCCTGCATTGAGCACTCGTAAGCTTTATCAGGAGGATGAAATGTTCGATTTTCAGAGGATTTCGGAATATAATGATAATTCTTATAAGAAATTAAGAGAGGAAATGTTACATAGAGGTTTTATTATCAACTATGTTACAGGTTTTCCTTCAGATGGATTTAGCTATTTTCTAACAACACAGCCTAAAAAGGCCACTGATTTACAATCGGAAAATATCTCTAAAATCATTCAAATTTGTCATAATGATACAAAATATTACTCCTATGTGGATGTCCCACTTGAGTGTGGTCAATACAAAGTTTTGACAACAGCCAATGTTGTAAAACCAAGTGTTATTCTTCAAAAGGCTTTGAATATCCCGAAAGAAAGTTCTCAAAAGATTATTGTTGCTGCTTTTTCTCGTCCAAATCATCCTGACACAGCTCTGTGTATCTACAAGTTGGAAGATATCAGAACAGAAATGTACAAGGCTATACAGCAATGTTATAAAGGCAATCAAACTGTGAATGGCGGAGGATATTTGAAAAGCAGTGATAGCATGTGCAACCCTAATGTAAGTTTAACAAGTTATAATGGATTTAAAAGTGCCCCCATAGGAGCCCCAGCTGGGAATCATAAGTTTTCCCAACCATGTGCATGATCAAAACACAAATACTAGTAGCCATTTAGAGGATTTGATGGTCGAGTGGCCAAAACCAATTGCCTACAGATAACAGTGCCTCTCACTGCCTAGGTTTGAATCCAACTTTGGCAGATCCTAGTATGAGAAAGTTTGTCTGTTCACTTTCCAAAGGTTGGTGGTTTTCTCTGAGCATTCCAGTTTCCTCCATCATCCACAAACCACTTTCATATAAGTGAAAAAAAAATCTTGACTGGGGCATAAAACACGATAAGACCAGTTATATGATTACTCCAAAAGCAATAAAGATGCTCCACCAATAGGAACAACTTAAGAGAGGAAGCAGATTTTTCCGGAATGCAGATGTCCAACATTGTAAATCTGCATTCATTAATGTTATCTTCACTTGCCCATTCTATACTTGCAAAAAATTTCCAATGTTCATTACTAATTTTGTATGATTTCTTAAAATAAACATCTATGAAATAAACAACTGCAGCATGGCTCCCACATCACTGATGCTTTTGTTCTCAAGACCAAAAAGCTATGCCTTTGAACCATAAAACATTCCTGCCTTTGTAGCAAAAATTGAGTTTATGACGTCATGGTTTCGTCATAGTAGCAGCTACAACAACTTACTTTGTATTTTATAAAAGCTGAACCTGTTCCCTTTACAATGATACCAAATATGATGTATATCTGCAAAATATCGTCGAAAACAAAGATCTTCTAGCCAATGGACTAATTAACTTGCATTTCTATACTGTAAAGATTATTATTTTTATGGGGTGAAAAATTTGAGGTTTATGAAATCTGGCTTTTCGCGTGGATGTAATTTTTGCACAACAAATATAAGTGGATATATATTCTATATATTATGATATATTGACTTGTATGGTAGACATATTTGCGTGGGTTAAATTTTTGCAGTTATTTATTTAGCACAAAATCAGCAAAAATTTGACCCACACGAAAATTTCCTTCTTTACAATATGTTAACTTCAGAATCAAAATAACATTCCTTTATCTTTATTTTCAGCAAAATATGTTTTCCCGAGAGCAGTTACTATGTAACACACGCTTCCGAGGATATATAAATATTGTAGGTCCAACTCCCGTAAAGGCGGAACCATCTATAGTGTTCCAAAACACGAGTATAACATCAATAGCTTTAACCACAACCACAGATTTTACTGTTGGCTTTCTTGGAACTGGAAATGGACATATAAAAAAGGTAAAGTTTCATATAATAGTGTATTCTCATACTTACATGAGAATGAGTAAAATTTATACTTAAGTGAGAATGAGTGTCACTTTAAAATTTGAGATACAGTTTCCTCACGGCCTGGTGCTCTGTATTAAGAAAAATAGAGTGATTCACCTGGTGTTAGTATGATGTGACTGGGGGATGGTATGCTTATCCGTGACTTAATGAATATGTGAGCTAGCACCTTAGAGTCTCCTGGGTTTGCTAATACCAGGCAGACCATAAAGCACTTGTATAAGAGCCTCAGTGGCCCAGTTATCTAAAGCAGAGTGCTTACAGATCCTGACATCTTTTACTGCATTAGTTCAAATCCCACTATGGACAGATCCTAGTGTGAGAAATTCTGTCAGTTATCTTTCAAAAGGTCAGAGCACTCCAGTTTCCTCCACCATTCCTTAACAGACTACTTGATAAAAGTGAAAAAATCTTGACTGGAGCATAAAATACCATTATAAATTAACACTTTCATTTCTCTTACAACTGTGGTTGCTCAGTTGGAATAATGCTCGCTCCACAAGTGGGAGATCATGGGTTCGATCCCTGACCGGGTCTGACCCAAGACTTGATAGTGGGTAGTGACTATTCTTTTGCCAAGCACTAGGGATTATGAAATGGAAGTCATAGTTCTTTTGGATGGTACCCTATCACAGTAGGCGTGGCACAATAAAGAACCTTGCTGTATAATGCAGTCAGGGCAATGCACAGGCAAAATTTCTGCACCTTCACCTAGCGACCTCTTGATATATGTGAAATATTCTTGACTGGGATGTAAACACTATTACTCAACTCAACTCTCTCTTACATACACAAACTCGCTTGTTGATTAATCCTTAGAGATTACTACACTTGCGTTCATTTTTAAATAATTGCTGATGCAACATTAAACAACATTACAACCAACCAGTTGTAGTTTTATATATGTAGTAGTTACAACTGTACATATTGAGAACTATAATTTCTTAAAATCAATAAAATTCAATTAAGTTCTCTGAAGTTCATTATCATACATTTAATTATCAAAGTCATTCTCACAAGGAATAATTGATTTCCTTACCTCCCTGGAAGGAAGAGTACAAGAGTGTATGCCAGAGAGAGAGAGAGAGAGAGAGAGGGGAGAGAGTAGAAATCTGTAGTATATTTTCTAGGCCAAGCAATCAGAGATTAGCCCATTGATGATTGTATCGGGGTTGAATGGACTAGAAGATTTGATCTCAGTCAAGATATTTCCACTTTCATATCAAAGTGATTGGAGTTGAGTGGAGTAATGGTGTTTAACGTCCCAGTCAAGAATATTTCACTTATATCGAGATGCAGCAAGCTATAGGCAAAGGTGCAGAAATTTTGGTTTGTGTATTGTGCTTATGGAAGTATACAGCAGGGTTCTTTATCGTCCCAAGCCCACCATGACACAGGACTTTGTTTATTTATTTTACTAAGTTCCCATTCGAAAGAACCACAACTTTCATTTCGTAATGCCGAGTGCTTGGCGAAAGAACAGTCACTACCCACTTTCAAGTCTTGGGTCAGACCCGGTCAGGGCTCTAACCCACAAACTCCAACTTACGGAGCGATCACTCTACCAACTGAGCTACTGCGGTGGTCCAAAGTGATCAGAGAAAGTTACCAAGTTAATTTAACTGACAAGCTTTCTTGCACCATCATCTGCCCAAGTAGTATTTGAACCTATGCAATGGGACACACTGATTTGTAGGCCAGTGTTTTAGACCATCCAGTTACTAGTGATATCTTCTAGTCAAGAAACCCATTGATGAAGGGAGCAGAGTGTAATGGAGCCTTGTAGTTTATACCTTGGTCAAGACGTTTTCACTTATCATTGTAGTGGTCAGCTCATTTCAGATCAAGGAAGCCAGTGACTATAGAAAATCTCCAAGTAAACTGACAAGCTTTTTCACGTCATAGTTACCCCAAATGGTATTCATGTGCTTATCTAGGCAGTGAGAGGTGCTGTAAGTTTTAAGAGAATGCCTGTATTTTAGACCAATTATCCACCATTATACCTATGACGTATAGTTGAGTAATGGTGTTTAACGTTCAAGTCAAGAATATTTCACTTATATCAAGATGTCGCCAGCTATAGGCGAAGGTGCAGAAAGTTTGCCTGTGTGTTGTGCTGATGGCATTATACAGCAGGGTTCTTTATTGTACCAACCTATCATGGCATGGGACCTTGTTTATTTCAAGTTCCCATCTGAAAGAACTGTGACTTTCATTTTGTTTGAATCCCACTCTTGATAGGTGCTGAATAGATAAGACGTTGGTCTACAAATCCAGGGTCTCTCACCCCTGTGAGTTCAAGCCCCACTCAGACCACATGTGGGAAAGTGAATTTCCCTTACCGTTGACCTTTACTCGTTCATTTGGTAACAGTATAATGTGACGTGACTTTGGGATTGGTCTGCTTGTCTGCGATGTACTGACTCTATGAGCTAGCATGTTAAAGTTCCCTGAGTGCACGCTAGTACAAGGCATATCATACAACACACTCGCAATTCACATGCATACAGGAACTTGTTCATAAATTAATCCATGGTGATTAATAAAATAGTTCTCGTCGCAAAAAGCTGAAAAATTGCTGATGCCATGTTAAGCAAAATTCAACCAACCAACCACATTTGACAGGTCCTAGTAATATAAAGTTTGCTTGTATAGCCAGTATAGTATAGAAGAATCACCCTGTTCATCTGTCCTGCGGCTGCCATCTGGCCATCCATCCTAATATTGTGTCTGCACCCTATCTTCTATGCTTAATGGATGCATTTTGATCAATTTTTTATACAAATGTAAACCAATAAGATTTCAATACCAGATTTTATCCAAAGACAAGGGTTCATCATGACCCAATGACAAAACATGGGTTGGGGTATAAGTAATCTTCAATGACAGTTCTGGTTTTATATTTTTAGGTTGTAATCATATCAGGCACCCATGCAGTGCATTATGAGCAAAATAAAGATTTGGTAATTGATCATGGAAGTCCCATCAAACAAGACATGGCTTTTGATAATACATCTAACTATCTGTTTGCCATTAGTGAAAGAAAGGTATATATATATATTGTTGTTTACTGTAAATCACTTATTTTTCGCAAGTGGAAAAATTCGCGTCAAGAACATCTTGACATTATTTGCGAATATTTGAATTCGCGCTTAGAATATTATTGAATACAACATAGGTATATCAACATAGAAATATCTGTGTTCTGGAAATATTCGCGTGATATTTGAATCCGCGATTGAGATGAGTCGCGAATTTATGCGAAATAAAAGTGATCTACAGTATAGAGAATTAGTGGTGTGGGTTATTACCGGTATACCGGTTTACTGTGGTACTGACCAGGTACCGGTAATACAGCGGTAAAGTCTTTGAATACCGATATTTTAACAAACAGTATTATGTTGATAATTGTTGATATAACAGTTTGAATTTTGATGTGTTCATTTGAATTTTGTTAAAATCTTTGTTTGACAATAATCTTTTGAGATTTAGATTTCAAGTTTTGAATCAACTTGGTTGAAATACAGACAATTCTGTGAATTTTATTGTGTTTTAGCATTCTTGATATTCTCAAAATATCCAATGCCTAAATTCCTTAGCTGTTATTTTAGATAGTAATAGATATACTACATGTATTTCGAATCTTAATGGATGTGTGGTATACCATGGTATTTGGTAAAATACCGTGGTATACCGTGGTAATTTTTTTCTGTGGTATCTGATCTCTATAGAGAATATTGATTAAGAACATCAATCAACTTCATATTTCTGATAAAATTCAATGAATCTTGTTGAGTAAAAATGAAGTTTTTTTATCTCCTGCTTTTCAAAAAAAGAGAAGATTTCATTTGTCTGTCCTGTCCTTCCATCCATCCGAAATTCTCGTTGATGAAAATTTTCCAAAACTATGAAGCACTTTTTCATGAAACTTGGTACAAAGCATCAATATTTTGAACACTTTGAACATAAATGCAAATCACAAGAAAAGAAACTCCTGGCGGGGGATTCTAATTCACTGAATTTACTTGATTTTTTAAAAATTTAAGTGAAGTCTCGCCATCATTTTTTTATTAAACACTATCTTATGCAAGACTATTTATTTATTTATTTATTTATTTATTTTTCTTGATCTAATATTTTTACCAGGCAGATATATATGGCATGAATTATAACAGGTTTTATCTGATGTGGCATTATGTTATTTTAATTGTTAATTTTTTTAGTTCAGTGATAAAATCGTTATTGCCTTTCTTTTTCTATACCTTGCTCGAAATATCATTCTAAAATATAAATACTCCATATAGATAGACAGATAGACATAGATAGATAGAACGAGAGATATTGATTTTATCATTGATGGTTTTTCATTCCCTTGTGACAAATTTATCAACATGTTATATTTTAATATATATCTTTTATTATGCATGTTGTAATACTACATATGCTATTTCAACGTCGATTTTCTGACAATACTGATGATGTAGATTATTAGTTCTCTTGATGAAGGTCAAGGTTGTAAATTAATGATTTTTAGGAATCCCTTGCGACAAATTTGCATTGGAATTTGCATTTTGAGGTGTTTTGTATATATAAAATGTATGTTTTATGTAAATAATCAAATTTCTTTCTTCTCTACATGTATATGCAATATTCTTTTGGACATGTAGTAATGTTGTCGTACATGTCAGAAGGTCAAGGTCATTGAGGAATTTGTTTTATTAATCTCTTAAGACCTTTTTTGTGAGGTGTGATATGTTTTAATTCAAATTCTTGAGTAATATTGTAATATAATACTGATTTTTCTTATTTTAACAGATTGCCAGAATCCGGGTAGAAAATTGTGCTCAATATTCATCCTGTTTCGATTGTTTGTCCAGCCTTAACCCGTACTGTGGTTGGTGTACCCTAGAGAATAGGTAAACAAAATTTACAGTAGTGCTGTTTGTAGGTAGAATATATTCACTGTGTGTGAATATATATATTCACTGTTTTCAAAGTCACTGATCAAGTGCAAAAATAAATCTTGACTTACTGTATAACGAGAAATATTCGGGGGTAGAGACTTTCGCGGTTTTACAATCAGTAACTTGTTCGCGTGTAATTGTTTTTGCAGTTGACGAGTTAGCAGGAATTTAATTACATCACCGATATCTACTAAAATTCACATGTAGAAAACTTAGCGGTGTACTTATTTTCGCGGTTAAACATTGACCGTAAAAACTGCGAATATTAATACATCGCGAATATTTCTCGTTATACAGTACCAGTGATTTTGCCTAAAATTACTACCGAATACAGGTAGTTTCCCCTGGTGAAAAATGACTAAAATTTCCCAATTTCAACATTAAAATTCCCAAAACAACAGTGATATATTCTAGCAAATTAAATCTAGTTGTCTTTTTCCACAATATGTTAGATATTGTAATAATTTAACATTTTTGCAATGAGGATCCTAAGTACTTGTCACAAAACAGTTTGCTGTATTTCAGAACTTCAGATTTTCCCAACTTAAAAGACAGAAGGTAGTTTTTAAAAAAAATGTAACAAAATCACTGCTAACTGACAAAGTTCCTCATACTAAGAACACGGCTGGTTTGAACACAAGACTTTAAAATTGAAGGTACTGCTTCCTAAATGTGTGGTAAAGTACTTAGAATCGCACTTTAGGCAAATCCTAGTGTGCAGAAGTTTAATTTCACTTGCAAAAGGTTGACATTATTCTCTGGACACTCTTGTTTTCTTGCCATTCCATAACTGACTGCCTCAATATAAGTGAAAGAATGCTGTCTGCAATATAAAACACCATATCACTCCATGCCACTCCACTCTATTGTAAGAGTGTGTAGATTGAAAGGATAGGGACAGGTGTTTAGTACTGTATGTTAAGCAAGGGGAATAACTCTTCATAAACACATCTTTTTGCAAAATATCTTATTCTCAATCAAACATTTTTTAGATTTTTTACTAAAATAATTTTAATGATTTTTTTCTTATTAAAGGTGCTCAGTCAAAAGTAGCTGCCGCCATCCTGATTCAGAACACAACACAAATCGCTGGACCTATGGAGATGCTAAATACTGCATTGCTATATCTAATGTGTCGCCACCTGAGGCATCTGTAACAGAGGCAAATAAGGTATAACCAATGATAAATACCAGAAACAAGGGAGATAACTATAATGTACAGTTTATGATTCATATATTCCTGATTGCGTCAAAAAACAATTGCAGACATCTCCAACCATCCCCAAAATTACTTAAGTGTATGCACACTAATAGAAGTTTCCCACCATTCCAAAAACTAGTCAAGGATGAAAAGTAGGTCAAATGTCATAAGGTCATTTGAAAGCTAAGGTTTAAAAACTCCAGTATCTTCAGTACCTGATTTTAGCCTATGAAAGTGCTTCATTTGGTCATAGGACCAGTTACTATAGATATAAAATCAGAAAAAACATCTACACCATTATATTTGTTTGTCCTTAGAATTTTTATAGAATACCAAGGAGCCCTAACATTCAAACCCACAGAAGCAAGACACCTTTGGTTTGAAGGCTAGTTTCTTATCTCTTGAATCTCTGCAGCCCCTATAGGTAATAAACAACCTCTTAAATAAAATTTGAGTGGTAATATTATCAGCCAATTTCTACTGGTCTTGTCATCCTGTTAAGCCCCACTGGTAGGAAATCAAAGTTGCTAGTCTTGGACTTAAGTGTAATTGTGTTTTATTCCCCAATAAAGATTATTTCACTTATATTATTTCAAAAACAATTCTAGAATGGTGCAAGAAACCAGTGTGCCCTATCAGAGAAAAATCACCAACCTTCTGATAAACAAACTGACAAATTTGCTCACACTAGGAACTGAGTCATGGACATGATATTTATGGCAAATGCATTCTAAGTAGTTCTTCAGTTACATAAAGAGTTTTAATCACCTCTCTGAAATAGACATAAGTATTTAAGTGTTGACTTTTTCTAGAGACTGTTTAAGTATGTAAGTATTTTGATATTCACCGTACTCTTATAATAATCATATGCTGTCATTGGGCATTTCAGGCCTTTCATCTTTCATTGCTGTTTCAGTTCCCCTTTAATGAACTCAGATATGCCAACCATTATCGTTTTTTTTTTTTTTTTTTTTTTCTTTCTAGATAAATTTTTAGTTTGCTTACAAAACAGTTAGACTTATGCCTTAATAATAACCATCAAGGTTGGAGCAGTTAGTCAAAGTTGCTCATAGTTATGTAAAAAGATCTATGTAAAAAAACATTCTGCATAGGTATGTAAAAGGATATTCATAAAAGAGCATTCTGAATAATGAAATTGACACTGAAATTTACATAACTGAAATAAACATGAGCATATAAAGGTTGGCATATCTTTATTTCATTGTTTCTGAATATTGGGATATTGATGTCTCTATTTCATAACTGTACATTAAAAATAAAATATGATGTGAAAATGAGAGAAGAGATTGAAGGAGAATATTGTATTTGTATATGTATGTACTTGTGTGTGAGGATATGTAGCTGACATCTATTGACCTGTGAGATAAGCTTTTGCACAAGCTCTTATAAAGCCCTGATTCTTGGTTACTAAGTGTGTGGTTTTTTTTTAAAGTTTTGTATCAAATTTGATAGTCTTAATGAAGTAAAATTGTCAACTTTCACATTTTCACAGAAGTCATGTTTTGCTTGCAGTGAAAAAATAATTTTATGGTTTTATGTCAATCTTTTTAAAAGTAAAATTTCACACTTGGCATAAGACTGATGTATTGCTTGCAGTGAAAAAATAAATGTCTTTTTTCATCAGTCTGTTCCTGTTTGTATGTTCCTTGGACTAGGTTCCGATTGAATCCTTAACAATCATTACAAGAAGCTGTCACATGAATAGCCATGACCATCATCCCTTTTAATCATCACCAGTGTAAACTTTTTCATTTTTACAGATCAACTTTTTTAATGTATGCTTTAATTATTGTAATACTGTTAAACTGTCATATATACACATGTATATGCATAATTACTGGTATGTTCAAATTAAATATGTTTATGTGTAAAGTTATTTTTGATGTTCAAATATTCATAATGTTGTAATTGTTATATGTTTAAATATAACATGATTTGAAAATATACTGTGTGTGGATGTGTGTTTGTGAGTCTGTGTGTCTGTTTTTGACCAAGGTAATTATTGTTACTTCCTTTATCTCTAGCAAAATAATATCCCCCCACCAACACCTATTTTCTCTCAATCCATTGTCATATGAACACCCATAAAATTCATATTTACCTGCACAATACACCCTTAAAGTTAGGTAGATTTCTATGCACTTTTAATATAACTGGTTCTGACTTTTAAAAAACTTTTAATAGTTAAAACCCATGTCCTAATTTAATTATACTAATTAATGTTCATACTCAACAAGACACCACAATTCTGAGATAACTTGCACTGACCAAACCATCCAAAAAGCACCCTTATGACATCCAAAAAGCACCTTTATGACATCCAAAAAGCACCCTTATGACATAGTTAAAATTCTTCAGTTTTCTTAACAGAGTTTGCCAGCATAGTACAATTTGATCAATAATACCCATTATCCTTTGTGCTGAACTTGATAATGCAAAATAATTCCTATATCCCAAATACTAGAAATTAGGTTGTTTTTACAGGAAAAATGTCAATTAATGTGTTTCCATATTCAGAGAAAATTCTGTAACAACAAATATTCAGTGGGGAGGTGGGGGGTTAAATTTTGTTATGTTTGTTGATTAGTTAGTGCTACATAATTTATTGTTTTATTGTTTGTGAAATGTTTGATTACTGATGGGATTTATTTACAAAACATAGATCAACCAAATTTTTTCTTAGCAAAATGTTTTTGAATTGCAAATTGTAGCATCACAGATACTAAAAATTCTACAGAAGTTGTTCAGCACAAATGTTTAGGGGTATCACACTGTTTGCTGGTGGATCCTGTTATAATTTTTGGATAAGATACCAACTTTAAATTTACAATATCTGTTTCTGTGTACAATATAATGGTTGAGGTTACATATCCAAATAAATATTATGTTTTTCAGTTCATTTGTTTTATTAGTCCACTCTTGGGGAAACTTGAAAAGGATGGCAGGATCAAACCCATGACCTCCTGTTCTGTTTCCACTGAGCCAACAAGATAGTGACCCAGGAGTGGACATGACTCTGCATATAGCAGGATTTCTTGTTTTAGTTCAGTTCTTTCATTTTATTTTGAATGATATGTATTCCATGGAGCTTTGTGGGTCTATGCATGGAAAATATACATCCCAGTTTGCAAACACTTCAAAAGAGGAACACTCGACAGCATGCATATGTTGATACATTAAGCCCTGATTGATCAGTGTATATATCACAATGTGGGTATTCTTCAGCTCAGTTGTTCAGACAAGATTTGTAATTTATTCTGGTCTATCATGAAGGTGGCTCCAGTAACAAAGTGGTCTTAAAGCCCCATCATACAGGCCACAGTGCATCTTGTTGCCAGAAGGCTAAAAGGACATGCCAAAGCAAAGACGTCATATGAATTGTGAATATCAAGAACACTAAGCATGTATGTAGAATGGGGATAAATTGGCCATTGATATTTTGAACAGTGATATTGTTCCCCAAATATATTGGCTCTCGACAAAGAAAGAGGTTGAAAAATTTTAATTGATTTAAAAAGAAAAGGGCATTTTTGTACTCCCCCACCTTCCCCACACCATTAGTTTTATATTTATGCTAAAAAATGTTTATTTCTAAATTTCAGCTGTACCTGACCATCTTAGATCTACCTTTTGGATCAAACTATAGTTGCATCTTTATATTCAACGAGTTCCAACAGGTAGTCCCGGCTTCTCGCTGGTCATTTGGCCTTCAGTGTGAATCACCAAACATTACTGGACGTGGAATCAACTTCGGACCATCAGGTATTTGACCTCATTTTAATTAATTTGTTTTCCAACCATTTTGCATTCAGCTTTTGTCCAGAGTCCTTTCTGCCCCTTACAGCTTGGGTTCAAATAAATACCCACTGGCAGATAGAAGGGTGCTTTTTTGCAACTTAATTTACTTAACAGAAGAATTAAGCATTAAGAAATTTTAGTACATCCAATTTTCGTGTCGATACCAAGTCACCTTTACTTGATTTAAGCGTAGTTTTGTTTAAACGGAAAAGTCGGACACGAAAAGTGCTAAAAAAAGCCACATAAAAATTTTCCATTTTTCAGCATGCAAAATACGGTAAACCACTTCTCCGCATATTTGTCTTATACTTCACCAAAGTGTGATAGTTTAAAAGAGTTAGGAAGAGCAATATAGTACAATCAAGTGTCATTTCATTTGGATTAATGTGTATTTACGAAATGTATCTGTTGTCCATTAGTTACAATAAGAAATTTACACACCAGTTCATTTCGGCGGTAATTTAAGTTTATTTTGAAGGTTATAATAACATATAATAACGTGTTGAGGCATCCTGTGACATTTTAAAATTGATTTATCTATTAGTTTGTACTTCCGTGAAAGGGAGATAAATCGTACAGTGTCGTGAGCTAACTGACACGCATGGAATACAAAACTTTACCGATTTGGAAGTAAAATTAACATGAAATGGGAATATTGTGAATGATAATCAGCAGTTTATTAAAAACCAGACTTAACATTAAATGATCCAGTTACATACAAACGCTAGAATGAACCCCCTCATCATAGCAGCGGTCTGCTTTCTCTCTACTATGATCCAAAATGACAAACAACGATCAGGTACACATTTATAAAACTTTATTAAATTTTAGTTACTGGTCGTCTTTTTCATATATTTATGGAATTATTATTTTCTGTCGACTTCTACTTAGCAATACATGATTTGGTACATTGTTTCTTTTTCAAAAACATCAATGATCATCCGTCGGACTATGGATCGATCGACACCCCCACACACACACACACACACACACACACACACCCGCACCATTTTCCCAACTACGCCGTACAGCAGCACAGCAGTGCTATGGTTTTTTTTTGCAAAAATAAAATAAGCATGATAATTTCCTAATTTACAGCAATGAAATGTCTTTTCAAATATCTCATTTATATTGAAATAATGTTTTTATTTCTTTACTATTTTCAGGTCATCAAGTTGTTTCCTTAGCTATTAACTCCCTTGAAACTGGCAAAATATTTGTGACAAAGAACTTTACATTCTACAACTGCAGCAGTTACACTAGGTATTTTATTATTTCCCCTTCAAAACAGGTCCTCCAGAGGCCAAGTAGTGAAAGACTTTTGTTTTAAAACACAAGTGTTTGAGCATGCAAACTGCATTTTAAAATTAGCCTAATTGTAATTTCGTTGATGCTTATCCCAATTTTTGTTACCAGCTGCCTTTTAGGGGCTTAAGCCCACAACTCTTGTATCATCAGTCATCAGCCTCACCCACTTTGCCATGTATTTCCATTATGAAATGAAGACCTCAGTGGCCGAGTATTCTAATACACCAGGTTATGAATCATGACCCCTCTTGCTGCCTAAAGGTAAATTCTACTCATGACAGATCCTAACTTGAGAAAGTCTGTCATTCCACTTGCCAAAGATTGATAGTTTTCTCCAGGCACTCTGGTTTCCTCTACCATCCCAGAGCTGACCATATTTGATACAGAACACCATTACCCCACTCTATTCCATCATACTTAATTGTTGAATATGTGTCAAATAAGGGATATTACTTGCTTTGTATTTTTACTGACTAGTTTGCTGTGATTATTATGTGACAAAGCAGTCTGTGATATCAATCAGAGACAGTGAACCAGTTGTCATTCAGCACAATCCAACAAAATATTTTGCATAATATGACTGTCTAAGCTATGAAGGCATCTAATGCTGTAATATTCTTTCAAATCTTGATTACAAAAAATTCAAATACATTTTGCTTGACAAATAAACTGAAATATTAATATGTACGTTTCACATTTTTCCAATATATATATATATGCCTGCCAGCCTTTATCTGATCTAAATAAATCTTTTTTTTTAATTTATTTATGTTTTCAGTTGTTCTAAATGTGTAGACAATTCCTGGACATGTGATTGGTGTATCTATGACAACAAATGTACATTCGATTCCATTGGCTGTTCCCCAGGGATCATATACAGCAAGAATGTAAGCATATCGTATATAAATACATGTACCGGTATATGTATAAAAGAACATTGTAGTCGGTAGTATTTGTTAAAACATATAACCTTATCTTCATCTCTGTGTGAGGGTATCTTTAGACTATTATGTATGAATATTAATGAAATTTTGTCTCTTTCCCTGTGATTTGTGAACAAATCTCTTGAATATTTGAATATACAGTTTTAAGTTTAAGATTATCTGAAAATATTCTTAAACTTATAAAAACGGAACCCAAAGCAGTGTTCATTCTAGCAGGGGCTATAAGGCCATTGGTCCCTTATTTTGCCAAATGACCCTATTGTTAATACTTTATAGGGTGATATTTAACATTATATGAATGCAAATATTTTGATGTTGTGGTGTTTGGGACCAAAGTTTTTGAACATGGACCCTTTCTGAAAATCCTAGCTTGACCACTGCCTTGAGTAAATAAAAACCTATATGGGATAGTGCCAACAAACTTTGGTCCACCAAATGCTAGTTTTTGGGCAGGCCTGGTCTGTTTTACCTATCTGATATGAGAAAAAAGGTCTAAATCAAAATCCTTTCCAAACTGAACTTATATGTATTTTTAACCTACCAATGATATTCTTTGTTCAATCAACAAAATTTGATCAGATTCTTTTGTTCTGGATGGTGTTCAGTTTAGACAAAACAAAATATTTTAAGCATTTTTAAAATTATCTCGGAATGTTTTTGGAGATTTGTTCACAAGTCATGTATTTAGGAATGTTTGAACTATGAGGTATCTGAGGTGAATGAATTCAAAATGGTGTATAGCGTTTGATGAAAATCTTGACACCAGTTACTTGTGGATGGACATCTAGTCCAGTAGGCTATGGTATTTATAGTAATAAGTATATATAACTATAGCAGTTCATTTTTTAAATACAGTTGACTAAGGATACATAAGTATTGCCTAAGTACAACCCTCTCTCTGAAGTTTTTTTTTTTTTTTTTTTTTGTAAGGGAGACAACTTTGCACACAATTGAGGACTGAAGATAATTTAAGTTGTTTCTTGAGAGGAGTCGAAAATGCAAAAGGTTGAGGGGTTCTAAAAAAAATTGTTTCTTGAGAGAGGTCAACAGTGCATAAAGTCTTAGATAATTTTAAGTTGTATCTTAAGAGGGGTCATCTTTGCATAAAATAGGAAGGGGCTAAGATAATCTTGAGTTGTTTCTTGAGAGAGAAAAAGGTCAAATTGTGTAAAGATTTCACAGGGCTAGATAATCATAAGTATGTTCAACACTTGAAAAGATTGGATTTTAAAAAAGTTATGAGTAAAATCTGTAAAAAAAAAAATATTGCTAGAAGCTTAATGTGGTTAAATAAGTTTGATTTTGTTTCTGAACTCTGCATCACAGAATGTAAAAATGAAAATTTAGTTGCTTAACAGTAGTTGTTGTAGTAATGCTTTAAATGTAAAATAAATGATGCCATTTTGTATATATTTTATGCATAATGATGCATATGTACGCAAGTTTTATGTAGAAATTCTTTTATTAATTTTTCATAACATATTATTTCCATTAAAAGCAGGGATACATGTGGTAACATTGTTATTTAGGGGATTTAGCAACATTCAACCTGATACTTAAAACCCATGATGTTTTAATGACAAGGGCTTCTTTATGAAGCAAGTCCAAAACTGGGGCTTCGATTTTTAACCAGACTGTCACCCTGAGTACCAGGATTTGCCAGGTTGTTAAAATGCTGCAGCATCTGAGTGGAGTAATGATGTTTATGACTCAATCATGGTGTTTTTTTACTTATATCTTTGCAGTCAGGTTATGTAATAATGCAGAGAACTAGAATACCCATAAAACAAATGATCTTCAGCTTGTAAACTTACAGACTTTTTCATATTAGGATTTGCCAGTGCGGTCAAATGTCAGTGGTAAAAGGCATAGTCTGTGATTCTCAAGGGTGGGCTTTAGACCATTTAGACACAGATTACAACCAATTATACCAGACCCTTTTAGTAGCCAATCCGCCGAGCTGCTCTTTGAATGTGTTACTGGGCTTTAAACCAATCAAACAGTGAAGCTGTCAAGAACAAATTAAACCCCTTTCTAGCATCAATATCAGTGGGCATGAAGGGTGTAAACCATGATACCAAACACTTTCTTCAATACACCTTTATAAGATTCTAGTTTGAGTAAGGCAATAATCACAGGCTGACCAATCAAATTTATTTGTCAAGATCAGTACATTTTTAGTGTGCAAGGTTGCCATTTACATACTTTTTTATCGTTAAGTGTTTGATTTTGGTACAATATCCATACATAAAGTCCGAATTTTTAGTACTTTTGATTTAAAAAAAAAAAAACATATAAATTGGAAAAATTTATCTAATTTGACTTTTTCATTTTATCCATCTGTTTAACCATTTTTATGATAAAAATATGTCATAAACAGATAAATCCGTCTAATTGGTCAGCCTGCAATAAATGAAAACAGCATCAACAAAAGACTCATTTTAGTAATGTATATATGCATGGCAATTTTTGTTTTTTCAGATTTTATTCCCAATATATAAATTTTAGTTGCTTTTTTATTTTATTATGAATATATTACATTGGCATTTTAAACATTTGAATTTAAATGAAAATTTTCCAGGACACTTCGAATGATACTGACGTAAGTTTATAAGGGAACCTATCAAAACTTTAGTATCTTGCAGATTTATTATTATCATCAACATATCTGGTTGAGGGACCATCTCAGAAATTCTCATGTGTTGCACAATCCAATCATGCTTCTGCCGCTTAATTTTTAGTCTAGTTCATCATAGCAAATAGAGCTAAAACACTCATCTTTTCCCAATAATTTTTCACCATAATTAATCAGTTAAAATGGTCAAGGGTTATAAAAATGTCAAAGGTCAATGCACAAAGGTTAAAGGTTGATGCTTTGGTGCCTTATTTGTTGCTTCACATAAATCCTGTTGATATTTCAATGAACAAATTTAAGTGAGGTTTTGAAAAGGTAGATTTTTATGAATATGGAAAATTTTATTATGTAAATAATGCAAACTGGAAGAAATTCCTTTCCCAAAATGGTTTCATCGTGGTCTTGATTGCAGCTATCAGATATTTGAAACGACGCTTAGTAATGGTACAAAAACTTCATTTTGCTTAATGGAGCAAATTTGTGTGGTGTCAGTAGCTATTTATGGGAGTGGTTCAAGTTTTGAAAAACTTTTTTTTTTTTTTTTAATGAATAGTAGAATTAAAATGTCATAATTATGTGTTGACAACGATCATAACTATTACTGATAACTTTGTGCTGTGAAACTTGAAAGAAGGAAAAAACATATTTTGAAGAGAATATGCTACTAATTCTAAAACAAAACAAAAAATCATGAGAATTTTTGAAGGCTGTCCCATATTTATATTATTATCTTATTATCTGACTTAAAACACTAAGGTTATTATATAAATTATAATTAAAAATCTGATAATTAGTATGCATCTCAGGTCTTACATTGCACTTTTAAGTGATAATACTATATATTTAAGGCATGATATTTATTATCCAATATTCAAGTCTAATTTTCAGAATAAATTTTCAAATGAAAAATATTTTATAAACAAACTAAAGAAAATATATCCAAAAATTTGCGCTTTTAAGTATATACTTGTTCCAGTATTTATTCTGTTTGTCGCTGAAATTATGTGCATATTAGAATGCAAGTATGCTGCATGTTGCTCAGATCAATCTAAGTTACTTAAGGAATACAGGAAAGACCAGTCAAAAGTTTTATCATTAAGCTAATAAAAAAGAGCTCTCAACTGCTGAGTGGCCAAGATATGGATAGTCTGTGGCCCAAAAGCTTCAGAGGCATAAATTGCAGCTGCCAAAAAGATGACTAGGTATAGCTAACAAAATGAGCTGCCAATTCTGCACAAATATCGTTAGCTTAGTGTTAAACTTTTGACAGGTCTGTACTGTATTTCTTTCTTTCCCCTATTTTTTCTCTCTCTCCCTTGTCTGTCCATCAGTTTCCTTTGACAGAGCTACAAAGTTCCTACATGTATTCATCTGGGGAAAATAAAATCACAAAATGAGGTTTGTCCCTCCTTCGTAGTGAGTACTGACTTTTGAATGGATCGGTTGTTTCTGTTGATTTTGGAAAAGGATCCGCATTGCAATTTCCTGAAATATTTTAAGAGAAAGGGCAAATCTGTATATAGTTGAAATAATAGTTTGCCACAAACATCAAGGGGACTGGGGTATTGGAGGACTCCATTGATATGAATTGCAATCCTTCCATAAATTTCTGATGATGAATTTCAGTAATTTAATGTAGGTAAAAAAGTATTTATTTTGCTGATGCTGTCTCCGATCTTTAAAAAAAACATTTTTAAACATCAAAAACTTTTTTCTTTTTTATATGTGTAGCATCAGTATGATTTCAGATATATGGAGGTACAGTAACAGAATTTTAATTAGGCAGAATTTAATAATTTATTTTCATTTATTTACTTTTTCAAATATAAATTACAATTTTTGTTCTTTGAATGATATCTATCTTTTTTTTATTTTTTCTGCAGCTGAAAAATTAAAAAATTTTGATTTTCAATTAATTTAGGAGCATATATCTTATCTGTTCACAGACTGCATTGTTTTGCAATTTTGTTTCATTAAGCAGCACTTAAATTAGCTCTTATCTTTGCAAAAAAATGAAAATGCAAGCTGCTATATAGACACAAAATTAAAAAAGTTGTGTGAATGCTGTTATCACATTTTTATGCCAGAGTGTTTCACATTTTTATGCTAGTGCGTTTCACACTTATGCAATACTCACAGAAGAAACTTCATATGTGCATTTTGTCTTTCGAGTTTATTATAGATGTGTTTTGATTAACTTCACTTCTTGAACACATTGCTTTACCATAACATTGATCATTTTTAAACTGCATTACAAGGAGCTCTGCAGCAAAGATTTTGTTCACCTCTAAAGTATGTGCACTACTACATCTTTAGCTCAATTGCTACAGTGCTGCTCCATATATGGGAGGTGGTGAATCTAACCTTGGCTTGGTGTGACCAAGACTTGTAAAATTTAGGGACTATTCTTAGAACAAACACTCTGCATTTAGAACTAAAAGTAATGGGGTTGTTCCGAATACTGATGCCCCGTGTCATGTTAGACATGGCATGCTTAAAAACTCTCCCTGCATATTGCTCAAAGCACACAGCAAAGGTCAAAATTCTTGGTACTGCACCTTTAACTGGTGACATCTTGATATTACTGACATATTCTTGACTGGAATGAAAAACCCCATTCAATCAATCTAAACTATGTCAATCCTGAATGAAAAATGGCCAGTCAGCAAGATTTTTGCTCTGAATAATGTCTAAAACTAAAGTTATCCAAAAAAAACATGACCACTGCAGTAGCTCAGTTGGTAGAGTGCTTGTTCCGTCATTGGGAGGTCATGGGTTCAAACCCTGACCCGGCTGAACCAAGACTTGAAAGTTTTTCCCCAAGCACTTGGCATTACAAAATGAATTTCATGGTTCTTGCAGATGGAAACTTAAAATAAACCAGGTCCAGTGTCACAATAGGCCTGGTATGGTAAAGAACCCTGCTGTATAATGCCATCAGCCCAACACACAGGCAAAATTTTTGCACCTTTGCCTATAGCTGGCAATGTCTCAATATAGGTGAAATATTCTTGACTGGGATGTTAAACACCAACTTGACTCTTAACAGGACAAGTCCATGATAAAGCAGCCAAACTAGACAAGAAAAAAAACACTTATTTCAACCACTGATTATAAAGTTCCCTACTTTGGATTGACAACAAGAAAAGAACACTTATTTCAACCACTGATTATAAAGTTCCCTACTTTGGATTGACACTGGAGGTAATCTCCAGTGGTATGATTATTAACCAAGACCAAACAAGAAAAGAAAAAACACTATTATTGATTATAAAGATTAAATATTCATTCCCTAGAAACTTACAAGAATATATGTCCTGTAGGATGGTTATTGGAAGGCCTTTATTAAAATAACTAAAACGAGTACTAATGTAATGATGGATGCATCATTACAAATAAGGCGCCCAAACGAATAAAAATCAAACCCTGTATTCAGAACACATATTAGGACTTGTACTTTTGTTGCTTTTTTTTCATTTCCATGGCAACGGCTGAAAATTTTAAACCTTTAAATAAGTTCTACATACAATAGAAAAACTGTTGAGAAATTTTAAACTTGTAATATTCTTTTCATTTTAAGATTTAATTTTATATAGAGAAGTAGTACATGAATCCAATTGGTTGAAATTCAAACAATAGGCAAAGTTGATTGACATCACCTATACCCAATATCACAAACCATTGTTTTGATGAGCTAATGATGTGTTTATTTTAAATTAATCCAAGCATTTACCCATGAAATGTCATATTGATAACTAAATGCAGCTACTCTATTAAATTGAATAATAAATCATGCCCCAGGGATAACTGACCATTAGTGTGATTTAGCTTGAGAGCTTTTAGACATGGATCAGTGATTACTTAAGTATCCTTGACAATGAAAATTCATGCTTATTGTTTTAATTCTTAAACAAAATGATAGCAACCAGCCCATGAAGAAAACTGTAGTTTGAGGGTGGGGATCTCAAAGTTAGTACCTAGACCTACCTGTCTCCACCCTCCTATTGGAATGCCCATTTGGGTTTACTTTAGTATCAATCTATTCAACTTTTCATAAAGAATAAGACAATATATATGTTAGGAGTGGGGATCTCAACTGATCAAAAGTTAGTACCCAGCCCCGCCTGTCCCTGCCCTCCTCTGGAAAACGCCATGGGCATTTCTTCAGTATCACTCTATTCAACTTTTAAAACAGAACTGCAAAATATATAGTTTCATGGTGGGATATCAACTATTTAAAAGTTAGTACCAAGCCCTGCCCGTCCCCACCCTCCATCAGGAATGACCCCATGGGATTTTCTTTAGTATCACTCTATTCAACTTTTTATGTAGAACCAGAAAATATATAGTTTATGGGTGGGGATTTCAACCGTTTAAAAGTTAGCACACTGCCCCGCCCATCCCCACCCCTCCCTGATACCGCAGGGAAAATCTACTGATACAGACTTGTGCATCTTGAGACATTGATCATGAATATATATGGTTTTATAGTATAAAATAAAGTATAAATGGCAAAATTGATCATTATTGTTTTTAAGACCCCGCCCTCCTGCCCCTCCCCTAATGACCCCATGGGCATTTTACCTCGGCCTCTGGGGAAGAAGATGGGGATCAACCTTCATGTGAAGTTTGGTTAAGATTGGACCAACGGTCTTTGAGAAATTGGTTGGACAAGTTCATGGCCGGAAGAAGAAGAAGAAGAGGAAGAATAATAATAATAATAATAATAATAATAAGAAACGGTGCAAAAACAATAAGTCGCCAAACTTTGTTTGGGCGCCTTAATAACTTACAAAACTTAACTGTTGAGCCAGACATGCAATTCTGTATTACTCATTATTTTGCCTTAATTGCTTCAAAAGAAATAAACAGTCTTGATGAAGTTCATTTGCATCTTTAAATTTTACATATTTTGATTTGAAATTAATAGAAATTCCTAACGCTAGCATGCCTTGCTCTTAAATTGAATCTAGAAGACAGGAATTGAATGCAGTGAAAGACGCTAATTGCTTTTAGAACTATTTACGGCCAAAAAAACAATTTGTTGGAGCTAATGCATCTTTTAACTGAAATTAAAACAGTTAAAACACTTTTAAAATAAATTTTTTAATAAAAAAAAATAGTATTTTATTGATCTAGTTACCGTTAGTTACGAGAATGATGTGTTCTTATACACATGCTTAGTGAGAAAATAATATACCAATAGCACTAACTTTGTGTTAAAGCTTAAAGCAATTTTTTGGTTCTCTAAATTTTAGCAGTATATCACAGTTTGGTACTGTATAATCGGACATATATTCAGGGGAAAAATATTCAAAGGTTTTTTGTGTTTGCAATTTGAGAATTTGAATTATTTGCAAAAATTTAGACATTACTTGAGAAAGAATATTCATAGAAATTTTTTTTCTTGCTAATGAATGCTGGATTTGTCAATAATCTGTTTCATAAGCAGTTTGACAATTTTTGTTTGTAAGCTACAGACTGAATAAACCAAAACTACTCCTGGAACAGCTGGTTGTCCAAAAAATATTAACGCTGGTTTATCCTTTTGACATCATAGAATGACAACCAATCAGGTTGTCAAGGAAAACATATCCGATTGAGTTTTTCTTAATTTAAAAGTCTAGAAAAGCTCAGTTGGTCGACCTCTATTTTTGTTGAAAAGTACATTTGTTAATGGCTATGATTGTAAATTACAAACCAGATAGATCAAACCAGTCAAAACTCTTTTATAATTGTAAAACACGAATAGGATAAAGAAATGGTTCATGGATCCTGCAAATTGTCTATAAAAACCCAGTTTTTTTTCCCCTTTATATTTCTGCTTATACAGTTTTTGCTTAAAATGCTGGCATATTAAGGTATTTAAATAGAGTGTGGCAATAATGATGTGACATATATTAATTTTTTTTTCATATAAGTCACTAATATATTGCACTGGGCACAAGATACAGTTTGAGACTAAAATTTTACCCAATCACATTGAATTATAGAATATTTTAAATATGTCAAAAGGATGATGTCATACCCTAGAATATATTCAAATTAATCTCAAAATATGACTGTAAAATCTTAGGCACTACCTGTAGTCTTTTTAGGTAGTCGGCTTTTATACTAGAATGTAGAATTGGTTACAAAATGCCAATTTCATTGTTGTCATCTTAATCTACAGACTTAAATCATAAAATATTGGAAAGTGATGACACAGTACATGTATTTTTGCCTATTGGATGTTTTTGATTTTAATCCAAGGCATCAAATAGCTTTGAAAAAAAATGGGAAATTTTTGTGTTTTGTTAATTTTCAAAATAATGGACCATTCAATTTGTTGGCTAGTTTTTCTGTATATCTCAACAATGCAAATTCAAGTAAATTTTATAAATTTAAATATCTGTTTGTAATGGATAATTTTCTGCATCTCCTTCCTCTCACAAACACAAAAATTTCCCAATATATACTACCATCAAGTAAATGTACTCTGATTTTGGGTATCAAAAACATTCAAGAGGTACATAAATACAAACCTGTTATTTCATTAAAGTTTTATATAATGAACATTTCTTATTTTATACAGAGATATACATCTAAAGGAAATAGAGGTCCGTTACATTGTCCGAGATTGAACCGAGCTGAAACAGGAAATCTCTATATCCCAAACAACAGAGAACAAATCATTACCGTCAGGGGATATTACTTCCCAATGCTTGTGGTAAGTTTATTTTTTTTTATCATACCCCGCCTTTTGAAGAAAGAGGTATGAAATTCGAATTTTCGTCTGTCAGTCTATCCATCCAGAAACGTCTTGTCCTCAGTTATTCTCCATGTGTAAACATTGCACTTTTAACACTTAAAGTCCCTATAGAAGCAACAATTTCCTTTCTAAAGACATATTTTTGGTAATCTCAAATGTGCATATCAATTTTAAGTAAAGGCTAGGGTTAAGTAGGTGATAATATCTCAAACTTTATTAAAGTTAATTTTTTATTCTATGAAAATTAAGCATATTTCCCAGTTACCATCACAGTGACTCTGATAGTACTTTTGAGAAATTAAAATATACCTATATCTATAACTTAAATATACAGGCGCATAGCTAGGTGAAAATAATGTAGATTCAAATTAATTAGAATAACATTTTGGGCCCAAGACATGCTAACACGGTCAAAATATTGCAGTCAAATGGTGCATTTCTTGAATGAAATCGGCGGAATCTGAAGGCGAGGTTGCGACAGTTTTAGCATATTTACTTGAGATCAGTTCTTTTCTGTACTTAACTTCGGATGGTAGATCAATCTGTTGGAACCTCTGTTGAAATACAAAGGTTAATGATATTAGATAGACGACTTCTTTTCTTTTATTTTGTATTTTCAAGAAAATTAATATCATTACCATATGTTCTCTATGAAGGAATGCTTCGAGCAGAAATTCTGGCGTATAGGGAGCTATGCGCCTTTTGCATTGTGTTGTCATTCATTTTTGCTGAACCATTGCTATCATGTACAGTCCAACCTACCCTAAAGGCCACCTCTATACAATGGTCACCTGCCTATAAAGTCCAGTATAATTGTACCCTAATTGTTCTTTATTCATATTATTTGAACCTGTATATAAAGGCCACCTGCCCATTAAGGCCACTTTTACTGGTTCCTTTGGGTGGCCTTTATAGACAGGTTTAACTGTACATGTTATTTTAAAACCTGTTTTCATCCTCTATAGGAGAACGGTAAAGGATATAGATGTATCATAATGAAAAAGAATGGTGGTTCTATCACTGCTAAAGGAGAAATGATCAACCATGGAATGATAAGATGTCGCTTCAGACCCGTAAGTCAAACATATATACCACATAACTCTTTCAAAATAAAGTAATAACCCACATTGCATGTTGGGTAATCAATGTGAAAATCAGGGTCATGGTTGGTTCTATGTCATCAAGAAAGTACCACACAGTTGAATATTATGGTTTTTTCACAAATTTCAGCAATCATTTTAACTTGTGCTTAGAGTATTCCTTGAGAATGATTAAAAAAAAATGTATGAATAACTAAAAATTGCTGATGTGACGTAAAACAACATTCAATCAACCAACCAGTTTAGGTTAATTCTTTAGAGTATTTGAATAAAAAAAGATTCTCTTCATGAATAGCTGAAAAAATCCAAATGTGGCATAGTATAATATTCAATCAAGCAACAAGTTAACTTATATATTTATTATCTTCTTTATCTTATTATTACAGACTGATTATGGTTTATCAGAGGGTATGTACAACGCCTCGCTGAGAGTAGAATGGGGAACCAATATACCACTGGAGAATGATGGAGTCACAGGTAACTTTTACAGAAAACAATCTACATTTGTAATACACAAGAAATGAAATATCTCTGATTAGTTCTCTGATGAGGCAACATAGGGTCATAAAGCGCAAGTCAAACATGACTTAAAATACAAAACAAATCTTTCATGCAGAGTCCAATTGACGGAGCGCCGGCCACGACCACAATGTTCCGACAAAGGTCCGGCATGTTGAATTAGCCACAAAAAGAATGAAAACTCGGTCTGAATTGTGCCGTTTAATGAAGTCACTGACACTAGTACGTCATTAGTTGCCTTGACTCTGCATTGGTACTGCGATGGTGGCCAGTGTCGGAACATTGTGGGCCTGGTCGGCGATACGTCAATTTATTATAGTGTTTCTGTACGTAGTGTTGATATTTTCTCTTTATTTAATAAATGGCCTTAATTAGGTAATTTAGTTGATACTGAAATCATAACATCAATAAAATGACCAAATTTAGTATAGTTTTTGCCTGGCACATTGAAAATTATCTGCTGCTTTAGCAGCAGACTCCAGCAGACTGGACAAATGTGCAATCAGAGGTCAAACACATACCAAATTGTATCAAATTGTCAAGGAACACTTGTTCTAGCTGTGAAACTCTTTGTTCTTATCTTATCTTCTTGCTCAGTCTGTTTCATTCGCTTCTAGTTGTAAGCGTCCTCTGTAGCGGCCACATGTGGCCTACTCTTTTTCGAACTCTACAGAGGTGTCTTTAGCGTGCACTGAGACACGGGACCTCGGTTTTGAGTCTCATCCGAAAGACTATTCTGGTAATGAGCATTTTACGGCTCTAGTATAGGAGGAGATGAAAATCTCAGAAAAATTCCAAGTCCTAAGTGAGGTTAGAACCCTCAACCCTTGACTTTGGAAGCCAGTGACAATACTACTCGGCCATGTCCGCCCAAAACGTTGTTGTTGGAAGATTGGATTGGTTGCACTGAGCAAGTGGTGTTCACAAGGGCAGATCTGTATCCTACTGTTGTTTTTACACTCATAACATTGTTTGGCAGTTCCAGTAGCTTGCTGTTCTGAATAGGAAAAAAGTTCTTTTATGGAATACCATGAACTATGGATTGAGTGACTGTTATGTACTATATTACTTTTGATGGTAAATTTTAAGCACTTTATTGTCTTTTCTATTTTCAGTTAGTATATATAGTTGTGAAATCCTGGCTGGAGCAGACTGCAGTAAATGTAAAAGTCTGTTCTATACAGCAGCTCAACTTGGGTGTCATTGGTGTGATGGACAGTGTATATACTCCAACTCTTCAACAGCATGTCCTGTGAAGTCCTGTCCTTTACCACAGATTACAAGGGTAAGTAGCTTAATATTCTATACCCACATAGGGTGTAATGTTCAACCAGTCAGGCTAACCAAAATGGGTTTATCAAGTAACCAACATGAGAACTCTAAATGTTTTTAGAGATCTTGGTTGCCAAGTTGTCTAAAATGCACACTTATAGATCACAGCACCTCTCACTGACTAGGTTCAAATACTGTAAAACACTATTTTCGCGGCATGATATTTTCGCAATATTTGTATCAAAGTCATTTCGCTGCATGAAATTTTTGTGGTGTCCCGTTGTAACCTGATCGCATCGTGAGCCCCTCATGTAAAATTCGTTAAAGTCCATTCATATTTATTCGAATAATTTATTTTCGCACATATTATTTTCGCAATTTTTTTATGAACTTGTGAATTACCCGAAAATAACATGCACGCGAAAATTTAATGTTTTACAGTACCATTCAAGACAGATCCTGAGGTGAGAAAGTTTGACAGTTCACTTACAAGTGGTATTCTCAGAGCACTCCAGTTTCCTCCAACATCCCAGATCTGACTGTCTTCATACAAGTGGAAGAATCTTGACAGTTGTGTAAAACTTCATTACTCTAATTCACTTAAACATTGGTGCTGAACTGCTTCAGTTTGGTATTGGGATTGGATGGAGGTGCAGGAAAATAACCCTCATTGCTTTTAAAATAAATTTTACTGGGATATAAAAATCAAATTTATAATGTTCAATCTATATCATTGACAGAGATTTTAATTTATGTATTTTTGCAGGTATACCCCACTACAGGTCATACATTGGGAGGCACTAATATTACCATTACTGGTTCAAACCTCGGAGCTAGATTTTCAGATATACAGTATGCAGTTAACATTGCCAAGGTCAGATGTGAACCAATACCGGAACTATATAAACCATCAAAACAGTATGTATATATAATTTAAATTATAGACTATAATATATAGAAAAATGAAGAATATTAACTAAATTAAAAAAATGTGTATATATACATGCATACTTTTTTGTGTGCAGATTTATTGCTGCACCATTGCATGGTATCATTAAATGTCACATTAGACTTCCTAATTTTAATGGAGATTGGAATCGATTTCAATTGAGCTTGGAATACTGCTTTATATGGATTTAATACCAGTTTTGTATGGTCCATGGCCAGGGATTCAGATATGAAAACTTTTGCATTATAGCGGAATTTGTAATATTACAGTATTAAATGAAAAGTAAAGGCCTTAAATCAACAACATTTTATAACACAGTTTTACATTTTGGTTTTTTACTTTTTCAGAATTGTTTGTATTTTGGGAGCAAGTGACGAGGGAGAGAAGACAGGTTTTGTCTCAGTTTTAAGAGAAACAAACACAGAAATAATGTTTATGTACAAGGTGAGATAACTCTTCTATAATCATAGATACATAATATGCACATTGTATTCTTATGGTTTGCAACTACAGAATCGCTGTGAAGAATTTGTCTTCTCCAAAATTCTCTTAGGTATGTGTCTCAGCTACCGTAGTCTTTGGGAATTTTTAAAGGTCAGCTAGTTTTCTCTTCAAAATTTTTTAAGAACTTAGATAATTAAATTAATGTTTACTTAAAAAGTGAGTTTTGGCTTTTTGATTTTTAAGGACTTAGATAATTAAATCAAAGTATTTTAAAACACCAGAGGTTTGGTCTTTTTATGTATTTTCTTTAATATCCTTGTTGAATTCATTAATGTCAATGGCATTATAAAACCATCCAGGGTTGAATCCCTTTCAGACATAACAGGTTGATGGTTTTCTCTGGGTATTCAATCTGGTTTCTTCTACCATTCCAGAGTTTGCAAACTGCCTCAATATAAATAAAACAATCTTGACTGGGGCATTAAACACTATTATTGCACTTTATGTTTACAATCAGGAAAGTTAAATAATTTGGTAGTATTGTTTGTGTTTTTCCAGACTCCAAGGGTGTTCCGGATTATTCCTAAGGTTGGTCCATCATCGGGAGGTTCTAGAATCACTGTCCAGGGAAGTTACCTGGATACAGGAAATCAGATAACTACAAAAATTAATGGAAAACCTTGCCAAATTTTTAACAGGTTTGTATTGCTTCTGTCTTATTTGTTTATTAGAATTTTAGCTTTCAGCTGGTCAAAGGTGTAAAAAGGCTGAAGATTGGCATGTTGAGTGGTGAATGATGTAAAACCTCATGGATCAATTCACAGTGTTTCTTGTATCCTAGAATCCAATCCCACTCAAATGTTTGTTATTTAGATTTTAGAAAGCTGGTATTTTTTCTGAGCATTTCGAGTTCTTCCACTTTTCAAGAACTGACTGCCTTGATTCAAGTGAAAGAATCTTCACTGATATTATTCCACTTGATTCTTCAAGCTCAGTGCGCTTGAGTTTCATATTCTTTATTACTCTTCCAGAGCACCCAGCCTCCTGGTGGAAGCTCATGTGTTAAACTTAATTTGGCAGTTTTCAAAGTTTTTGCTTTGCTTTTGGTATTGTGATTTGGACATGGACTGATATGGTTTTGTTTAATTCATAGAATGATTGAATAAAATGATTAAATAAAAATGTAATATGTTAAGTTATAAAGTTTTTTTCAATATTTTTCTCCAAGATGGTAATTTTTTCATGTCATATGCTTCTTATTTTCAGTAATAGCGAGTCAGTTTCCTGCGTCACCCAGGCTAATCCAGTCGGTAATTACACCATACAGGTACAGATAGATGGTAAAAATGTCACCAATAACAGATACATCACTACCTTCTATTATCTAGAAGATCCAATCATCTCCAAAATATCACCTTTAAAAAGTTTTTACAGGTAGGTCATAGATACATCTAAAGTTTTCAACTGAATTTGTAAATGAGATGCAACCTAACTAGCCCTCATTTAAATGTTTTTCGAAATCTAACTCCATTTTTTGAAGTACCGTATTTAAGTCATACTAACTTCTACATTTTATGTTGTGTTTCTTTACTCACCTGTATGAAATACAATTGAATTGGGCAGCTACATCCAATGTTAATTTTTGTACATGTAATAGGGAAACATTGTGGTTTATTCCCTTTTGTACACCAAACAGTGCTGTAACTATCTTGGTCCTGCAGAGTTTGATGTTCTCTTGTTAAAAACCCTAGTTTTGAGAAACCTGTGAATGTTTAAAAACATAGAACTTAACAGATGTTAGCAGGTGACATCATAATTCATAAATTCTGAGTTTTAATCTTCATCAAGTTTTGGATGGCTTGACATGAGAGATACTTTGCATGTATTTCTTTTTATGAAAAATTCTTTTACATCTTTTGTATTATTTTTCTGATTTTAAGTAAAAGTCTTAAATGAAAAAATAATTTACTGATGATTTTATTCTTTCAGTGGTGGTAGAAGGATTACTGTCATTGGTACAAACCTTAACATTGTATCGAATCCTAGGATGTCCACTATATACTCAGTTGATGGTGAGATAGAGCTAAATAAAACTACAGTAAGTACACCTGATTTGTAAATGTTAAATTGTTTATGTGCAATAAAACCATGGCTTAAGTTTAACTAAGGTTTTGCCTGTTCCTCAATTAAAAAATGGGCATTTGTTGTAAACACTTGTGTCATTTAAGTTGTATAAAGGGAGATAATTTAAGGACAACAAGAATGGGGTCTATTTCATGTATCAGAAATAGAATGTTTTTCATGTGTTGACTTTTTTAATATTTTTTAATTAAGCACTTGATAAGTTTTCTGATTTGCTTTAATGTGCATTTCTGTTCATAGGTAAAATCTCCTTGAAAAAGTCCAAGAAAAAGTCGCACCTCAAACATTTCAATTGCAGCATTTTCATATTTTCTAAATTTTAAGCTTACCTGCACCAAGTGCAGAAGAGCTATTGTTGTGATCCTTTAATCTTGTTTCAACATTAGCATCAATTGTTAGGTTTATGGGACAACTACTTCACATTGATGTATCTGAACAGACTTACTATCAGGTGGCATTTACTGTCCCTTATAGTTATTTCTTGTCTCAAAAAGATTTCATTATCACAAAATAGTTTTTGTTAAGAATCTTGATAAAAGAGATCTACTATGTTGAAATAAAATAAATACATATGAAAACTGTATAATTTATGTGCTTCTTTATGTTTTCAGAATTGTAGTGCCACAAATTCAACCATGATGATCTGTCAATCTGCATCCATGCTGCCTGTTAACTTTAAAACATTGAGGCAGATGAAGCGATCAGTGAAACGTCTGTCCACAGAGATTGGATTCATCATGGATTCGTTAAATCCGTACAGAATATTTCTGGATATTTCCCAGATGTCAACAACAAAATCCAGTATTATGATGACCCTGTAGTGTTCAATTTCACAGAAGAAAATCAAGTAAAAATATTTAAGGGTGAAGTCCTCACTCTAAAGGTAAGTTGTAGTGGTTTAACGAAGCATGTTGACCTCACTATAGATAACTTGACAATCACACATGACCCTGTAATGGGATTTCATTTTGTTCTTGCTCCATTTCTTATATTCTTTTTAGAGAAGTTCACCAATATACCAGACAACTTGTGGCTTTTGTGTGAAACTATTTTTTCCATTGGTTAGAAACCAAATAATTTGACATTATGACAATCTTTTAAGCAATTGGTTTTAATGAAGAACTTACTTTTGTTGTGAGAGATTTTTAGAACTGGTGAAATTAACATCTTCATGCCACCTGTCAATCATTTGTCAATACTAAACAGGTGTTTGTTAACCTATCAATGAAACTGAAATTGTCAGAAATTTAACAATTTCTGATGAAATGAACAAATGTCAACATTTTTATGACACTGTATTCATAGGGTGCATTTTTTCTTCCAAGTATTTTTTGGATTTAAAGAAATGCACTGCTAGTGACAAAGTCTTGTGAACTTATGGTATTTAAATTAATATTTGAATTTCAAATTTTTATGCTAATGGCTGCTGGGAAAATTTTTGTTATTTTCTTTGCAAAGTTGTTCTATTTGCCTTCTTTTTATTAAACATTATATATTAAATATTGTTCTTTATCATTTTTTTCAGGGTAACTTTTTGAATATAGCTGCATCTAAGGCGGATGTACAGGTGTTTATTGGAAATAAACCATGTAATGTTACAAACTTACTGGTGGATCAAATCTACTGTGCTCCCCCTACACATCAACCACCTGCCATAAGTGAAACGGGAAATACAATTGATGGTGGAAATCCAAAAGTAATTGTAAGTGATCTATTTACAGTTCTATTTCTTAAGGGTGTGTGAGTGTTTGTTTACATATTTTCATGCAATTCTTCCAAATGAGTTGAGTTCCATTGTGGACCAGTAGTCTAAAGCACTAGCCAACAGATAATGTTTCTCATGGCTTAGGTTTGATTACGACTTGGACAGATTGTAGTATAACAAAGTTTATTGACTAGTTTACCATAGGTACATATAGATGGTTTTCTTCAGGCACTCGGGTTTCCTCCACAACATACCTCAAAATTGGTTTAAAAAAAATCTGGGTGCAAAACACATTACTCCATTCATTTCATTTTTTGACTGAAAGAGGGTCCATTTACATTTAAAAAAATTAATTATTTGTGCCAAGGTGGAATACTGACTAGATGAACATCTCTAATAAAACTAGACTTGTGGTTCTAATCCATCAAATATATTTCAAACCTTCGTTTTATAACTATTTTAAAATGAGTCATATTTTATTTATTTTTATATTTTAGGTAAAAATAGGTTTCCGTAATTTCCAAGTCGGCTACCTTCAGTATGAGAAACAAGAAACGACAGAGTTTCCGCTGTTAATCATTATTGCGTGTGTTGTTGGGATAGCGCTGTTTGCATGTTTGTGTATATTCTTGTTTTGTGTGGCGTACAGGAGACAGAAAACCAAATCTAAACGGGAATATGATAAAATGCAATTACAGCTGGACAGTTTGGAGAGTAATGTTAGGAATGCTTGCAAACAAGGTAAAGTATTATTTTTCACCGTAGCAAATTATGACATTTTGTCTGCTATTTTTCTTGAACACTATTAAATAGATCTTTATGCAGCTTCACAAGAACAATCTTCCTGTAGAGTAGACGTGCCATTAGCTACTCATTTTGACCATGCACATGGTTGTGTATTTTAGCATCCCATTTCAGTTTTAACTTGTGAAAAATAAAAAATGAAAAGAATCTACCAATTGCCTATGTTTTCAATATGCAAATCCCTATAGCGGCAATGCTAAGTAAAAAAAAAACCTTGCAGAGATAGTCAATGCATGTAATGACATATTTCCCTTTAGTATTAGACTCATTTAAGTAAAACATACCAAATTTTATTTAATTGATTAGATTTTTTATGAAAATTTTGCATGCAGTGCCCCCTGACATTAGAAAGTAAATAAAATTTTGACTATTATTTTAATCTTGTAATTTGTAGCCTTTGCAGAACTTCAGACGGATATGACTGACTTAACCAATGATCTAGATGCCACCAGGGAACCGTTTTATGACTTTGAGGAGTACACGTTTAAAATATTGTTTCCTGGGATGGTAGATCATGTGATTTTACGACCTCCAATAGTCATGTCACATGTAAGTTTAGATCTCATTTTCATTTTCATTTTCAAAAAAAAAAAAAAAAAAAAAAAAAAACTTGACTGGAGAATGGTTCAAAATGGTTTGTTTTTGTTTTTATCTTTTAAGTAACATTTGTTGTATTAAAGACGAGTGGAATGTGAAGTTTCAAACTTAGTCAAGTTTCTTTAACTTATTTGAAGACGATAAGTTGTTGAATGGTGTGGGAAGCTGGAGTACCTAGAAAAATCTACCAACTTTAAACAAGAGAACTGGGAAACTCTCATATTGGGATCTGTCCTTGGGTATTTGATTTAAACTTTGGTTGTAAAATACACAAAACTTTAAAACTCTTCGCAACAAAATTCAAGGCTCCTTATATTAAAGATTCACATTTTCTGTAGTAATGATTTTGTCAAAATAGCATACATTTTACAAGAAAATATCAACTTGTTATGTAATTTTATACCCACTTTAAATGATCCCCAGTAAGTTTTTAATGCATTTTGTTATGTAAGGGGAACAACTCATGCATATTTCTAGACCATGGATTTGTTTAAAGTATTCTGTACTTCGAGTTATAATGCTCCTAGAATGTATGATTGTATATATTGACTTAGATATCATTTTTATCTTACAGCAGAGAGGCAATACAGCAGACAGACAGCCAGATGTGGGAATACAACATTTTAATCAACTTCTACAAAATAAACATTTTCTACTACTTTTTATTAGAACTTTAGAAAAACAAAAAAGTTTTGCAATTAGAGACAAGTAAGCAAAATCTCTCTCTCTCTCTCTCTCTCTCTCTCTCTCTCTCTCTCTCTCTCTATCTCTCTCTCTCTCTCTCTCTCTCTCTCTCTCTCTCTCTCCAATACTTTTGCAAATTCTGATTTAGATCTTACATGTGCAGTTATCTCCCTTTATCACATACCCAATAATTTCTGTTTTATGATTCTGGTAATACATTAAACCCAAAAGGCTTGATTATGCATACAGTCATTAAAACTTTGATTATCCTATTTTAATTTATAGAAAGAGATGATTATAACTTTAGAAATATATTTATAATATGATATTTTTGTTTTTGTATTTCAGATCTAATGTAGCATCTTTATTGTTAATTCTTTATCAGAAAAATATGGAATATGCAACAGAGTAAGTGATTGTACATTTGATTTAGGATTTTAAAAACGATATTATAAAACTGGCTCATAGTTTAGGATTTTAGTTATGTTTATGAATTAGAAAAGTGATACCAATATGGAGACAGTAACTGGTTCCGCTGTTATTTCATATATTCTGTCATAAATAATTTTCTGACTAACCGATACAATTTACACCATACCTGCAGATTTTGTTGCCTGTATTAAAGCTATTAAAGTACAGAATATGATTTTATTCTGTCTAAATGGTCTGTATATCGGCCAGCAGACCACATGTTGGTGTTAAACCCCAACAATCATCATATTTTATCTATTAATATATTGGTGGGAATTAAAATTACTTCAATAAATTGCAATTGTATAAAATTCCATTTTACTTTGTTTTGTAGAATTTTAAAAGCACTTTTAACAGAGTTGGTAGAAAAATCAGTAGAGGGTAAACATCCTAAACTTATGTTAAGGAGGTAAGCTAAAAATATATAGAAAAGATGTTGAAAATTAACTTCTTGAAAATATGGAGTTTTTAAATATCAGCAATGTCTTGTATTCCTTATAGAAGATGACATTTTGACTTTAAAACTGTTGAAAAAGATTTTTGCTTTGGTGAACTGTTTTGCTTGTAAATAAATTATTACAAAATATCCCTTTCTAATATAGGCATTTGTCAAGAATGTGTTATTGTTCTTACTTGATCATGCATTAGCTGTGAAAACTGACAAATTCAGTTGATCACATGAACTTCCGACATGGAAGTGAGGTCAGGTGCTCTCATGCAGTAACGTTCATATTATAATTACATGTAATTTGATATATGTTTCCTGTTTGTATGTTATGCAATGGGAGCAACATTTCAAAATTTAAAATTTGTTTTTATCATTAACAGTATTTATGTTTTATATTACAGGACAGAGTCAGTAGTAGAAAAGTTATTAGCTAATTGGTTATCTCTGTGCCTGTACAAACATTTAGTTGTAAGTACATTATTATTATCTTCTTTGTGGATACACAAACAACAAAATTAACCTCAAAAGTTCAAAAGTATATATCGATAATGAAAAAATTTAGTTTTCCGGGTTACTGGACTATGTTTAATCTTGGGCACAAACATCTGTAACAGAATGTTTATTCCACCCACAAAATTGTTTTTTCACTATTAATTTAGTTGCAAATGAAACTTAGCCACTAGTGATTTCTACTTTGTTCACATACTTGGTTCAAAATCACTAGGGTTCATGTTGTATGGAACCTAATCTGGAGAACCCAGAGAAAACCACTGATCTTGGCAAGTGAACTTACAAACTTTACACATTAGGGTCTGCTCAAATGGGATTCAAACCTAGGTAATGAGAGATGCTGTGATCTGTAAAAGATTATAATTTAGAAAACTCGCCCACAGAGATACATACTAGTATATATGGATGGTCTTTATATAGAGGTGGTCACTAGTGCCAGTTTTACTGTGCAGACAGACGGTATTTAAGTAGAATTGACATATCGCTGGCCACACCCACAATGTTCCGACAAATGAATGGCATACTTGTTTTACACGCAAAAAGAATAATAACTCAGCCTGAATTGTGCTGTTTCATGATGTCACAGACACTTGTGCATCATTTGTTGCTTTCATACCTTGATGGCGGCCAGTGTCAGAACATAATGGTCATGGCCGACAATACGCCAATTAGTTGCTAAAGCAGGATTTACTGTATATATGTTTTATTCAGATTACATTTTTTTTTAAAATTTTTCCTATTTTCAGAATTATGCAGGGTCTTCATTGTATATATTGTATAAAGCTATAAAAGTCCAAATAGAGAAAGGTCCTGTAGACCAGGTAACGGGTGATGCAAGGTATTCCTTATCTGAAGATAGACTACTCAGGGCTGAGTTCAGACTGGAACCAGAGGTTCTTGTAAGTACCCATTGTCTTTCTTAATACAAAGCTATAAAAGTCCAGACAGAGAAAGGTCCTGTAGACCAGGTAACGGGTGATGCAAGGTATTCCTTATCTGAAGATAGACTACTCAGGGCCGAGTTCAGACTGGAACCAGAGGTTCTTGTAAGTACCCATTGTCTTTCTTAATACAAAGCTATAAAAGTCCAGATAGAGAAAGGTCCTGTAGACCAGGTAACGGGTGATGCAAGGTATTCCTTATCTGAAGATAGACTACTCAGGGCTGAGTTCAGATTGGAACCAGAGGTTCTTGTAAGTACCCTTTGTCTTACTTAATATAAAGCTATTAAAGTCAAGATAGAGAAAGATCAATTATTTCACTGGCTAATATACACTTTCAATGTTTCTCCAACAAACTGGTTAAGCTAACATATAGTTTTGAACAACCTTGGTCCAGGTACTTGGACATGACTCGGAAAAAGCCAAAAACTAAACTTAGCTAGGTAAGTGAACCTGTAGTACCAAAACCCTGTCTATTCCTGACATAATCTTAGTCTAGAAAGTGTTTGATATAGACTTGTTGCCATGGTTTAAAACATGTTTGATTTAGACTAGTTCTAATGTATCAGAAAACTTGTTTGTCTCAAGATAGCAGTACTAATCCACCTTTGTGTTGCTATATATTTCAGAATATAAATGTAGAATATGATGGGAAGAAGCATAAATGTCGTGTTTTAGACTGTGATACTATAACCCAAGCCAAAGAGAAAATGTTAGACTCTATATTCCGTTATGTGCCATATTCACAGAGACCGCTAGCTCAGGATCTCGATCTTGGTAAGTAGTTGTATACTGGGAGTGATGCTTTCTAGGAATGTAAATAGGCTCCTCCAGGAATATATTGGGTAGGGAGAACAAGGGGATTATCTTAGGCAATAGGTCAGGGCCGTAACTAGGATTGATTTGTGGGCGAGGCAAGCCGGACGTGACGAGCTAGGGGGTCCGGGGGTATACCCCACCCCCACCCCCACCCCCACCCCGGAAAATTTTGATATTTTTGACACAAAATCCTCATCCTTCAATTTAAATGCAAAATTTGCTTCGAAAAATGTAAAACATTTTGATTACGCCGTTGGCCCTTATATATTTAGTGACTCACTGGATTAACAATCCCCAAGGAAACCGGAAATGATAATCTTTCAGAAATTATTATGGTTCATATTGCATAATTTTGTAAAGCAGAAAGACAGACAGACAGCCGGATGCAGCAAAAACTATATAACCTGTTCTTTATGCTGTGTTTGGCAAGTGGGAACTATCACTAGCTTCAGGATTGATATTTCCACTAGCAGAATCCGATATTGCGCATGAAGTTGTAGGTTCTGAGCGTTTCGTAAAGAAATTTTCGAGTTTAGATTGCTTTGGCAGTGCCATATTTTCACGAATGATGTGCAAACTGGAAGTCGCAATTTGTGTATAAAATTTGAAACGAGACAGAAGTAAACACAAAAAGATCCGGAAAGATAGTTCATAGCGGGCAAAAAGAAAACCGTTATAATTGCAGTTTTACCTGTTAAGCTTCGTCAACAAAGATTTACAAATTAACAAACCCATAGGTTTTTATCAGTAATTTATTTGGATATTTTGGATTTAATTACCCAGAATTTGGAAAAATCCTGGCCGAGGCAACTGCCTCGTCTGCCTCTGTAGTAGTTACAGCCCTGTAGGTGCTACTTTTCTAGCATTTGATTAGTAAATTAACAAATCTGGGCCAGCAAAGAAGCTTTCTCCATCATGTGTACATATCTATGACATCTCAAAAACTGGAACACAGAATGTAATTAAACTTTGTTAATTTTCCTCTGATGATGTTGTCGGCTTTCTTTTGGATACTTCCAGATACAGCTCTCAAAGTTCATTCTAGAAGGGGTCATGGGTCCTTTATTTTGCCAAGTAACCCCATTGTTAAAGCCTTAATTAGTCATACATATTTAACATCACATAAATGCAAAATTATCTGTGTTATGTTGTTTAAGAGTCAAGATTTTGAAAACGCCTAAATTTAAGACCTAACTCTTCACTATATATACACTGTTTTATTTGTGGTTTTATTATTTTAACAAATCTAGAATGGAACAAATGTGTTCTACAAGATGAGGACAGTACGACAGCCAAACTGGAGGGATGGAAACAGTTTAACACATTAAAACATTACAAAGTCATTGATGGTGTAGATATGACCATCTCACAACATCAGAACTGTAGAACTCTACCTAGATCTCCAAATGGTAAGTGGTATAATATTACACTTATATTGAGATGCCACCAGCTATTCATTTATTGATCAAGTAGATATGAGTTTCTCACAAGATTAAATTACTTTTACTTTACCATGGTAGTTATAAGATGTCTCACCTCTGTGTGGTCAACACTGCATAAAAGGCTTTTCCTTGTTGTGGGCCTCTGCTGGTTGCTTCAATCCTATTAGAGTGGATAAAGGGTATTTCCTTGTTGTAGGCTTGGTACCATTTTAATAGACCAAGTAGTCTGTGCTGTTTATCTTCAACATTGTGGGAAAGATTCTGAAGATAGCCATTAGTGCACACTAGTACCAAGTTTTATTACAAACAGTTGCACAAAACTTATGTATAACATTTATTTCTGTTTTAATTAATCTTGAAATGAAAAAGAAAAAAAAAAGAAAAAGTCTCAATTTTGATTAACTGAAAATTTGCTAATGCAATTGAAAACAATCAATAATTATTCAGTGTGAGAAAGTTTTTCAATTCCCTTATCGTAGACAGGTGGTTTTTATACCCCCGCAAACTAGTTTGAGAGGGGTATATAGGAATCACCATGTCTGTTTACCTGTCTATCCATCCATGTAAAATCTTGTCTGGGCCATATCTTATAGCTGCTTTTGAGGACTTCATAAAACTTCACATTAATAATCTGCATGGTCCAAAGGTGAGCCAACCTCATATCGGAAAGGTCAAGGTTGTGGGAAAACATAAAGTGTTGGGGACTCTCGAGAGACAGCTCTATTTCCTTTACCATTACAGAACTGACAACCTCAATCCAAGTGACAGACTCTTTTCTGGGCTGTAAAACAAAACACTATTGCTCCACTATGATAACTATTATGATAACTATATTTATTTTATTACAGGTTCTGTTCATTCCTCTGGGTTTTCATTCCGAGATAAAGAAAGAGAAAATATGCCAATAACTAGAACAGATAGCCAACTAGGATCTAAGTTCTGGCATTTGGTAAATAATTAGTTTTGCTGTTCATGTATATTCAAAACTTTCAAAGTCTTTTACATCAATTTAGTGTTACTCAATAAAACACTCACTCTATTGTTAAAATATAAAAAAAAATATAGTGGGCTTGGTCAAAATCATGATCTGCACACCTAACAGGTCTTCAAGGGGAAAAGAGGAAATTAAAAGACCAGTCTTCTTTATCATGTTGAAGTAAATTGGAAATATGTAACAGAGGGGAGGAATAACACCTGAAAAATATCCATGCATATGTTCACCAAGTTCCCTGGTTGATGATTAATCTAGGCCCTTCCAGTTAAAATGGCAGCATTCTACCACATAGCACAAGCCTAAAAGATTCAGACCTTTAAGTCTGGCAGTAAATCACTCAATTATATCTACTAGGACGTATGAACAATACTCATGACCAGCTCAGCCCTGCTTCAAATATTCAGGGAATATACAGCTGTTTGAATAAGTAAAAAACAATTCATGGAAATTAGACCCTAACTAATTAACATATTCCATCATTATTTAGAAAGTATTACTGTATATTAATTAAGAAGTTTTTCTTATTTCAGGTAAAGCAGCATGATGAAATCAGAACAATAATGGATCAATCAAAATGAGTTCCGAGATATTTCTTACGCGATTGTATCTACCAAGGGGACATTAGAACAATATATCGATGATTTTTTCAGGACTGTTTTAACAGCTAAAAGTGATATGCCACCTGTAATTAGTTTTATTTGACTTTCTGATGAAGCAGCTAATAAGCATAATATTACTGATGCAGATGTCGTGCATACCTGGAAATGCAATAGGTAAGTTTTAATTATTCCTTAATAACAATTAATGTAAGTTATGGCAGTTTACACAGCCACACATACGTACCTTGCCAAAAACCTGTAAAATGTTTTTGTCACTCTTCAAAGTGGAACAAGTTTGGCCTTTTTAGCTTCATTTTCATATTCTTTGTGACTTCTTGCCTTGTTGCCATGTTTGTTTACAATAACTATTAGACTCAGCCTTGTAAAATCAGGTTTTGACATTATACTAGCCCTGGTTTTGGCATTATACTGGCCCGGTCCCCCGTTTTGACATTATGCTGGCCCCGATTTTGGCATTTAATTGAGGGAGACTTATAAAGGAAAGCATAAAAGTAGACTTTCAGACATCAAAACAATTCAGCAATAAGCATGCAAGGGGGACTTTTAAGGGCATTATTGCATGTAGAATTTTGAAAAAGAATTCTGGTGAAAGACATTAAAATGAAACAGAACTGCTATTATAGCTACATGAATAAGGTCAACAGATGAAATATGAACTTGCGAAGGTTTGAAATTTTATGAAAAGTATGTCTCCCTTTGACAGTTAAGTCAGCCTATTGGAGTATTGTACTTTTACATCTTTGTTCTTTTACTTCAGTTTACTGCTGAGATTCTGGGTTAATATCATTAAGAATCCAGATTTTGTGTTTGATATTCACAAACCTAATATTGTGGATTCATGTTTGTCTGTGGTGGCACAGACCTTTATGGACAGCTGTTCCACAGTGGAACATAGGCTTGGAAAGGTAAGTTTATTATATTATCACTGAAACTGTTTTGCTAGCTCACTGAAATTTTAAGACACAAGAATCAGATTAGTTAGGAAAAGTAGAAATACAGTGAAGCCTCATTTGTTCAGTCACTTCAGGATAAAGAATGCCATAAACGTAATGCATAGGCAAAATTTCTGCACCTTCGCCTATAGCTGGAGATGTCTCAATATAAGTAAAATATTTTTGACTGGGAAGTTAAACACCATTACTCAACTCCTAATTAATGTTGTTAATCATGATTACATTGTGATGGCATACAGATCACGGTAAATGTAAACTGATGGCACAGCAATTATATTTTGTCACTTGTAAGGCATTGTATTTTTGAGAAAGCATAGATTTTTAATGGCAAGATAAAACACAACATTGTCACATAATAATTATATCGATTGCCAATTCATGAATTTCAGTACTAAAAGACAATAAACCATTTGATTTTCTTTACATTTCAGGATTCTCCTTCAAATAAATTACTTTTTGCCAAAGACATACCAAGATACAAAAAGTGGGTGGAGAAATATTTTAATGAAGTCCGAGCCCTTCCTCCCACTAGTGATCAAGATTTAAATGCTTTCTTAGCTGATGTATCTAGGGTAAGTCAAATAACATCTTTTTTTCTCAAAAAATGGTAGAATTGACCTAAGGATTGCAAGTATTTCCTGAATAGCATCATGATGTTCTGAAAAGCTAATATCGGGTCATGACTTGCATTGATTGAGTTGTAAAAAATCAGTTCATAACACACAATTTATTTTAGGCATTGTTTATATAACACAAGTTCATCAATATACAAATAATTTTTTTTTTTACTTTTTTCTGCATGACCCACAGAAATGTGTTGACACATATGTAAAAACTAAAGTAATTTCAAGAATTTTCAAAATTGACTACAGTCCAACCTGTCCTAAAGGCCTCCTTTATATAAGGGCCACCTTCTTATAAAGGCCAGTAGAATTGTATCCCAATTGTTCTTTATATATTCTGTACATAATGGCTACCTGCCCATTGAAGCCACTTTTACCAGTTCTCTTGGGTGGCCTTTTATAGACAGGTTTGACAACTCAATATTTTTCTTTATTTTTTGATATATTTAGATGTTGAGTACCTGTAAAATTAATTTTTATTTGTTTTGATTTCAGCTATCTACTGGTCATTTTACAAAAGAAAATGCCTTGTATGAGCTGTACAACTATGTACATAAATATTCCAATGAGGTGTGTAGTGTACTTTATACTGTAAAGTTGCTTTTTATTTTCACTGGAGATTTAATTTCGCTATATTTGCGGTTTGACCTCATAGCATGAAATTAAATACAAAGTCAGTATTTTCATGTAGCATTCATTAAACGTGGACTATGATAATCTGTGCAGAAAAATTGTTAACACCGGCTACTGGACTGCGAAATTTTATACCTGTGAATAAGTTTTAGTGTCTTAACCGTGAATTTTTTCCCCTGCACAATTAAACAATTATACATTATAAACGAAGAGTGGAATAACTGTTTTTTATAACCCAGACAAAATTTTTTCACTTGTATTGAGGCAGTCAGTTTTGGAACGGTGGAGGACACCAGAGTACCCCCAGAAAACTTTATCTTTGGCAAACTGATTAACTTTCTCACACTGCCTAAATGGGATTTAAACCTAGGCATTGAGAGGGACTGTGTATTAATCTATCTATATATACTGTGAAACCTGCATATAAAGACAATTTACCAGACCTAAGGAAAATGGACTTTATAAACAGGTAATCTTTGTATAAAGGGTACCTCTAGTAAAAATGTGAAGCAAAGGGACTTTAAAACACTGGTCCTATTGGATAGGGGTCACTTTAGTGGATTTCATAGTTTGTATGCAGGTTGTCAGTTCTAGAGTACCGAGAGAAAACCATCCACTTTCGGCTCTAGTTAAAATGTGAAGCAAAGAGACTTTAAAACACTGGTCCTATTGGACGAGGAGTCCCTGCAGCAGGTTTTGTAGTTTGAATCCAGGTTGTCAGTCCTAGAGTACTGAGAGAAAACCACCGACCTTGGGCGAGTGAGCTGACAAGCTTTCTCATATAAGGATTTGCCTTGACCTACACTCAAACCGAGGTGTTGTGATCCATATGCTTGAACTTTAGATCAATCAGCCACAGAGTCCTCTGCCACAAGAGTCTTCTGCCACAGTGGGTTGGTAGGCAACTAGTTAACTAGTTAATAAAAATGTTTTTGCTTGTGTATTTCATGCTTGTTAATTGTTAATTAAGATTGTTAATAATAAAAAAGTAATTAAATTATATTCTATTTCAGATTACCGAGGCCTTAGAGGCTGATCGCATTGCAAGTGCTCAACAACTTCCTCTGAAGTTAGGTCATGTGATTACGTCTATCGAAGGTCCGACAGACCGACAAGCCTATGTATGACATTAGTGGTGGAAATATGTTTTTTCTATCAAAACTAAAACAAAAGTCTTTCATTTTAACGGGGATCAGAACTTCATCATGCAGATAGATTAATTATGTAATTAATGATATTATATTAGAATTGTATATTTTGTTTTTATTGGAGAAGACATTTTATATGACAAGTGTCAAGTTATATAAATATATATATTAGTGCAGTTTTGGTTACACTGAGATTATTATTTTTTTGTTGAGTCAGCATAATATATTATTTTAATGCATTAAATTATGAGCTGTATTTTGATTGGACAATGGGTTTTTTTCCGAAATACCTTGTGAAACCTGTTAATGTTTCTGCAGACCTTTTCCACGTAGAAAGTATTCTGGCATAACATTACCTTTGTACATTTTGGAATAACATTTCTTTGGCATAATCTATTACACTATTTCAAATTGGAATTACCTTTGCATTACTTCCACTATTTTGGAATGGCATTACATTGGCATAACCTATTCTACTATTTTGGAATGGCATTACATTGGCATAACCTACACTACTATCTTCCAATAGCATTACTTTTGCATAGAAAACTGCAAAATTTTTGATTCAGTCTTCAATTTGAAGTAAAAGTTCTGCAGAAATATTAGGGGGTATCACATGGATGTTTGGTAAACCTCATTTTTAAACTTGTTGCTTTTTTACTGCTTTTATTTGTATGTGTTGTCTCCCTTTGTTATTTGTCTTTGTTGTTATCTCCCTTGGTAGTTCTTGCAGTTGGATATTGAAATACAGACTGCAAAGACATCTATATGAATCTTTGATCAAAATGGGGCAAAAACGAACCAAAAAATAGATTTTGGTGTTTTAATTTGCTATTAAATATTTCTGTGATGTTCATTCTCACACTAACTGAACTTACAAATATGCAGAACAAATTACTTTGGAGAAGTGAAACATATTTCAAGTACTAGCCATATTGGTATTGATTGACAGTATGAAATGGATTTTCTTGTTACCATGTCAACTTTTGAACTTGATGTTTAAATAATGATTGATTGACAGTATGAAATGGATTTCTTTGTTACCATGGCAACTTTGGAACTTGATGTTTAAATAATGATTGATTGACAGTATGAAATGGATTACCTTGTTGCCATAGCAATTTTGGAACTTGATGTTTAAATTAGGATGTACGTGTCTGGCTTTTGAGAATGTGATCTCTGGCTTTTATGTAAATTGCAGACGCAGGGGTTCAGTATTCCCCATGTCCAAGGGCTTTCATTACAAAACATAATTTTAAACCCCTGAGATGATGATCAAGCTTAAAATTCTTGTCCTTTTTGTTTGCTATTTCAACCAATTAATAGTTTGCTGTTTCCATGGAGATTCTCGGTGTTAAATATACACATAAGTTGTACGTTTACTATTATTTCTTACGTTGGTACCTGTTTTAGTGCCTGTGTGGGCTGACCAATTCTCCATAATTAATTTGATGATGATACATTAAAAACCGTCTCCTGTGATCTTCCAGGTGACTTGAACTGTGAAAACTGACTTGTGTGACCTGCTAGGAGATTTCATTTACATCAATTAAATTATCTCTGTGAATGTGTTTACTTAGAAATTTAATCAGTTTCCAAGGTAACCGTAATCTGTTTTCAAAATAACCATAATCAGCTCTCAAGGTAACCATACTCAGTTTCCAAAGTAATCATAATCAGTTTCCAAAGTAATCATAATCAGCTTCCATGGTAACCATAATCAATTTCCATGGTAACCATTTGTTCTGCAGAAAAAGGTGTTCTCGATTCCATTTCTAGCAATCTTACAATTTTTTTTGGAGAATTGGTCACCTTACTCATTATTTTTGTCCTAGACTTCTAGAATCTATGCACAATGCCAAAGAGTATGAAATATTTATATATAAAACGAGAATAATTAGAATATTTGTAATATAAATTTTAAAAAAAAATTGACACAAAAACTTGATATATGTATGCAAATATTTAAAACTAAAGATTGTAAAATGCTATACATGTACTAGAAAGTGATGACGTAATACCTATAAATAGTCATGTTTAATATGCAGTGTATATATATTAATATATATCTATCATTGTAATGTCAATCAATTAAATTGATGAAAACCAGTAGTGTACGCTATATTTGATATTGTTCTAGTTTAAATAACATATATACATGTATATACAATATATAAAAATTGGGTGTTCATCATTCACAAATATTAATTTCCTTATCATGCAAGTATATATCGGTCATCTTTTTCCGAAATTTGTCATCATGATTCATTTATTTCTGATGTTTACCATATTCTGCGAAACTTCATCAAATTCAATGGGTTTCGCCAGTGTACCATGTGATACTCCATAACGGAACAATTATTTGATTGGAGATGGAATTGTTTCAATTCACGTTTTCCTGTAAAAAAAATGATGTTACTCCTAGAAATTTCGACATGCGCGTTTTCTAAAATGTTCCACACAAATGTTAAGGGTATTTATCACATGGTATGCTGACAAACTCCATTAATCATACAGTTATTGTCCACGTGGATTTATTTGTATTCCTTGATTCACAAATTTTTTGGCTGAATGAGTGACACTAAATTCAGGAAAAGGCCTTTTATGGAAGAATGTACCAGTTTAGTAGTCTTTTAAAGAATGCTTTCATGTACTGTATACATAGTATCCAAAAATGTCAAATTGTCTAGAGCTTCATTATACTGCATACATGATAATAAAAAATGTCAAATTGTCTGGAGCTTCAATATACTGCGTACATGATCATCAAAAATGTCAAATTGTCTAGAGCTTCATTTGAATGGTTTTAATATACTGCATATATAATGATAAAAATGTCAAATTTTCTAGAGCTTCGTTTGAACACTTTAATACACTACATACATAATGATAAATAATGTCAAATTTTCAGAGCTGACGTAACTACTATGGATTGAAAATGTATTATTGTTTAACGCCTGAAAAAGTAAAGTAACTGAAAAATATGTGAGCCTGTGGTTAGATTTTACGTCCATCTATTTTCTGCACCACATTTTACTACAAAATAACATCCAAGAATTTTAGTTTCACCGTTTTATCTAAAAACAAACACAGCAAACTGGCTAAATCTTTTTTGGTTTCAACCATCATATTTGAAGTTTTTACTCTTCAGGCTAAATGGAATTTGCAGTTGTACCACATAAGTCCCCCTAACATTTGTGTGGAACTATTAATTCGTTGCCACTGATTAAAGAATAATTTCTGTTTAAGTTTTCCCATAAAAATGATGTTATTCCGGCAATCCATAGCATAAATGTTATCCAAATTGTCCCCCAAAGGTGTTAACGAGTGTTGGTCATGTGGTACAGCGGTGGACCCCATTGCAAGGGAATAAGGGACCAAGGAAATTGTTTTAATGATAATAGAGGGAGGACATTCTTCATATGATTTAAAATTAAAATACATGTATATGTATATTTAAAGCAAGTTTTAGAATGATCCTTGCAGTGACTTATAAAACAGGTTTTATATGTCACTGATTAAAAGTTGAAAAATTTGTATACCATGAATTGCATTTTACCTAGAAATTCCTGAAATTAAACGTAATGAAGAAATTTTTATTTCAGATATTGTTAAGAATGGTGTTATGACAGATCTCAAATCTTATCTACCGGTATATGTGAATGTTAAATTTTGTCTTAGCTTCCCTGAGGATACATGATATCAATTTCAAATGGAATTACTAAACAGAACAAAATAAATTGCTTCAGGGCATTAAATTCATAAAAGGTTTTAATTGTAAATAACCTTTCTTCACCAATTTAATTTGATATTACTTAAAGTGATTTTTACCACATACAAAACATGTACTGCAGTGTATTTTTTATTTGGCTCGAATGGTGTCAACTATATCCAACTCCCATGGAATCAATTAATAGATGTAAACCTAATAGGCCTAAATAAATTCATTTCAATCAAAATTTCTGTTCCATAAATATTCACATCATCATCTATATGTACATTTCATCTGTCATTGAATCATGCATTTATATATATTCTACCCATATATGAGATGAGATACCTGTTATTAATTTCTGTAGCTGGTGACATCTTTTTTTAAAAAAAATGGTGTTCACCGCTGTACCAAGTGATCAATACCTCTTAATATTTGTTCAAAACATTTTGGAAAACATCAACATCACAAAATCTTGGAATGACATCATTTTTGTGGGAAAACGTCATTTCATGCGATTCTATATCCATTGGAAACAAGTGTTTGACACAAACTTTAGAGAGTATCACGTGGTACAGTGGGAAACCCCATTGCAAAAATTGGTGAATTCCAAGACAGAACCAATTTCAACATACCAGGTTATAATTATTTTCATACAGTTAAAACTTTTCTGAAATTTCATGTGTTGTATTTTGAAATCCTTTCTGTATACTTGAAATGCTAGCATGAATAACAATGAAAGTAAAATGCATGAGATCCACATAAAATGTAAAATCATTCTTTTTCATATTTCTTGTTTCATATTTCATATGTACACTATGCATATATATATAATATTGTTCTTTAATTTCAATAGGTGCTATAATGCAAGCGATGCATTTCATTTCCGCAATTTGATACAACTTCCGCTAAAAAAGATTTTGCTTCAGCATGACAAAACTAGTTTTTCCGCATTATTTTTTCTTCCCGCAATATACCTGTACATAATCTCTTCCATTTGAGGTGGAAATGGGGTTTAGAGCACTAAAATTGGGTTCACCACTGTACCACGTGATCAATACCTCTAAATGTTTTTTGGGAATGTTTTGGAAAACGTCAACATCACAAATTCTCGGGATGACATCGTTTTCCTGTAAAATGTCATCTCATATTATTCCATATCCATTGGTAATACATGTTCCGCACAAACGTTAGAGGGAGTCACATGGTACAGCGGCGAACCTCATTAGCTGAAAAAGTAAAGAATAATAATTGTGGAAATAAATATAAAATTTGTGCGGAAATGTAAACATGATTCTGTGAAAAAATTGTGGGAAATGCAATGCACCCAATGCAAGTCATTATTGATAAGCAATATCAGTATACTCATGGATGGTTATATATATATATTTTGTTGCTTCCAGTAATTTTTCAAATCTTTGAAATCATCTACCCATAATTCCCATTGACTTCCTGTTTTTCTGCCATTGTGAAATGTGATTTGATTGACAGGTGTGTATGAAATACAACAAAATGCATCTATATGCATAATTTAATTGATATTTATGTATTTGTGTGTCATTCTTACTTTTAAAAAATTAAAAATATTTGTGTGAAGAATATCTTTGTTTAAATATGGTAACATTATAATTATTATTTTACATAAATAAGAGATTGAACTCGGATACATGTGATTATTTCTGCAAACAACTCAAATTATTTTAGTGGCTATTATGAGCCAAACATTTTAAATTTTAATTTTTTTTTTTTTTTTTTTTTTAAATAACTTTTTTTACAGTGCAGTGCCCAAGTTAAACATTCAAAATGTATTATTATAATCTACATACACTTATTGGAAAATACATCTTGATTCAGTAAAACATTTTTCCAAAATTATTTTCCCTTTAATATATATACATGTCCACTAAGATTTCTAGTCAGATCCTCAGTGTGTATTTCAGATTGTATCATTTCAATATAACTGCAACCAAGTTTTTGAATGAAGACACCATATTTTATATACAGTCCTGTTTTTATGGCAGGAAAATTTAATATGCTTTCATGCTTTGCAAGGGATTCAAAACTTAATCTGCTATATACAACCAACCAATGAATGAATTCTAAGTCATATTATGTCAATATTTCACCCCTTTTAGTTAGTGGTATGGTCCAAAAATCAAAACAAATGGATCATTCCAATTTCATTATAGGGGTTCCATAAATGCATTTGATGAAATCATGTTTGTATATATCATTATTATATAGACACCATACCTTTCGTGTTCAGAATGTTTTTTTTTTATTTATGATAATTTACGCAATTGACTTAAATCAAAGTTCAAAGTTATATATAGTAGAAAAAACAGTACCCGTATATACAATAACTTAGCTTTTATTTAGAAATGGTTCATTTATGCTGTAACCAGGCTGTCTGTTTGCTATTTATTTTGTATCAGATTGTACCATTGTACCATGCTGCATTTTCCTGGCACTTTTTAGCAAATTTGATGTTGATGACCTCTAAATTTGCATTTCTGTCAATAGGAAAGCTCCTTAAATTTCATGCCTGTTTAATTACATGATGAAAAGTTATTACTTGTGAGAATTTTAATTTCATGTTTGCTTTATGATGAAAGGTGATTGCCTTTGGATTTTGAATTAAATTAATTGATCTGTATTGGATCATGAGTTAACATACAAATTGCATTTTTACAAGTAAAAACCTTCTATATCTACAGTAATTATTTAGTTATTTTGTATTTTTGAGATTTGTTTAATTTTTCCTTGTATGTCTGATCCTAGTCTAATAATGTTAATGTATGTATACATATAAAATATATATATATTGAAATGCAGTGCTTTGTATACAAAGATATAGTGAAATCCTTCAAGAATTGTTATAATTGTTTTGTGTGTGTGTATGTGTGTGTGTGTGTACACATGTGGCTGAGTAATGTGTGTGTGAGGGAGAGCATGTGCTGTTAGTATGTTCCCATGTTTGCATGACATGTGTAAAAAAGCGGTTTATTTGACAGACTTTACATCAACTATAATATTAAAGACATCCATTTTGTAATTAAAAAAATGCAGATAATAATAGCAAGACCTTTATTTCTGCAGTCACATATCCTAAAAGAAAACAAGAACTCTAAATTCTTTAGGAAAACAAAAGTTTCCATAAGTTAATCATACAATTTTATGTCACAGACAGTTTCTTATGTAGTGCATAGATCTTGAACCATAATCATCTGCCAAACTTGTTAAATATTCATGGAATTATAAATCCACTGATTGAAATTTTCTTCAGAATCAAATTTGTTTTGACCATTGTAATACACATAGTGCAATTTTACTATTCATCACAGTCAGGATATCAAATTCTACAAGTAGGTGCTATCAAAAAGCCATAAATACTGTTTCATAGACCTCTGATACCATTAATAATAAAATGGCAACATCAATTATCATTCTCTCTTTTGCACCATTAATTAAACTTTGCATTTTTTAAAACCACAAACTGTGTGTATGTGTAATGTGTATGTTTTGATTCTGTACTGTACCAAGAAATGATTAGGGATATGCAATACATTTGTGTGTTAAGTGTTCATGTGTGATCTTTCAAAGTCAGTCTGTATGATTGTAATTGAGGAACTTTGACTTGCATTGGTCATCTGTGTAAACACTTGTACACTATCTCCTTCTTCATATTGAAGTAATGATTTTCTTTTCAAATTCAATGGTTGAAATACTGTTAAGATTATTTCATTCATAATTTATATACAGACAGTCGACTTTGGGATTTAAACGACCATGCAGAATGAACACTTGACACAGGATGTTAATCTGATTACTTGGTAATTTTGGCTTTCCTTGTGTACTTCCACTTGATGTCCAATAACATTTATGGGAAACATTTTTTCATCAGGTTCTTTCCCCAAAATGTTGCAAAGGATGTCAGGTGATGCATAGATGAAGCCCATAACATTTGCGCTGTTAGAAAAAATGTTGTGAGATTGTTGATTTGATTGCTTTATTCATTGAATACTTGCAAGTGTGGAGAGAAAATGTGTTTGTCATTAAAGTCGCAAAAGGTTTGAGAATGAAAGACACTTAAAATTTCTCTTAGTTTTGCCTTCATTTGAGCTATATTGAGAGCTAGCAAAAGGATGGATGTTTGAATGTTGGACAAGTGTTTTTAAGATTTAAAGCTAGCATGAGGGTGAATGTTCAAATGTTGGGTGTATGTTTTTAAAAAATGAGAATGCAATTTTTGAGACCTTGCACATGGAGGGATGTTTGAATGTTGGCGAATGTTTAAAAAATGAGAGTGCAATAGTTGAGATTTTTGAATGTTGGAGTTGGCCTCTTAATAAATTGAGCATGAAAGGCAAAGTAAAATAATTATTTGTTTCTTATGCACTGCGTAATTGTTAATGATAAATGACAGATAATCTGTTATAGCTTATATAGAGGGCATACTTGTTTGTTATATGTGTTACCATAGTTACATGTAGTATTTGTTGAATGAAAGCTGATATGTTTTATATGAATGTCTGTATCATTTGATCTAGTACTACAAAATAATACAATAAACAGTCTTTTACACATTTACATTTTCTGTTGTCTGTAAAGATTTTTTTTTTGCATTTTAATAAACCAGTCGAGTTGATTAATGGTGTTCCACATCCCAGTCAAGAATACTTATATCGTCAGCTGTAGGCGAAGGTGAAGAAATGTTACTGGTGCATCGTGCTGATGGCATTATACAGCAAGGTTCTTTATCGTGCCAAGCCTACCAAGACACAAAACCTCGTATATTTTAAGTTCCCATCTGAAAGAACTGTGACTTTCATTTCGTAATGCCAAGTGCTTGGTGAAAAAACAGTCACTACCCCCTTGGGTCAGACCAGGCTGGGATTCGAACTCAGGGTCTTCCATTTATGGAGCGAGAACTCTACCAACTGAGCTATAGCAGTGGTATATTTTAATAAATGCCCATTATGCATTTACATTCAGGCTCCACAGCATACCATGCCATCATAACTTTTTTTCACAAGAAAACTTCAACACGTACTGGTCCATGTTCAAATCACAATCCAAAAGTAAAAGTTTTGAAAAAGAGCAAATTAAGTTAAAAATATAAAGTTTTTGAATAATGGCAAATTAAGTTAAATAAAACACATGAAATTCCATCCAGGAATTAAGGTCAGGTACTCCAGAACGGTAAGCTCCTCCCATATAACTAGTTATGCCCACCACATGTCCAAATTGAGAAGGTAAGGAAAATAGAACTATGGGGTGTCAAATATATCCAGAATAATTTTGGATACAGGACATCATATACTCGCCAAACTATTGTGATAATAGCAATAAAACTTTTTGAGGGCCTTAAAAAGCAAGGGTGGCAACATCCTTCTGTCAGCTAATTATTTGTAAGCAGTTTGCTTCCTTCAATTGTTGTATAAAGTTTAGATGTAACAAGCTCAAACATGGTATTAATTGTGAAACTTTATTATTTTTATCCTGAAAAATCAATTGGCACAAGTCGAGTTGCAACTTCATATTCTATATGTATGATTCAAATACAAAATTTAGTTCAATTTATGCAAGTAATGCTCCCGAACAAGAATTACATGCGTTTTCTCATTGAAGAAGCGAAAGAAGAACCATTGGTAAAACAATATATCTCCACCTTTTATGAAGAATGGGAGACATAATACACTCACAGAACAAAAGAAAAAATAAACACAATGCAGAATTTTATTTCATGTGTTATAAATACATAAGTGCAGCCCTGATAAAATTTAACTAATTTTTAGCAATACACGATGATATATTTTAATTTCCAATATATTAAGTGTGGTCATTTTGCCACCGTGATTGTTATGTCTATCTATATATTGGCAGCTGTCCAGTAAGACTGGAGGTTCTGGCGGTATATGGGTTTGTTGACCGTTGGATTACGTAAATAGATTTCTAGTTGGTAGCCTGATGATGCTGACACAATAACTGAAAAGAATCAAATAAATACCATTATATAGCATGAATTTAATTAGTGTACATAGGCAAATAACATTCACCTAGCTATTCGCTTGACCATTCATTTAAATATTTATTATGGACAAGTGCATTTAAAGTGTAAGGAACACAGGTGTCTATTTGGTCTTCATCACGGGAAACCCTGTAGTCTCACTTAGCATACATTTGAAATTTCAAGGTAAAAAGGTAAAAATTTTATATATGCTAAGTGAGACTGGACCATGTTTATGGACCATAGAGAGAACAATAGAAATTAATTACAGGGAAACATACATTGATTGTATATTAGATGCGAATGCAAAACCTACCAATGGATTGTGTGTATGCAAATTCCAAATGAAAGGCCAAGCAAACAGGTCAATGTTGTTTGCCTACAGAAAGAATGAATAATTAGAACATTGCTTCTGAAACTCACGCATGGTTCCAACAGGTCAGGAAAGGGTGTTTTCGTATTGTTCAATATTAGGGACTTTAAAATAATGTCAGGGAAATTTAAGGAATTTTCTGAAATACCTTTCTCAAGGGTTGAACACAGTTGACATTTTAGTCATGTATTTCTTTATCTGACCTACTCCTCCCACACTACTGAACAGAAGAGTTGAATTGAGTAATGGTGATTAACGTCCCAGTCAAGAATATTTCACTTATACTCGGAGACATCGCCAGCTATAAGCGAAGGTGCACAAATTTTGCCTACGCGTTGCGCTGATGGCAATATACAGCAGGGTTCGTTAGCGTGCCAAGCCCAACTTGACACGGACTTCATTTATTTTAAGTTCCCATCCGAAAAAACTGTGACTGTCATAATGCCGAGTGCTTGGCGAAAGAACTGAACAGAAGAGGGCATGCTATGGACTAGAGCTTTAGCTTAAGTATTGCCTCCTGAGGTTAATGGTATCCTTGGTGATGCATAGTGCACCAACAGAGATACCGGTCCAGTAGTTTTTGTATTATACTACCATTGTTCCAGGTAACTTAGATAGTCGATTTATCTTTAATATAAAATCAAGTATTGTAATATTGGTACTTATTTTGATATTCCTTAAATTAAAATGATATCACCCATTAAACCCTAAGAGGTTTGCTGAATTGAACTTGAATTACAAAACAGCTGTATACCGAAACTGTTGTCGTCTTTCATAACAGAAAAAAACCTATGTGTTGTATATATACCTAAATGCTATAGGTGTACATCACACCTGGTTGACCTGCATACTCATTATTATCACATGGGTAAAAACAAGGTTGACTTACAGGTGTGTGGTTCGGGTTTTTCTCATACTCATGTATATGTATAATAATTACCCTTCATGCAATGCTCTAATTTTGCATACGAGGCAGGAATAACGAGAGGGCATATGTGTAGTGTTTAAAAATCAACTAATTTTCGGTATGTAGAGCAAAACCAGAGGGCTGTAGAACACTTATTTTTTGACATTTAATTGGGCTTTTATATTTTAGATTCAATATGTAGCATTGAATATAAATCATTAAACATAAAGCCTTAATTGACAAAAAAGCGACTATCTAATTTCCCTGGAACAATAGTAGTATAGTACTAGATGGCCAGTGTTAAAGTCATTGTACTAGACGGCCCTTTCGTGATACAAATCCTCATTAGTGCTTAAACCAAATTATGAAATCAAAAAAATTTTATTCAAGAGGTTGAAAATATCCAAAGCACCAACAAATAATTAACCAAATTTAACTAAGGCAATAATATTAGGGAGTATACTTTAGTTTTTGGTGATTTTCAAATTTTAACGAATAACAAATCCATTCAGTAGTATATTTCTGACAATACAATACTAGTAGATTGCCTACTGAGTTTGTGATATCCCGGGGAAACATCCATCGGCAGAGAGATATCGGTTCAGTGGTTTAAATAATCAGATCAGAAGAAAAAATGGAACTGACTTGGGACACATACTGAGGAAAGAGGATACAAATGACTACAAGACAATACTAGGGTGGCAACCAGAGGGGAAAAGAAAACCTAAGTCCATATGGAGGAGAACAACTAAAAGGGAAAGAAACGCCGCTGGAAAGATAGAGTTGCGGCTTTATGCACCTTCTCAATGGCGAGAACATTAAGGTAAGGTTTAAATAGCATATTATTCCAGTGTTAATTTTACAGCACTAGATGGCAGTTTTGGAATACAATTCATCATCAATAGTGCTTGGGCCAAAGTTGTTATTCCAAAACTACTATGGCATTACTTAGGTCATCTGTGTGGTAATCTGTCCAGCGTTGGTAGCAGGATCGTAATACATGGGGTACTGTGTATATGGAGATGCTGTGTCCGAAATCAGGCTTAGTACTTCAGTCTTATTAGCCAATTGTCCACTATTTAAATAAGGTGCGAACTTAAACTGACGATAAACGGTAGCCAGAGGAAGGAACTGCTGGGTGTTGAGAACAGACACGTGCTGCAGTCTAAAATAATGATGAATAGTTAATTAACACCAAAGCTAAAATATGCAAAATACTTCAAAGTAAACGCACTGTTTACCGACAAGTAATTCGAGAAAAACATCTTATTTATCATCCTACCACTAGCCGGCTTTTAGAAATGAAAGTCACGGTGTCCTTCGGAAGAGACCTTACAAACCAATGCCCTGTACCATGCAGTAAAAGAAAGCAATTCAAGGGTAAATTTTTCTGCCACTTCACCTATAGCTAGTGATGTCTTGATATAAGTGAAATATTCTCGACTAGAACGTAAACCCCAATTCAATTAATCAATCTTTTAATCAAAAACATCTAAAATGCTGTAATCTAATTTATCGTTGAATGAGACAATAATATTAATCTAAACTCGAATTAGATGTCTCTTCAGAGCCAAATACCATCGTCCCAAACATTTAATGTTTTCCCGTGACCTTGACCTTTCTGACATAACCTTAGTTCAAAGTCATGACACACCTTTGGATATGAAGATTATTCATGTAACGTTTTATGACAGTCGTCCAAAACATTGATGAGTTATGGCCCGGACACGATTTTACATGGACAGACGGACATACAGACATAACGATTCCTATACCCTCAAACTAGTTTGAGTATAATCTGTTGGAGTTAAAAATGAAAATAAAGAATCTAGCAGCATCCAAAGCAACAAGCCATGACCAGGAATCTCTAGCAACAATCATGCATCAAAGCAAAATACCTGTTGAAATGGAAGTAGTAATTCTTGTTATTACTGGAATACCCTCTGACGTTGACTGTTCCGTTAAACTGCATGAAGTGTTCCGTGTTGTATATGGTGGCAGTGGAGGGATCAAATTGACTTAAACTCATACTTGTTGCCGGACCTACAAATATTGGATTAAAGTTTATGAAATCGTTTTATGGACAAGGGTTACGTTTCACAAATAATTTAAGGATGTATACCACTGAGAAGACTTAAATTCCATAACCTAATTTTTCGAAGGATGTGATTATAAAACTATGATTTATGAAGGAAAAAACTATTTGATAGTGTACTAGCTTTTTCGCTAGGATCATTTAAACATAGTCTTTTTTGACAATTTTTCATGTTTTTCATCCATTTTTTATCCATTTTCTTTAAAAAAAATCACAGTTCCCCCATTAAATGCTTTTCATACATACCGTTAGCACAGTTATTCCCCCCTGAAGGATTACTGTTGTTCAGTTGACTTCTCATCATAAAAACAACAAACAACATTATGCACAACAACAACATTACCACAACAACAAAATTACAACAGCAACAACAACAACAACAACTCTACATACCGTTAGCATAGTTAGTTATTCCCCCTAAAGAGTCACTGTTGTTCAGTTGACCTCTCATCGTAACAACAACAAGCAACATAACAACAAGCAACATAACAACAAGCAACATTACAACAACAACAACATTACAACATCACCACAACAACAAGACATTAAGATGATACGAGTATATACATACCGTTAGCATAGTTAGTTATTCCTCCTGAAGGATCACTGTTGTTCAGTTGACCTCTCATCATAACAAGTGCAGCTGTAATATAGAATAAAAGAAATAGGACATAACAACAAGCTTGAGGAAACAAACAGCAAACTGAACACACACGGGTACACACACACACACACACAGAGAGAGAGAGAGAGAGAGAGAGAGAGAGAGAGAGAGAGAGAGAGAGAGAGAAATAATTATAGATTGGCCTTTGTAATCGAGTGGCCTAAAGGGCACTTACGATTTATATCAACTCTTACTGTCACGGTTAAACTCCCATTCTAGCAGCTTCTTAGGTGAGAATGTTTGTTAGTTTGCTTGTCGATTGTCAGTGGTTTTCTCCGGGTTTCCTCAACCATCGAAGAACTGACCACATTAGTGTAAGTGAATACTTTTAAACTCGGGCGTAAAACGCCATATATCCTGTGACAGTTATGACAAACACATGTACCTTTATGTAGATATAGTGAGTCGAATGCTTTGTGGCTTAACATTTTACAGGTGTCATTATTGCTTAAAAATACATGTCCGTATTCTTTCGTAAAAAATATTTTCAATGTGTTTAGAAGCATGGAATTTTTAAGGCCACAGGTTTGAATCCTATCCGTATTGCAAGTTATGTTAATTTCGCATTACATTGCTTCACCCAGTTCAACACAAAAGTTGAGTCTTGCATTCTTCTTCGGTCCACGTCAAGCACAGATGTGGTGTGCCTACAGCCAGAGACAGATTTTAGTAAGTCTTAGTCTTGTATTGGTGTATTCATGCAGATCACACTAGACTATCCCGATTGGACCATGATTGGCAATGAGTACTAGCGCGCACTAAGATTATGTGCTACTTCACCAAGACAGCAATTGCAGTGGTTGCTGCAACAACGGTTCATAATCCGGACACCGGGTAGGTCAGCATCATTGTGAAATGAAGTTACTTGCTTAAGATCATAACCTGCCTCTGTCGGGATTCAAACCCACGACATTTAGTCGCCCCACCGGTCATTTATTCTGACACCTGGTACGTCAGCAGCAATATGAAATGACCTAATTAACTAGTTTTAAGTCACAACTTGTCCCTGTTTGGATTCAAACTCTGATACCAACTGAGCTACTGCATGTTTATAACATTTAAGACTACTATATGTGTTTATATTATGACACTCACGGACTGAATAGTTAGTGTTGAATTCTCTAGGAAACAGATGGTTATTTGCAAGTATGTTTCTATTCTTATTGGTAGTGAAGGAAATTCCTGGTAAAAATCCTTAAAAAAGAAATTTAAATTTCATAATATGTACACAAATGATAAATAATTCATGAAAGATATTATTCATAGCTGACAATCATGGTGTTATCCAAACGCATGGCGCAATTTTAAAAAAAGAAAAAAAAATGCACATTTAAAAATTCATAACTAGCATTTTCATAGCCTTAGAACAATCAAACAACCATTGCCATTGTAAATTATCTCTCCCATTTTACCTTATATATATGAGATAATGCTAGTGGGCATTTTGGTACTCGAGACAAGAGTCGCACAAACTTTTTTTTCAAAAGTATGTCATGACTGACAAAATGGATGTCTTTAAAAAGATATTATGGAAAACATTAAGAGTGGCAAATGTCAATTTCAGAGTGTTTTGTAAAGATCAGCGTCGGCTAATGCCATTATCAGTTTTATTGAACTTCCAATAGAAGAAACAAGATTAAAATTTGGTTCCTCTTAGTTTACATTGTGTTAACCTAACTTTGGCGTCATTCAATAGTTATTGAAATATATTGCGCATTGAACATTTCTTGAAAAGGAGAATGTTATCTGGCATATGCTCAGTATGTCAAATTGGCTTCTGGTTTCAAATTGGGCAACACTAAATGTCAGATATTTTCTATGACTAATTAAAATTATGACAATGGTTTTGCAAGATCAGTATTTAGTTTCATTAAATACCTCCTTGCCTTGATTTCGTACCCATTCATTAACTAATAAAGTTTTTCCTGAATGGAATTCAGCACATTTTGGCATTACCCTTTTTCGAAAAAAACACCTTTGTAAAAATAATTCAAAATGTTATAAGCTTGAAATAATCTTCAAAATGACATCTTAAATTTCCGAATATCTCTATGTATGTAGCCACTCGAGATTACCTATAGGATATTTAGAATTTCAATTTATTAAAGATTATTCCAAGGATCTTAACGACAAAATCGAACATGCATACCTGGGATCATGAATGACAAAATGCTTTCTATTTCGACATCTGTGGTTGGTCTGTAATAAGTGGCGTCCAGAAGGAAACTCTTGTTGTAGAAAATGGTGTCAACATCTAACTGATGTACAAAGTATGTCTAAAAATAAACAAATCATGAATATTCGTGATGTCCCAATTCGTTGTATGTGTGCAATTGGTTAGGTCGTGGGTCATTCTTATGCTAGGTGAGTTGGTGTCGAAAGGTGTGCGTTCGACCCCCTACATTGGCAAACAAAATTGTCTTTAAAACATATAAAAATGCAGTACTCATTCCAGTGTAAAATTCAAAAAGAGTTAAACTTGGTGTTTACAACTAGGCTGAATAATAAGTTTACTGCCATAGCAAATGTGTAATTTACTTCCGATCAGAATCAGAATCAAAGTAAAAACGTTAACTTTGAAAACTGAAAAATTCTGGTCACATGAACTTCCACCGGGAAAGTGAGACCGGATGCTCCGGAAGGGTAAGCATCTCCAGTCTCGCTGGCTACGCGCAAAATCAAAATTGAGAAAGAAAGGAACATGGAACTCTGCGATTTTTAAATATGCGACCGATACAATTTTAGTGGATTCTCGTGCTTTTATTCACTCGTTTCAGGAATGTTAAATAAAACAGCTAAAAGTATTTTTATAATTAATTTTTGACATTGTTTATTCTTAGTCTGATATTCCAGAAGGAACTTTGGACGAAATCTTTTTATGAACTCTTCTTGGTGACCACGTCGTTATACATTTCAGGTTAATTCTAAAAAAAAAGTCTTGCAATATTCATGAAAAATATTTGATACTCACATTACTGTCTGCGGTCCGGAAAACATAGTCGGCAGATCCGAGGTACATGGTGAAGTTTTCCACTGATCTCAAGGTTCTAGAAGAATCTCCAAGTGAAGCTCTTACTTCTGGTTCCAGATTCAACAAGAGGATCTGAAAAACAACACTGTCTCATTAACACCTCAACCTTTTTATGTTTTCTAATGTAATCTTCCAATGTAAGGACGAAATCACATTTCAATCAATCAATCTTGCAGCCGGATGGCGAAAATCACATTTCAATCAATCAATCTTGCAGCCGGATGGCGAAAATCAAATTTCAATCAATCAATCTTGCACCCGGATGACGAAAATCACATTTCAATCAAACCATCTTGCAACCGGATGACGAAAATCACATTTCAATCAATCAATCTTGCACCTGGATGACGAAAATCCCATTTCAAACAATCTTGCAACCGGATGACGAAAATCAAATTTCAATCAAACAATCTTGCAACCGGATGACGAAAATCACATTTCAATCAATAAATCTTGCTGCCGGATGACGAAAATCCCATTTCAATCAATCAATCTTGCACCTGGATGACGAAAATCCCATTTCAAACAAACAATCTTGCACCCGGATATCGCAAAGGAACACTGGTTAGATAAGGCGACTTACAGTTCTTATTCGGAAACTATGTTGAAATTTTGTGCTATGTTCTCATAACATAAACAACGTTTCGATATGAGTGAAATATTCTTGACTGGGACGTTAAACACCATTACTCAACTCACTCATAACATAAACAAAGGTTGGTACAAAAAGCGCAATTCAAGGTAAGCACAAAAATAAATAAATACATAAATAAATAAATTATGTTTGGAAAAACAGAAATTAGGAGATTCTCCAGCCATATTTCTACCCCAAATACTGATTAGTATAACAAGCAAATTAAGTGAATTAGGATAACCCGCCAGTGGATATTTTTATGTTCAAAAGGCCATTTCTCCAAGGAAAATAATCAAACCAACTCAGGAAATTGATTTGCGCATCACCTATCAATGTTGATGCTTTGAACCTTGTTTTGTAAAATGGTGTTCCATAATCATGTTTGGAGAATTACTCCGGGCAAGATGTGTCTTGACGGACGGGTAATTTAATATCTCTCATTTCTTCAAATGGCGGAAGATTAACTCTTGGTTTGTTTTCAAAATGCCCTCTGTGAGACAAGAAGTGTCTGGGCGGATGGGCTTGCGGACTAACGCAAGTTCGAATTTAATAACTCAATTTATACTCAGAAAAAAAGTTAAGGACCATGTCAAATACATTATTTAAATGTTGTATATGTAAATCATATCATTTCATCTTCACACTTCTCGTAATGTCATTAATAAGGTTTAATTTCATGCAAAGAAATTTAATTTATTACATTATATCAAAAAAGATGAGATCGATGATTTTTTATATATTTCATGGTTTCGATTTTTTCAAATTTTACTTCGGTCCCAAACATATTTTGACAAGTATTTAATAAAAAAAAAATTACATCTTGATACGTCTTCAAAGAGCCATCTGCTAGACCCTGAAGTTCTTCTACAAATCTGCTGTCAATAGTCTGTAATGTTTCGTTGTATTTATTAAACTCGTATAAGCCCTGTCCAGTAGCGTACCAGGGAACACTTCGGTTATTGTAGTACTCATAGCTAGAAAAAATATCAGTAATCTCCGATCTGAAATAAACTCCCTGAAAAAAAGACAATTATATATTAATACTTTTATTTATTCTAAAGTGCAACCTGATAAAGCCATTGTACAAAAAAGCGCGAGTAGCATAATTGGCCAGCCAATAATAGGATTATGATGCACCAAGATTGTATTTTCAAAGTTATTTGCCTCAAAAATTTAAGCTATGCTAAATTATAAGTGTTTGAAGCAACTTGAGAAATCACTATCACAAATGGATTATTAACTCCCCTTCGCTTGTCTTAGGTGGATTTTGGTCAATTTTCTGACCCTTCTGTTTTTCTCATTTTAACACATCTTCAACATATTTAGATTCCTATTGTCATATACCATTTTTTTAATTTAATCATAAAATGCATTCAAAAATTGTATATGACACTGTTGTAATTGTCCTAATACACTGAAGAGGAATATTGTCATATTTATAATTTTTTTAATTTTCTGAATGAAATATTTAAAAAAATTCATATTATAAATTTTTGAATATTTCATTCAGAAAATTAAAAAAAAATTATAATATGACAATATTATTCCGAAATGGCCGTCTTTTAGCAATAAATTACATATTATACAAGTGTTTCTTTTTCGGGACTAGAAGATCGTTTTGAAATTAAGTAGTGCTCATGCCAAAATTATGGAAATCCCAAATAATTAAAGATGTTGAAACGTGAAAAATAGAATTACCAAATGTATTTAAAAGCAATACATTGCTTATTAATAGTCAAAATTTATCTTGCATTGTTATCCGTGACAGAATACTGTTTTACAAATCATTTGATTTTGCGAGTACGCTATTTTCGTAATATGCAAGTTTTTGTTGTTCAAAATGAAGAAACAAAGCAGTGTAATAGTGTTTTGTATAAAATTGCAATTGGGTAGAGCAAAAAATGGAATTTTCAGTTGACAATAATGTTTTAACTTCATTGAAATTTCGAGAAAAAATGAGAAAAACATTATAATACGAAGAAATAAAATGATAAAACCATTAAAACGTATACTTACAATGCAGTTTTCATTTTTGATTGCAAACATAAAGTAATACATGTAAACTATTTTAGAAAAATAAACATTTTAACTTAATTGGAATTTGCGAAGAAATGAGGGGAAAAGAATACGAAAAATTTGAATTAGAAAACCTTCAAAACGTGTACTAACAATGCAATATTCATTTGCAATTGGAAACAAAAAGTAATTAAAAAATTTAACATTTTAACTTAATTGGAATTGCGAAAAATGAAAATAAAATACGGAAATCATAAAATGTTAAAAATACCAAAAAATTATACTAACAACACAGTATCCAATTTCGTATGGAGTTCCTGATGCCATCAAAGTTCTAACACAATCTCCATTTATACCGGGTAATAATACCGCAACAAGGGGAAGTAAAAATAAAATCATTGTTCTCCGTCCCCTGTCTGTCCAAAGAATGAAAGAATGACCAAACTGAATTGAAACACTACCAAAATACCAAATACACTATGTGGCAATATACATTTATTTTAAGTGTATTGCTAGAGGCGTTTATAATACATGGGATAGCTAACCCTGATTGTATCAATTAAGTTATCAACACTAAATTCATTAGTGTCGTGTATTGTAATGCAATATTGTCAAGGTGCGTGACCATGGGACGTAATACATATTGGGAAGGGATGGGACACTTTTATAAACAATTTGAATAATGATTCTAAAGTGCAAATAACATTATTTTGATATTTCACAAAAGTAAAAGTTTGTGTCGAGTGCTAATTTTGAACCTCTAAAAAATATAGATATTTCAAATTAGCATTTGTGGAACTAAACCTGGAATAAGTACCATACGTCAATGATGGATTTGAACTGTTAAGTTCTAATGATAAATTCAATTTTAATTTTTCAGTTAGCCGTGACACTTAAATAACACACACACACACACACACACACACACACACACACACACACATCATTTATATGATTATGTTTATTTTTATATTTGCTCTACGAAAAACGAAATATTTATTATATTGTAATTTAGAATTGAATTGTAATGTTTAACATAGAATCTTTACTTATTGTTATCGTCATTTTTGTTTCTCTAAGAATTATAAAAAAACTATGCAATTTGTACTTTATTGCTCCCACTAGGTCATCATTTGTTCCTAGCATGATTAGTGTAATAAATCGATAGGTCAAAATGTGAGTTTTGAATAATTCAGATAAATTGTGAACTTAATGTTGAAAATGAATAAAAATTCCATAAATCTAATGAAAATTGTAATAAAATATCGATTCGATAATGCTATTTTGACTTTTATTCATGCTGTCACTTACCACTTTTTTAATTTAATCATAAAACACATAAAAAAGTGTTATATTGTCTATTGCCATATACCTCTTTTTGGATGTATTTTATGATTAAATTCAAAAAGTGGTATATGACAATGTCATTAGAACATCTTGTATGAAATAGACACTTTAGTATTCAACCGTACATATATCGAATATTTGAAACATACAGTACTTATATGTACACATACTTTGGTATTTAAGACATAAAAACAAACACGAAGATACTAAAATGCTTTCATTATTTTCTTATAAGCTTGATTTAAATTTTATTTATTTATCTTAAAAATAATTTATTTGACCGAATAACTTAGAAACCTTTTCTTAACCGGGTGGCCTTTACTGGTTCACCAGGCATCAGTATAATGTGACTGGGGGAGTGATATGCTTGTCTATGGCGTACTGACTCAGCTGTGAGCTAGCACAAGTGCGCGCTGGTACAAGGCAAACCATAAAACACATTCGCACTTCACATGCATACACAAAATTGTTCAGAGATTAATCCATAGAGATTAATAAAATAGTTATCTTCTTAACAAATTAGCTATTGTTTGTCCTATTTGTCCAATTTATAACAATAGATGAATAATAGACAGGAATAAACCGTTCAAATACTAGTATATTATTTGGACATGTTCTACAACTCATCCAATTTCCTAGAAAAGAATAAATAAGACGATCTGCGAATATCTAACAACTATTTAACATGAGATTAACACTGACTTTTGGAAACAATTTTGCAAGAACAGATTGGAGTGGAGCGGAATAAATTGTTTAACTTATTGCAGTCAAAACTGTCTTTAAAGCCACCCAAGGGAAATAGTGGAAGTAGCCTTTATGATCAGGTAGCCTTTATATACAGGTTCAAATAATATGAATAAAGAATAATTGGGATACAATTCTATTGGCCTTTATAAGCAGGCGACCCTTATACAGAGGTGAGCTTTGAGGCAGGTTGGACTTTATATCAGGAAGGTTGAGGAAATCGAATCGAAGCAACTGGCTACCAACCACTGACCTTCGACAAGGGCACTGGCATACTTTTACACAATAGGGTCTGTCCGAGCGAGATTCTACCTTAGGGGACGAGAGGAGATGTGATTCGTAAGTCGGCACTTTAAACCACTTGACCATCCATGCCCAAAATTTCTAAAAGCTTAAGACCTTTATCAAACATAGTTGACTGCTATTATAACCTTTTCTCTATGAAAACAGAAAGATTTTGTGAAAACTATGCGTTAACATAGACATTGAAACTCTTATAAAATATTTCATTCTATGTTATTTATTGATGAGACAACGCTGAAATAATCTTACACATTGACATCATTCCGGCAGTCAACACTCACAATTTTAGACCGTCATTTTGTATTTATGCGACAACCTGAAGTAGCCTGTATAAATATATGCCTTTATTTACATCATTCCAGCAGTCAACTGACACAATTTTATTCTGTCATTTCGTATTTTATGGGCAAAACTGATATAGCCTGCATACCGCTATTTACATCAGCAGTCACAATTTTAGACCATTGCAACAAAACAAGGGATCGGAAGGTCGCAACACAAATGTAGATTTCAAATCAATGAAATGTACATAAAAAGGGCTTTGGTGGAATCGATGACACCAAAAGGGAATAAAAACCACACTAAAACAAGATATTACAAATAAAACTGGTCTAATAACAAAATCGAAGACAATAAAAGAAACAATATGAAATAAAATCTATATCACTGTTCGATTTGACACTTGTTTATAACATGATATTGTTGCATCTCTGCCTCAGTATCAGAAAGGCATTATACGTCGTTATGACTTGTCAGGATTTTTTCAGGAAATTTGTATATGTGGTTTTTATTTTGATAACTCTGGAAACAGGTAGGAAACGTTTTTTTAACTTGAATTAGGATTTAAATATAAAAAAGTAAGCATCTATATGTATGTCGCATTATCAGAAAAATCATGCTTCGATATGATTTGTAAGGATAGTTTCAGGAAAGTATATTGTGGTTTAATTTTAATCAATCTTAATAGAGATAGGGAAGTTGTTTTTGAATTTAATTAGAATTAAAATTACGAAATGTGTTTTTCTCAATTTAAAATATTGTGAAAGGTTATTTTTGACTTGAATTAGGATTTCAATTACGAAAATAAGCATCTTTGTCGCTTCATCAGCTAAAATCCGCTATACTTGCATTGATTGTGAGTTGTAAGAATATTTTCAGGAATTTTGTATATGTTGCTTTTTTTATTAATTTGGGTACAGGTATTGGCATTTAATCTTTTATTGTAATTAGAATTCTAATAACAAAAATACATTTTAAAAATGTAAAAGCAAGGAAGCTGAAATGTAATTTGATTCTAGAATTCAAATTACCAAAATATAATTTTCTAACAGAAATTTCGATGTTGAAAATGTAATTGTTGTAATCATAATTTACGGAACATAAATTAAAACTAAACAAAAAACATAAATTTTCAACAAACAGCGAAATGATTTGTAATGAAATTTTTGATTTTTTTTCTGGAGTAAATTCAATTCCGAAATTTTATGAAGGATAAATGAGTCGACTGTACCACCATAATGGTAGATTTGGCTACATGTACGAGGGGAAATCAGAAAGTTCATAGAACAGCGTATTCAGCCAAGCGTAAAACACATTTTCTTTACTTATTTAGACAACACAACATTCCCTTATTTTAAACATATCAAGTTTATTTGTCACAACATATTTGTGTAATTCTTAAAAGCATTCAAAGTTGGTGACCATCAAGCAATGATGGAAAATCAAAATGTTGAGTTTAGGGCAGTCATAAAGTTCCTCACAGTAGAGGGATCAAATGCCAAAGAAATTCACCGGCGAATGGCCGAGGTGTATGATGACAGTGGACCTGCCTATTCCACAGTGGCAAAATGGTCAGCTGAATTTAAACGTGGGCGCACCTCACTGAAGGATGACCCACGGTCAGGTCGGCCAGCTGATGCCATCACTTAAGGATTGAATGTCACTTTGAATGCTGTCATCGAGGTATGACTGCATCAGCTCACGTTCAAAGTAAATGAATCGCGAATTCATTTACTTTGAACGTGAGCTGATGCAGTCATACCTCCGCGATGACAGCATTCAAAGTGACATTCAATCCTTATGTTTACATTATTTTTACCCACAAAAAGGTATTATTAATTTTCCGAAAGTCGGTGTATTAATGTGGTTGGAACACTTAAAGCGAGATAACTCTTATTGTAGAACCATATAAAGAGAACAGCCATGTTGATTTGCCTCGTTGCTTGGCGATCGTAAAATATAGTTCCGTAAAACACATTTGATATTTAAATTCTATTTCTCCTTTTTTCACTAAACAATAATCTGTTTGGTAAGATATTACTATGAATATAATTATTTAGTCGAATAACAAACAGTTGTTCATAATTTAAATGTGGTGTCCTCGGACTCACTAATTTTTTCACTTCGTATCTTTATAGGCCATGGGAAATGGTCATTAATCATTAAAAAATTATTTTGAAATAAAAAGACAACAAATATTGGTTTTTATTATTTTTTTTTATTTTCAAATCATTTTTAAAATTGGTGCAGTATGACAAATTTCTACGTTTGTTACCGCTCGTAAAGAGCGTCCCTGCAGTCGCCGGATAGATTTATGAATGAACCCGCAGGAAATAATGAATTAATAAGTAGTTCCTTGGTGGTATGTATTCCTCCGCTGTACATCGAAAGCGGATTGGCTGAAGATATTAACTGACGTATCGCTTTACACAGAGCGCGCGACACACTGCTGTCATCAAAAAATTAACGCAATGGTTCCAAAGAGATTCAAATAAGGCAATGCATTTGTAATGTAAACATAAAGGAAATTGTCACGTCTGTGTAGACCCTCATCATGAATGATCGTCGAATTAGGATTGATGACATAGGTAGGGAGTGTGACATTTGACATGGAAGTGTATACACGGTAATCCACGAACATCTTGGGATGTCAAAAGTATTCGCAAGATGGGTCCCCAGAAACCTTAATGTGCAGAATCGCTTCCAAAAACTCCAGTAAGTCGGGAGCTTCTTGGCATTTATAATGATAACCCGGAGAGCTTCCATTTACGTTTATTAACTGGTGCTGAAAAACGGATTCATCATTGGAACCCAGAAACCAAAAAAGAGTCTATGCAATGGAAGCACCCTGGCTCACCCCCACCAAAGAAATTCAAAACTCAACCATCAGCTGGCAAAGTCATGGCCAATGTGTTTTGGGATTCTAAGGGTGTTCTGTTAATCAATTCTAAACCTGCTGGAATCTCTATCACTGGGGCTTACTATGTTGATCTAATGAAGCAGCTGAAAGCTGCTATTAAATTAAAAAGGAGGGGAAAGTGATGGACGATGGACTTAAGGCTGCCACAGAGGCATGGTTCTAGGACCAAACCGAAGACTTCTATTTCAAAGGTAGAAAAGTGGGCTAAGTGCACTGGGGTAAATGGGGACTGTATTGAAAAATAATAATAAAATGTACGGTTTGTTGCGGCAATATATACCCCGTTCTATGAACTTTTGACCTCCCCTCGTACTTCTTTCCGAAAAAAAAAATCAAAATATTACCTACTTCAGCTATTTTTTAAACACTAGTCGAATTTTGTTTATTTAATTGACGTTATCCCTTGCCTGTGTAATGTAAAAATCGAAGAACAATTGTAAAACATTTCTATAGAAATATCTCTGTCGAAATAAAAAGCATATAGTGATTTTTAAAAAAAACGTGTATTAAAAAGTGAGAAGGTGTAGTAGGATGACGGCGTTTTTCAAATTCACAAAAATATTATAAATAAATAAATAAATAAATAAATAAATAAAATAATAAATAAATAAATAAATAAATAAATAAATAAATAAATAAATAAATAAATAAACAAATCTTTTTTTAAATTTGAAAACTGACTAAATTAAGTTTCCAGCTGACCACGTATTTCGTTTTTTCGCTTTTCAATCTTTTGTCTTTTCAATAGTTTTTTTTTACTCTTTTCCGCCCAGTTAAAAACTGAAAGCATATCCATTCTTTAGTTGCAGGACAAGTAAATACTGAAGATGAAAACGTACAATTAAGTGGGTTAATCCAATTCGAAGATGAACAAGAGAACACTACTAGTAACTGGATTAAACCAATGAGACAGGTTGTTCCGGATGAATTGGTGAATTATCAATTCAATATGAATATCACGGGAGCAAAATCCGTACACTCAATAGAATTCGTTATTAAAGGCATCTCAATGGAGGTATGCATTGCACAAAAAAACGTGAGATAGTTTGACTTTTAATAGCATTTCTGATATAATTTCACCATAATTTCTCGATGCTTTAAGAAAACATACATAATAACTAGCTACAGGAACTGCTCGGATATTTTGATAATTTAGATAAACGCATCCATCATTTAATAGATTTTTATTCAAATGATTTCATGTACATTTAAGGTTATAGTTCGATCATTTATTCAGTAATGAATAAGCCTTAAAAATATCGAAACGTGACACCGGCTTCAAATACAACCCAGGTCCAGCCGTTCACGCAATTGAATATTTTTACTTAGTTAACCACAAACCGCGAATTTAACACCAATGATTTTTTCTTAGAATCACGAAAATTGGATACCACGAAAATAAATGATTTAACCGTAATAGGTATGAATCATTTTAATGTATTATTTATTTTTGTTGTTTATTTAGTTCACAACAGATGATCTTAATGATATATTTAAAGTGAAGTTTTATGACGAATATGACAACGAAACAGATTTAGTAAGTATAATTTTCTGATGTTTTAAAACTGTAGTAAACTGAATCTTTTTTACATGATTTCACCTTTGGGAGAGTGGAGTAAAAGTCCATCTTTTACTCAAATTGAGTACATTTTTTGAATGGCGGAGAAAAACTAATAATCAACAACCGTCGACAAGTGATGTAACACTTATACTAAAACATGCATTAGTATGGGTTTTATTATTAAATTTTTATTATGATTATTATTATTATTATTATCATTATTATTACTATTATTATTATTTGTCCGTGAAAAGTTCGGCGGTGAGAGGTGTAAGCTTGCAAACCAGTTGGCAACCGATTGTTCTCAATTTAGACAAATACAATTCATGTACATTTAGCTAATCGAGTTACATGTATTTGTATCACAGCAGCCCTGTCAATATTGTATAACAAGTAGTCCCAGCATTTGTTTGTTTTTGTTTGTTGTTTTATCACTTATACTTTTGTTTTTCCGTATTCTTTGATGTTTCAGCTGCTGCCAAGAACATCTTTTGCTGTTAGAAACTTTCTTCTTCATCAATAAAAATATTATTTAATTTTTTTTTTTAAATTTCATAAACATATTTATATTCGCCCATAGTAATAATATTATGGAACATCCTTTCGTTATTTTGTTCGATTGACATATAAGTACTAGTAGGTAATTAGCCATCTAGATAGTTTATTTTGCGCTTGCAAGGATTTTGCTCGATGTTACATCTACCAGTTTGCTATCGAAAGCACTCGAAAGTATTTCGTGATTCTAACCGGAGATTTACATTTTAGCCGTGGTTCTTGTCCGTCGAACAGTTTTTAGAATCATCTTTTTTAAAGAGTTGAAAAATTAGAAAATTGGCATTGCAGGCGCTCTCTCATTTATGTGTGATAAACTGAAAGTTTTTTTCTTCAAATTAAGCTTTCCTTTATAGTCACATATCCAAGGCTTTTATTTTTTCTGAAAATGTTTTAATGTTTTATTATTTTTTTTTTGTAGTTTACGCCCATGTTTGTGGAAGATAATAACAATGCACTTCGTGCAGTATTTTCAACCAATGGACACCAGATAAGCCGAGCATACGGCACTTATTACCTCATGGTTAAAGGTACGTCAATATGGTATTTACTACCTAATGGTAGAAGGTACGTCAATGTGTAATGAAAGTACTATACATACTAGGTTTAATTCTTTGGTTTATGTGAGTTTCTATATTCGTATAGACTGAATAACATACAATCGATATTTAATGATTAGCTAAGGTAGTTTATTGTAGCGGCAACTTCACGAATGCATAATTAGGTCCAGCATGACGGTCGTACAGATAGTTCTGTCAACCATGCAAAGATATAGTACGGACCTGTTGAAAGTTTAACACTGAGCTGACGAAAAGGAGTCAAAGCCCGGATGTCCGAGTGTCTGAGATATGGATAGCTAGTGGTCGAACCCCTGTCAAATGATAGCCGCTAGTAGATAGCGACTTCCGATATATAGCTAACATGGAACCTAGAAGAGCTGCCAAATCGACACTAATTCCTCAGCTAAGTGTTAAGTGCTAAGTGTTAAACTTTCGACAGATCCGTATTTCAGTTTGTATATTATTACAATGTAGTTTATAAAATAGATTGAATGACTTTCAAAAAGCATTTCGCCAATGTTTTAGGGAATGATTTCTCTATTGGCAACACCTTTTTTCTGCATATTAGTTAACGAAAACGATGATAGGTACACGAACATTCCAATTTAAATATTTTGTTGGAGATGGTGCATTTTAAAATCACAAACAAATGGTAAAAAAGTTAAAAGGAGGGACTCTGTTCAGTACAGACCTGTCAAAAGTTTCACACTGAGCTAACGAACAGGAGTCGAAGCAAGGGTGCCGAGTTGCAGAGATATTGACAAGTAGTAGCGGCCGGAAAGCTGCCGAAGAATAGTTGCTGCCGAAAAGTTATCGAAACATGACTAAAGAACTAGAATGGAACCGAGATGCACATATTGTCGGATCGCTGGCCACGCCTACAATGTTCCGACAAAGGCCCGGCATGCTTGGATTTCACACAAAAAGAATGAAAACTCGGTATAAATTGTACTCTTTAATAACGTCATTGACATTAGTACGTCTAGTTGCCGTGACGCTGCTTTGGTACCGTAATGGCGGTCAGTGTCGGAACATGAAATGTGTGGCCGGCGACACGTCAATTTATTAATTTAGTGTTAAACATCGACATGTTTGTTCTGTACCGTGATCAGTTAAAATTACAATTTCAGATCAACTAAGTGACAGACTGACTGTAAGTCATAACATTAAAATCCTAGCACGTTCAGAATCTGGCGTTGAGCTGAATTCTACAACCTTGAACTCTGATGGACTGATGCTTCACGTGCCGGAAATGGTTGTATCGGCTGCTGATCCTTCAAATGTAAACATGAACGAAATGTCAACTACAAACCTCCAACTTCTACTTCCAAAGTATCGAATGGGGAACTCGTATATAAAGCTAGTCCTACCATTTCACGAGGAACGTAAGTAGAGTTTCCTTGCTTTGTATCAGCCGTGTAAGTAGAGCTTGTTTTATTTTATTTATTACACCCCCGCAAACTAGTTTGAGGGGCGTATATAGGAATCACCTTGTCTGCCTATCCGTCTGTCTGTGTAAAATCGGTTTGGGGTTATATTTCATCAATGTTTTGGACAAGTCTCATGAAACTTTACATGAATAATGGTTCAAAGGTGTGTCATGACCTTGAACCAAGGTTACATAGGAAAGGTCAAGATCACTGGAAAACTTTAAATGTTGGAGGCGGGGGTACTTGTCTCTCAGGAGACAGTTCTAGTTTTTTATTTTGTTTTGTTTTATTTTAAATTATTTTATTTTTCCTCGCTTCCCTGGTGGAAGGTCACGTGATTAACCTGATTCGTCAGATTTAATTTTTACGGTGTGATTGAAAGAATTTAAGATATGTACAGGGATTAAGATTTGCAGGGATCCATTACCCCATGGTTCCTAAAATATGTTAGGCACATACATTTTACACATTCTAGCCATTTCTTACTATTACAACTTTTTTTTTCCTAAGTGAGCTCGGCCAGTATCTCAAAATAGTAACCGCATCGCTCTCTGAAAACTGACAAATTAATCTACTATATGTTTCGTATAGGGAAGTGAGGCCGGGTGCTCTGGAAGGATAAGTACCCCCTGACAAGCTAGCCACAAGTGAAATTTAAATTGAGAATGCAAGGAACATGGAACTATGTACAGGGTAATATAGATTGCAGAAACATTATACTTACCAATCATTGTATTGTGATGGCGGCCATAGAACATTTGAGAACCTTACCAAGCCTATAGGCATGTAATAGCTCTACAAATAATTTTATTTCAGATTTGGAGGCAAAAATGACGTTTAAAAGATTCATGGTAACAAGTACAACTGGGTTTGATAAGAAGACGGCGTCACAACTAGCCGACCTAAAGGAAGACGCCATATCAAGGACCAAAACGTCAGAGCGCTCTGAAGCCATATTAGAATTTACTAATATTACCGTTCAAGAACACGCTGCTATATTCCTAGAGGCAAAGACGATACTGCAAGATCATCATGGTAAAATAAAAAATGCTCATTTGTTCTGGGTCTACAGTGAAAGCTAGTCACTTGGTCAGTGGTTTTATCTGGGTATTCCGGTTTCCCCATCATCCAAGAAATGACAGTCTACATCTAAGCGACATTGACATATAACACACAATTTCACTTTTTGGTAAAAGAAAATGTACTTTAAACGAATACAAGCTCTTCCCAAATTTAATTTGTCCCCAACCACTGCGGAAGCTCAGTTGGTAGAGTGCTCGCTCCGTAAGTGGGAGGTCATGGGTTCGAACCTCGACCGGGTCTGACCCAAGACTAGAAAGTGGGTAGTGACTGTTCTTTCGCCTAACACTCGGCATTACGAAATGAAACTCACGGTTCTTTCGGATGGGAACTAAAAAAGTAAACGAGGTCCCGTGTCACGGTGGGCTTGGCATGATAAAGAACCCTGCTGTATAATGCCATCAGTGCATTATTTGTGCACCTTCGCCTAAAGCTTTCGACGTCTCGATATAAGTGAAATATTCTTGAATGAGACGTTAAACACCATTATCCAACTCAACTCAATTTGTCCCAACATAAATTCACCCAAATTTTGAACAACTCTCATGGAATAAGAAATGAATTAACCAGATACCCTCGAAACATCTGTAATTGGCGATCTGTTATCAGGTGATTGAATAAAATACAAAATATTATCCGAAAAATAAACTTTTCGAAATATATTTCACCATTGTTGGCTAATTTTTCACGTACATTTCAGGCTTGTCGAAAGTTTAACGCTTAGCGAACCGAATAGGTAAAACATCGTGGTCTCATTACCTTTATCTTGGCAAGTTGCCAAACATTATATATCTCTATGTCTCCCCACAGCTTTTTTGGAACTAGCTTTCAATATCTCCGCCAATCAGCAGCCGAGCTTCGACTCGTTTTTTATTGTAAAAGTTTCGACCTACTACAACATCGATGTACTGAGTTACAGAAAACGTATAACGAGTTATGATTATTTACAGAATCCTCAAATTTTGGTATATGCAAGCCCTTCTAAATTTCTATACAGTCTAACCTGCCATAAAGGTCACCTCTATATAAAGACCACCTGCTTATAAATGCCAGTAGAATTATATCCCAATTGTTCTTTATTCATATTATTTGAACCTGTATATACAGGCCACCTGCCTATAAAGGTCACTTTTATTTATTCCATTGGGTGGCCTTTATAAAGATGTTTGACTGTAATTAATTTTTATTTTGTTTCTAGGGTATGGTCGTGGAAAACGTCTTGGTATTGGGTTCGGGTTTAAAGTGAATACTGACGCTATCTGGGTAGGCCGCTCAACGATCAGGATCAGGGATCCTATCGATCCAAAGCAACGACGACCAGTCCTTACGATGCGATTTACACAGTTCAAGAACTATCATATACGGAAGCTGTAAGTGCAATACTGGGATAAGTAAGCCAGGTCATATTAATATATTACTACATTTTGACACTTTTTGTAACCCTTTGGCTTGTTTTGGTGCATCTTAATATTTTGCACTATGGCGCTAGTGTCAGCAAGACCACATTACGCTACCCCGATGTAGTCATGTCCGGCATAGTGGCATGGTGTATTATCTGTATGTCCGCTTTGTACTGGTGTGCTCTCAAGCCGACATTAAAACTGCCGAGGCTCGTAAAACTTCGGTTTTTTTTTCTCTAACAGCATTGTTTAGTTAGAATTTCACTTTGACATTTCATGTCATGATGAACTGAAATGGAAGCGCGAAATGTACATGTAGTATAGTATATTCTCTATTTATCTATTTATTTATACAGAACAGTGACTCGATTCAGAATCAATTTGTCGCATGCCGAATCATCTTCAGGGAGCGCCTATAACATAACCGCCAACATTTACTGTCCACCATACATTACCATACAGAGACCACTGGCTATGTTTGATGCCGTGAGGCCGGTGGAAATTGACATAAAGGACCAAAATATCCAACTTCAGGTAAAACAGTCAAATAAAGAAATATTTCATATTTACGGAGCTTGTTACAACTTCTAATGAAGCCCAACGTCTAATGAAGTTCAAATATTGAGACTTCAGACAAGAAGTCTTTTTGGTATTACAATTATTACTACAATTTCTACAATTGACGGATCGCTGGCCACGCCCACAATGTTTCGACAAAGGCCCGGCATGCTTGAATGACACACAATAAGAATGAAAACTCGCGCTGAATTGTGCAATTTAATGACGTCACTGACACTAGAACGTCATTAGTTGCCGTGACGCTGCTTTGGTACCGTGATGGCGGCCAGTGTCGGAACATTGTGGGCGTGGCCAGCGATACGTCATTTATTCTCATTATTGACCAGCTGTATTTGACTTCTCGTCTTAAGTCTCAATCTTTAGACTTCATTAGACGTCGATATTGTTCAGACTTCATGGACTTCATCAGAAGTTGCTACAGGACCTCAGTCGCTGAGTAGTCTGAAACATCGGCTTGTAGATCGAATTTAATTTTGTCAGTTTTCCTGCCATGGTCAGTTGGGGTTTCCAACACCATCTTAAAACTAACTGTTAAAGAATATTTTGCGCGTTTAGTTATAGCGCAGTATCGGTACTTTCACTCTTGCAAAGAACATTATTCTTCGTTTGTAGCTTTTATTATTCATTTGAAGTACAGTACATGTCAGTTTTCCTGGTCAGTTTGGGTTTCCAACACCATCTTAAAACTGATTGTAACAGAATATTTCGCACGTTAAGTTTTAGCGCGATATCGGTACATTCACTCTTACAAAGAACACTGTTGTCCATTTGTAGCTTTTATTTTTCATTTGAAGAAAAGAGGTGGTACAGTACATGCCTGTTGAAAGTTTGTCAAATATTAAATAATAATAATAAAATATTTCAAAATTTATAATATGACACTTAGCTAACGAATTGGTTCCGGATCTGAAAAAAAAGATATGTCTTGTAGGACAAACTTTTGACATCTGCTAAATCTATTCATATTCATTGTTGGCCACGATCTATTCATGCCCCAGTCACATGCACTCGGCGAGTTTTGAATTCTCGGTTAGCCCAATTCTGCATTGTATTTATTCAATAAACATTAGGTAATTATCTAGTGCTGTGAAATTAAAACTGGTATAATATGTAATTTAAACCTCTGAGCTGGTATCTCTGCTAGTGGCTGGTGCCACGAGGATATCACACACTCAGTAGGCAATAATTGTTTATTATTGTCAGAAATATACTATTACCTAATTTTGCTGCTTGTTAAAATTTGAAATTCCTCAAAAACTAAGGTATACTCCCTAATGCAAAGTATTTCCTCAGCTTATTTGGTAAAACGTATTTTGATACTTTGGACATCTTGAAAACAATTTTGGTTTCATAATTTTGGTCAAAGCACTACTGGTGAGGAATTAATTATATTCCGAAACGACCGTCTAGTGCTGTGAAATTAAAAACTGGTATAATATGTATTTAACAATCACATTAGTTTTTTCTATGTTTTCAGTTTGATCGGATATCAATCCCAATGAATACCAGATACTTATTTAACGTCTCAATTAACACTACCGATGAACAATTCCTACAAGCTCAGTATTTTGATATCGTTTATGAAGTAATCTACAACGGTTGGCGAAATGATACAGAGTTAAGTCAACCACTTGAAATTTACAACTTGGTCATCGACAAACACAATAGTAAGTTATTTGTATCAGCTGATTAATTTGGCTGGCTTACATACCCTCTGTGGGTCCGAGGATTACCTTTGTCGAGTCGACGGTCCGAGGATTGAACCTTGTCAACATGTAGATTGTAGTTTAATCGAAAGAAAATGTAAGGAAGGAATGTAGCAGTTAATAGAGCACGCCGCTGTAGCATGGGAGGTCCAGAGTTCGAGCCTTGATTTGATCATGCATTTTATCTTTCCTTTTACATGTTTCTTGGTCTTCGTTCTTCTTTCACTGAATAAAAGGCAAACAATTTCCAACAAACTTGGTACATGTATTTAAAACTGAAATCACACATAACTATTTACTAAACATTTTATTCTTTCGTCTTTGTCCTCTTTGCTACGCCATTCATGACATTGTGAGTAACCTTACCTTTTCCTCTCGAAATAATTCCGATTCAACTATATTTTATAATATTCGCGAATATCCATTATTGAGAAGTACCTACACCTTGTAAAACGTTTTGATTTATAAACATATTCCGTTTTTAGCTCACCTGACCGAAGGTCATGTGAGCTTATGGCATAGCGCAGCGTGTGTATGTGCGTGTGTGCGTGTGTGCGTGTGTGCGTCGTTAACACCTATTTTCGACTTCTCCTCTGAAACTACTGGACAGTTTTTAATGAAACTTTGTCAGAAGTATATATGGGCCGGTGCAATTCAGATTTGTTCGTGGCGTTGCCATGGCTACCATAACTAGGTCAAGGTGACCTAGGGGTGCAAAAATCTTAAAAAATCTTCTTCTCCGAAAGTACTGATTGGAGAAAAAATCTGATGTGATATTTGGCTTCTCTAGGGTCTTAAACCTATAGTTTGTTCATTTTGTAAAAATCGGATAAAAAATAGGTTACGCGTTTTTGCGTTTAATTTTGAAAAAATCGTAAAATAGCTTCAAATTGTTATAACTTGACTATTTGACCAGATAATGACATGGGGTTTTCAGTTTTGACATCTTCTTGTTAGTATCTTCAAAATGAGGTCAAGGTCAATTGTGAAGGTCGTGACCTAATTTTTTTTACCTCTGATTATAATTATTATCTCGAAAACTATAAACTTTTTGTATAGGCATGTATATTAGAATGTTGTAGGTATTGATACAACGATCATTTTGATGTATAGAAAAAGGTCATGGGTTCAAAGGTCAAGGTCACAGATGTGAAACAATACCGAAATGGTTAATTATCTCGAAAACTATAAACTTTTTGTATAGGCATGTATATTAAAATGTTGTAGGTATTGATACAACGATCATTTTGATGTATAGAAAAAGGTCATGGGTTCAAAGGTCAAGGTCACAGATGCGAAACAATACCGAAATTGTTAATTATCTCGAAAACTATAAACTTTTTGTATAGGCATGTATATTAGAATGTTGTAGGTATCAATACAATGATCATTTTGATGTATAGAAAAAGGTCATGGGTTCAAAGGTCAAGGTCACAGATGTGAAACAATACTGAAATGGTTAATTATCTCGAAAACTATAAACTTTTTGTATAGGCATGTATATTAGAATGTTGTAGGTATTGATACAACGATCATTTTGATGTATAGAAAAAGGTCATGGGTTCAAAGGTCAAGGTCACAGATGCGAAACAATACTGAAATGGTTAATTATCTCGAAAACTATAAACTTTTTGTATAGGCATGTATATTAGAATGTTGTAAGTATTGAAACAACGATCATTTTGATGTATAGAAAAAGGTCATGGGTTCAAAGGTCAAGGTCACAGACGCGAAACAATACCGAAATGGTTAATTATCTCGAAAACTATAAACATTTTGTATAGGCATGTATATTAGAATGTTGTAGGTATTGATACAATGATCATTTTGATGTATAGAAAAAGGTCATGGGTTTAAAGGTCAAGGTCACAGATGTGAAACAATACCGAAATGGTTAATTATCTCGAAAACTATAAACTTTTTGTATAGGCATGTATATTAGAATGTTGTAGGTATTGATACAACGATCATTTTGATGTATAGAAAAAGGTCATGGGTTCAAAGGTCAAGGTCACAGATGCAAAACAATACTGAAATGGTTAATTATCTCGAAAACTATAAACTTTTTGTATAGGCATGTATATTAGAATGTTGTAGGTATTGATACAACGATCATTCTGATGTATAGAAAAAGGTGATGGGTTCAAAGGTCAAGGTCACAGATGTGAAACGATACCGAAATGGTTAATTATCTCAAAATCTATAAACTTTTTGTATGGGCTTGTATATTAGAATGTTGTAGGTATTGATACAATGATCATTTTGATGTATAGAAAAAGGTCATGGGTTCAAAGGTCAAGGCCACAGATGCAAAACAATACCGAAATGGTTAATTATCTCCAAAACTATAAACTTTTTGTATAGGCATGTATATTAGAATGTTGTAGATATTGATACAACAATCATTTTGATTTATAGAAAAAGGTTATGGGTTTAAAGGTCAAGGTCACAGATGTGAAACAATACTGAAATGGTTAATTATCTTGAAAACTATTAACTTTTTGTATAGGCATGTATACTAGAATGTGTAGGTATTAATACAACGGTTATCATGATGTAAAAAAAAAAGTCATTGGGGTTTAGTATTTATGTTTTCTTTAAATCTATCAGCTAGCCATTAGTTATCAGGTGAGCGTATCAGGCCCATGGGCCTCTTGTTTTCTTAAAACTAATTTATTTGGTTTTCACATTTGCATAAAGAGTTTTATTTAAAGAATAAGCCATTGTAACACACACACACACACACACACACACACACACTCTCTCTCTCTCTCTCCTCTCTCTCTTCTCTCTCTCTCTCTCTCTCTCTCTCTCTCTGCGATTAAAATGAAGTATGTGTTTCTTTAATTGGAAGAATGTGTACTTTGGATTGAGTCAACATGTTCCGTTTTTAAGATGGACCACTTAAGTACGATACAATAAAATGTTTTAAGGCGTTAATGAGTCATAATATTAATAATAATAATAAGTATTATTATTATTATTATTATTATTATTATTATTATTATTGGATAATAGGTTTTTTGTTTATTCCTATTACAATTCTTCGTCAGCGTTAACGTTACTTTTCTATATATTTTCTGATTGATTTAGCAAATAGACTTTTTAAACTGAGGTGTGTCACAAAAAATATGATAATATAAATGTGTTTTATGATATATCTGTTCGATATTTATCTTCATATTTATTCACAGTTCTCCGTAAGCGTTACCATAACAAAGAGTTAAGCTGCGCATGTCCATTTGACGAAAACAATACAACATGTGCTTGTTGTTTACTTGGTGGTTGTCCTTGTGGTGATGATGATCCTTATAAGTGTGTTAACTGTAGCAATATGTGGAGCTGTATGGCTACCTTACCCGGTATGTATGTTTTAACATTGCTGTTAAAGTTACTTCTCTCTATTTATACTCTTTTATTCGTTTGCCTTTCTTTTGTGCCCCTTTCTTTTTCTTTTTTTTATTTAGATTTTTTAACATTTTTACAAAAATATGAGATAGACAAAGACAACATTCATGCACACTTACATTCACCTTTCATACATGAAAACTTTGTACAAATGTCTGCAAATTAAGTACAGAAACATAAATAAAATGGCATCAATGAAGCATAAAATTTCATGTAAATAAACAGTCAAGTAAATAACAAATAATCTGGTGATCCTTGAAGATTTTAATTTATTTAGTATTCAAAAAGTGTTGCATAGTTTTTCCATTTTAGAGTAAAAACATCCGATTTCCCAGATAGTTCGTATTGGGTTTTTTTCAATTCTATAATGTTGAAAAAAGTGTTTCTCTAATTCAGAAAATGTAAGTGTTTTTTATAAAAGCGTCTTAAACTGATAAACTGTTTACTCAATGTAATTATATGATTAAAAATATATTGGTTTTGTCCAGAGATTCCAAAAATCACATCTTTAAGAGTTATCGAATGAGTAATTGTTGTTTTTTCAGTTAGCCAATTTTCAAGATTTTCCCAAAGTTCTCGCACTTGTTGACAGTCGTAAAAGAAATGACATATATCTTCTTCAATGTTTTTGCAGAAGAAGCAGTATGGAGTTTGACTTATATTTATTTTGTGCCCCTTTCTATTGTTACATTCATGTGCCCCTCTTCACATTGAATATTTTAAAAATTGTAGAATAATTCTTCATACTGTGCAAAGCTTCTTAAACACTATCATATCTTCTTCATACGTCTTTGTGTATATTATGATAAATCTCTTCATCACAGAAAAGAACTGCTTAAGAATGTCATTGACATTACAGTCCAACCTATTTAAAAGGCCACCTCTATATAAGGATCACCTGCTTATAAAAGCCACTTCTATATAGGGGTCACCTGCTTATAAAGGCCAGTAGAGTTGTATCCCAATTGTTCTTTATTCATATTAGTTGAACCTGTATATAAAGGTCACCTTTACATAAAGCCCATTTTACTGGTTCCAAGTTTGACTGTATTTCGGAATTATGCAGCTGAATGAAACTTTGTGTTCCTATTTAACAGGTTATTATGACAAATCATCGCTGATCGATGAGGCTGGTAACATATACTCCTGTAGTGGCAGAGAAAATATGAGGTAAGTAAATGTATCAAATCTACCTGCATATTGCACGGAGACCGTAATTATTGTGTTCAAAAATTTCGCGATTTCGAAATAGTATTTCATATACAGTCCAACCTGCATTAAAGGCCGCCTTCTTATAAAGGCCAGTTGAATTGTATTCTAATTGTTCTTTATTCATATTATTTGAACTTGTATATAAGGGCCACCTACCTATAAAGTCCACTTATACTGGTGCCCTTAGGTGCCCTTTATAGACAGTTTTCGCAAAGTATTTAGTATTTTCGAAAAAGTATAAGAATAATTATAAGTATTCTAAATATTGGAAATGTTATTTTGTATATTCCCAGTAGTTATTTAGTATTTTTTTTATAAAAAGATAATAATGAAGACAAAGAGAGAAAAGAAAAAACGTCCTATAGTAAAAAGAGATTCATTTGAAGCTAATTTACAAGTTTTAGTAATTTCGTAGTTTACACAGACCAGAGGTCTTCATTGCAAAAAAATATTTCTTATACCGTATCGAAGATTATCCTGGATATATTTGACGTCCCATAGTCTTATACACCTTTCTTTCCTAATTTTATTTTCGCACATAAAGGGTATAGACGGCTAAACTTGAGGGCTTACTCTTCTGGAGCGTCTGGCATCAATTCTCCTATGGAAGTTCGCGTGTGTTACTTAAGTTGTCAGTTTTCAAATGTATTACTTTAACTTTGGAGTTGTGATTTGAACATGGACCAATTTGTTTGTTTTACAAAGTATTTCCTTACCTAAATTTGGTACCATATTTTTTGGTCCTTTGGTAATTTTTTTCAACATCTAGAAAATAATTTTGGTTTCATAATTTTGGTTCAAACACTACTGATGAGGAATTGTATTCCGAAACGACCGTCTAGTGCTGTAAAGTTAAAACTGGTATAATATGTAATTTTGAATATGAAAGTACCATATTATTATATTATGTAGAAGCCTCGACCCATCTTAAACGTCAGGCAAATGTTTAGTTCATTTAATATAGGAAAATGCTTTAACCGTCTTTGTTCTTTTATTTTACAGACCTGCACAGCCATATGTGTCTTGTTATAAAGACGAATACGGCAATATTACAGGTAAGTTTGAAAGAACAATGTCTGCCTATATGTGACACCTTGAACGGATTTTCTGTCTGCAATAAGCTTTATCTATCATTGAATCACTTGAAACAATGGTTATCATCTTATTATATTCTGTTGCCATCCCAAACAAGATTAAGGCCGCAGTTAATATTAGTAATTTAGTTATGTGTTTCTAGTTTGTTGTGTCATGTTGCGATATGGTTTGTGCGCCCGTTTAAAACTAAGCCAGGTCAATATGGGTGGTTTTGTGGTTTCGAGGCCGCGGTGGCCTAATGAATAAGACAGTCTACAAATCCAGGGTCTCCCAACCGCTGTGAGTTCGAGCCAAACTCAGACTACATATGGAAAAATTAGTTTTCCTTGCTTTTGGCCTTTACCGATTTACCTGGTATCAGTATAATTTGACTGGGGGTGGTACGCTTGTCTGCAGCGTACTGACTCTGTTAGCTAGCACGTTAAAGTCGCCCTGAGTGCGTTTGTACAAAGGCAGAACATAAAATACACACACACTTCTAATGCATACACGAACGTGTTCAGAAATTATTCCATAGGGATTAATAAAGTAGTTCTCGTCACGAATAGTTAAATAATTCCTGCTGCTCTGTTAAGCAACATTCAATAGGTGGTTTCTGTTTATGTTTCAAGTATCACGTGTCACGTTTCTATACCGTTTGTATTTCTATGACTGTTCTTGGTGCATCTTGGTGTTGCAAAATATATCTTCTACAACTGTAACTTCTTTACAGTAATCCTTGTTATATAGCGGCCGCCTTTATATAAAGGATGTTTGTCAATTAAGGTCAAATATTTATTGCAATTTTACTTTATATTTAAAACAAACATACCGCTATATCAGTATGACATCATTGTTTTAAGGCACAAAGCAAATGCTTCATATTTCAACAAAAGAAAACACCTCTATTTGATGACCACCTGTCCATGTCTATTCAGGGCGCCCTTTAAAGTCTCTTTGCTCCATATTTTAACTAAAATAACATCTACATACAGAAACCTGTCCATAGAAATAGCTGTTTTAAACCCCTTTACTTACGCACATGGCAGGTGTAGCTAGCTAAACCGGAGCTGCATACCCTTCAGAAGCACCCGTTCTCACTTCTCTGTTGGAAGTTCACGTTCCTAACCTGACTTATCAGTTCCAAAGTTTTATACTTCACTTCTTGATTGTGGTTCGGACATGGATAAGTATGTTTGTTTTTTATTACTTCATATCATATTTCAAAAAGAACATGTAAAGATCACTCGTCTGTAAATCCCATATTTCTTACCTTCCATGGGTGATCTTGCATATAAATTATTCTGTATTTTGTTTGATATTTTCAGCTCTTTCACCAATGATTGGCACCATTCTTGGCATGGAAAAGCGAAGTAAAACTCTGTACGGCATCAGTAATACTGGTTTTGGTTATGTGGTCAGTGATAATGACGGACAGTCATGGAGGTCTATACCGGACTACACGTTCATGAGAGCGTCAAGGAATATCACATACGTGAAAGCAATCGTCAGATAAACAGTCCGTAGTTGGAATAAAATTACGATGGTTGCATTTGGCTATTGTTTTATTTCTAAGAGGTTTTATATTAAAATCCGATTGGAATTTTAAGGGAACAAATAAAAAATAATACGATTAGCATTTACAATAAAAACCCCGTTTATCTTGTTTTTCATTTAATGTATGAAAGCAAGTATTGGTCAGCATTGGGTATATATATATTATACATCTCATTCTCTTTGCGTTAGACTCCGGTGTTCTGCATTAAGGACAGGTTTTCCTCTTGTGCATTTGCTCGGTGTCAGTAAAATGTAACTCATAGAGTTGTATTTGAGAGTTATATCGTAAAAAGGGGTCAATACAATTCACCAAAACCAAGAATATTTAAATTGTTTACATCTTTCGATTCAAAACGTAACCAAAAAATGAAAACAAAATAAAAAAACAAAAAATGTTTACCAAAATAAAAAAAAACCCTCTAAAATGATATTATTAATACAAAACAATTTTAATAAGCATGAAAATATTCTGATGACAGTATGCATTATAATTCAAAATCATAATACAAAACTGTTTATTATTATTTTATGAAAATTTCTGTACTTTTCATTAAAAACAGTTGCACTGCACAATTTTGTTGATCTTCCTATTTATCTCTAACGCAGATTATTGTGCTGTCGTGACTCTATAGTTGTCGCACTGTGTCATTTGCTCAATCTGCTTTACTTTAAAAGGTACGATTGAAGAATATATTCAACATGTGTTTATTTTTGGAAACCTTGTGCCTACTGTCATTTGTAACTGCATACTTTTGCATCTCACACAGAAAAAATTCCATCAAGCGGTTACTTATTTCAGCATAAAAATTGACATGGTCCTGATTTCGAGATAAATATTCATTTAGTCTATTTCTATCTCCCTAGTTACGTTTTATGCTACAGAGCAAAACAAAATTGATATCAAATTTGCAGGCAAGTACATACATTGTTTCACAAAATAAGATTGTGATGGTTTATGAATGATTAAAAATAATAATAACATAAATACCGATTCCCACACACCTGCTCAATCAATCATAAGACGTATGCTTCATTAAGTCATCACACATTTGAATTAAAACGAATACCATCAAATCTAAAATCTAAAGCATTGAAATAAAGTAAAATTGTAAAGTGGCATCCAAAAAGTACAATAAACGGCACTGTCATACACAAAAATACTAATATTCTGCATTCAAATCAATTATTGTCCTCGGAGGTATATCACAACAATCCATTATATACAAATTCAGTAGAGAATACGATTTCAAAACATCTATGATTCGAGTCAGTGTCTCGTGTCTATCGTTTTATTCTCCTTTCTTTGAATTGGATTGTCCGGAAACGGCGATCGTTGACTAGCATTTGACATCCACTGGTTTATAGGATATTTGGTATTGAACATCTATTCTGTCATTACATGACAAATTGATAGGCTAGTTCCTCTGTTTATATTTGTATTTATAAAATCGGCTCAACAATTTGCAATTTCATATGAAATGCTATGCAACTAACACTGTCAAATTGAACAAATATTAATTCATATTTATAATGAACACGGCCACTGCTTGTACACCTCATAAAAACGTAATGTGTAATTCCCATTGTTTACACTGTTTCATATGAAATAAATATCAGATTAAACAAACATGGATATATATTTACAATGAATACCGCCATTTTCCCACATCCTCACTTGTACAAAGTATTTTATTCACTTTTCACTACAGCTGTACATTCTTAATAAATCAAATCATGATATTCTTCTGTTGTAGTACTCGATTCCTCCCCGTCTGTACTCTTCTTTTTGTTAATATCTGGTAATCTACAAAAATACAACATTAAACTAAACTTAGAAGATGAATGACAATAACGGACCAAAACAAAATGTTTAAAAGAGTCGACATATGATATAGTATAATATCCACTGCCCTTTCAAAGTGTTGAATTTATAACACTATTGTGTGTTTTCTTTCTTTAATGCCATATTTTTACTTTTTCTTGTTTGTTTGCCTCTTTCTTTTGTTTTATCGTTTTCCTCTTTGTATTAATTTTTCCAGCTAGCTAGCTAGACAACAGGAGATCCCTAACCTTCCGAAGCTCGTTTCCTAATTTCCCTGCTGTAAATTCACCATGGACCGTTATGTTTGTACTTAATTACATTAAACTTTAAATGACATAAGAAACTTACTTTGAATATTTATTAAGTACGTCCAGATAATCCTTAGATACTGAATGTGCACTGATTTTACCCTCTAGTAAGTCCTGTGCTTGTTTTCTCATCAGGTAAGTTGAATCCTTCTTTAACGGTTGTCCTAGTGGATTCATGTCTCTCTGAGCGGAAGGCGGTCGTTTTCTTGGTGGCATCTGGTACTTCTCTCTCGACATGTCAAATGGGTCGTCACATATGTTATCATGCATCGATAAAAACAATGGTATGTAACAAATATAATCTAGAAAAGATATCTGAAAAGAAATTAAAGCACTGACAGTACTGAAAGCATGGCGTCACCATTAGAAGTATATCACAAAAGAGAAAATTATTATTATAATAAAAGTTTAGCATTAGTGTTTTGCGTCTTGATGAAGATTTTTTTATTTATACCATGGCGTTCTATTTAGGAATAATGGGGCACTAAAGTTCTAGGAGTAAAAAATCGACCATCAGCAGGTATGTGAATTTATACATAGAATCTGAAAACAAAGACTTGTATACTGGCCAACAATTTTTAATTGTAGAAATGCCCAAGATTGAAAGATCATAGAAGTGGATATTGCTGAAAATTTGTTTAGTATCGAACTTAAAATATTTTTTTCCAATAAAATGTGTCATTTTTTGTCATGTAACTTCCCCAAGTAGGATAAATAAAAAATAATTGTTATAACCATTAGTAACTTAATATTGGCCAACAGTATGATCGTTTCGTCCCCGTTATACAAGAGTTAAATTGACAATGTTAAAGACGAAGTCGCCAAATTTTATAGAGAGAATATATAAGTAGAAATAGGCAGAAAAGGAACAAAGAGAGACCTACATCTCCAAATTTGTTTGGCTGCATTCTCTCCATGACATATTTCTGTTGGTTCCAGTTCAGTCCACCAGCCATTAGTTCTATTTTCAGAGAATCAGAAGTGATGAAATTGCTGTCAATATATGACGGTATGTTGTGGTAGAATATTGCTTTGTATAAATCGAGTTTCCGTTCTAAGTCAGCTAGTTGACACATCTCCAACAAGTGTTTGCTCAAATTACTGAAAAAAAGAAACAAAGATTTAATTTATAAACACACTGAATTCAATATAGTTTAGTTCGCGTTGAGATTATTCATACAATATATACAACTACATGTACGCATTAAAAACTTCTATATGACAAGCAACATGCAAGTAATTATTAACAGTACAACCTTGTTTTAATGCCACTAGAAAACTTTGCCAACTCGATAATCGGCAATTTGTTTTTCCCAATGTATATTACTTTTTGTGTTTATCTCAATCAATTTATCGACAAACTTTTTATAGCGCCAATACTGGAGGCAATAAATCTAGGTTTCATTATTAAAAACGTCTATCATCTCCGCTTTTTGGACACAATCATCGTGTCCTTCACTATTAAATCTACATTGCAATATACATTCCAAAATACGAAAAAGACCACCAATTAAGCAATAGTTTTAGTATAAAAACTGATGATACTTTAAATGTTTTGACCATTGTTTGTACATTTTAAAAAATGAAATAAAATAAAAGCGATGAAACTGCACAAAATATTTTTGGAAAATAAAAATGATGTTATCTTATGCGTAAATTGAAACTTACTCAAGGGAGGTAACTCGTTCACAAAGAGCACTGATAACTGCAAACATCCTAAATGAAACTTCAGTGGCTTCATCAATATGTAAAACCTAATAGCAAAAATACTGAAATTACTTTTTTGCACACGCCATATTTTGCTAATAATCGCAATAGACAAACTTTTTTAATATAATAACGTTCTGATAAGTAATATACCATGTAGAGGGAATAATATGCCCTACATTAAGAATGGGATATCCTAGAAAAACTGTGGTATACGCCCTCGTTCAAAGCATATTCTTAGTTGAATTTGGTTAAATATATTTTGCTCCTTTGTAAATATTTTTCAGCCCTTGAAAATTTATTTTCACAATTTTTGTCCAAGCACTACTGATGAGAAATGTATTCCGAAACGGCCGTCTAGTGCTGTAAAATTAAGATTGGTATAATATGTAATATTTCGGAAATTCAAAGTCGAGAAATTATTTAAGCAAAAATTCGCAGAACATATCACTAAATTAAAAATATTGGAGGTATTTCAACTTAAGTTCGATTAATGATTGGGGAATAGATATTACACATACTGAAATCTGTCAATCTTTGTTCTGCTACAAGATATTGCTTACCTTGAATACGTAATCTAATTCTTTTTCTGACAAATGGCGAAGTCCTTGTATTCCATCCAAAGCAATCTTCGTATCCTAGAAAGAATTTGAATATTTCATTGTTTTAATTAAAGCATTAAAATAAAGTAATTTAATTACAGCATATACTGAAAAATATAGATATACAATATATTACAAAATTCACTTCAAATCAAAATCACAAACCGATATGAACCATTACCAATGACATATTTTTCTTAGTACAACGAAAAAATGGATAAATCGGATGTTTCGTAACCAGTTGTCTTGAAATGGGTTCATTTTTATCTTATTTCGTTTGTTTATATGACGTGCTATAGTTGGTTTATATGATTTTGAATATTGACAAATCCATGCATACTTAATATCTTCGATAAACTTTTATTTGCAATATGCACTGTATTGCAAAAGTTCAAAAGACAAGAATACAAAGCAAAGGTTATGCCTTTCTTAAATAGACATTCATTAAGGCAATATTATGAAAATTAAAAAAACAGGCGTGTATGAAAATGGTCCTTTTACAAACGCGTTTAAAAAACCCATAAAATTCCAAATTGTTAGTGACGCCAAAATATTTTATATACTCACATTTGATTTCAGAATAGTATCAAAATCGGAATCTTCTACAACAAAGGCACGGGCATAATTTTCAATTTTATCAGGATCCACCAATTTGTAGTGATTAAGGAAATCAATTCCCTCTGTAAATAATAATTCATCATAATTAAATTATTTTTTATTTGAACTATCATCTAATATTAGGATTGCCATATGAACCAGGAAATCTTATTTTACAATGCGATCTTTATAAAGTGCTTTCGTGTTTTATATTAAGTGCACCAAATGCGTGTTTAGTCTTATCATGTTATCATTTCTGCTGTAGTGTTTTATCATTGACTTAATTGTGTCGTGTTTTTGGTTGCGTTCATGGATGCAAAATACATATTTTTTGTCAAAAATATGTTCTCCTATAGACTACTATTGGATGGAATAAACTAAGATGTATTGTCCGACTAGATAAAAATTTTCAATCAAACCGGAGATGGTAAAACACTTTGGTTTAAAATATTAGCAATGGTTCTTCTTTTCTGCTAATTTTTCTAGTTTAAGTACATGTATTTATAATTTTAATTTTTTGTTTACCTGTTTCATCCAATATTTTTTTAGATTTTGCCTTTTCGAGAAGGTTACATTCCTCCAGTAATCGCAACAGGTGTCGTCTGGCAGCTGATCCGCCTCTTTTGAACAATACATTCACTCTTCGTAATCCTTTCACTGCAAGAAATAACACAAATTGTTAATATCAGATTGTAGAATGACTATCGATAATTTAATTAAACAAGAAATTGTAGGCTGTTTTCATTTAAAACGAAATTATCTTACATTATTTGTAATGGTGAATATAATAAAAGAAGAAAACCAAACTAAGTGCGTTAATACTTTTGCGCGTCTCATGAACCATTGATTCCGTCCGAACCAATTTTCGATAATTTCAAGAAAATGAAATTGTGCAATAGGAGAAGTATTAAAACACAAATTGTCAGTTTCCAATTTGTTGCAATGAAACCGTGAATTATGATTTCACAGTTTCGAATCCCTGTATTGAGTAAATAAACTATTTGAATATAAATAATTTATTACGTGTTGTTAAATCAAGATCTTCTTGGTCAGCGAGCATATCATCATCCATATCAGAATCAAAGTCATCGACATGTTTGGTTCCAATTATACGTCCTCCATCTGTAATCTGGATCTGGTCACCAAATAAAGCCTGAAATAGACATTTCCACGTCACTCTTTACCAGCATTTAACGGCATGAAGTCTTAACCTATAGTCATCATGGTGTGTTGATTCAGAAAGGCTGATTGCTAGCGATCTTGTTCATTTAGAAATCAAAATTAGTTTCCTATCATAGAAAACAAATGAAATCTTGTGCTCATTACATTGAACCACAATTTGACAACTTGATCTGAACATATCTCTAGATGCATCCAAAACTTTTTAAACTCCAAACTCAGAAATCGAGAAACGAACGACAAAATCAACAATTTAATGGTGTTTTTACTAATTCTAGATTCTTTTACTCTCGAGGGGATCAGTACTAGGGTGGTAGAGGAAATCTGAGTGTCTGGAAATACGCCGACGTTTAAAAGCAAACATTTAATATTTCTCGCGCCAAGATCTGCCCACTTGGAATTTGAATTTAAACGGTAATAGACACTGTAATCAGTGAGTTTGTCCTTTAGACATTGTTACCTCCGATGACCCAAGAATTCGATTTCAACATAGAGGCAGTTGATAATATTTAGTAAAATCTAAGTAGAAAGCAGCTATATCAATCTTTCTTACCTTCAACCTTTTAGCGATTTCCACATTAGATAAGCTGGGATCTATTCCTAGTTTGCGTAATGTCTCATTGTCTAAATCTTGCAAATCAAACTTTTTCTTCTTTAATCGCATTTTACCGTCGGCTCCAACCTCCAGTATTTCCTCTTTTTCTTCCTCTTGTTCTGAAAGTAACACGTATTGTATACTTAAATAGTCACATTTCAAATTACTTCGTATACTGTATTTTTTACCTCAGTTATATTTTACCAGAAATTACATTTCCAATTATCCGTGTACAATCAATTTCGCTAAGTAGGTTTGCATTCAGTGGAAATGTAAGTTGTTTTCTTACAATTTTTCTATAGCAAACTTAAGCGCAGAAAATAAACAAGAAAAATTCCCGATTTACTGTACATTTATGACATTCTATTATTCCTAGTGCACAAATACAACAACACAAAGACACAATATTTTCATCATCGTTTCTACGTTTCTAGAACATTGCAAAACAGCATCTACCTGTGCGGTTCTGTTAAAGTATTAAATGTTTGTTTTGATTGATTAACTATTTTCCATTCAACACACTGATAAGTACTTCCAATAAATTTATTTTGCATCATTTTATTGCGTTAATCCGCATCCAAGCTACAAGTTGCCACCTCTTGCTTTTTGGCAATGTGCTTATGTCTTATAATTAAAACTTACTCCGTAGCTTTCTTTCTCTTCTTTTCTGTTCCTGTTCTTCTTTTTCCTGTTCTATGCTATAGTCATCTTCATCAGCTTTAACAGAAAACATAACAACATAGCTGTCAACGGTAGGATACAAAGCAGTGTTCAAACTTGTTGAGAGCTTTAAAAGCATTCTATTTTTCATTAAACGATGGATTCAACCTTCAATGCAACGATCATTTGTCTTTTAAAGTCCCAATTTTGCAGCTCTTGTGGGTATTCTTTATCTACAGGTTTGACTCTTTTCAAAGATTAACCTAACTTTTCAGCTTAAGTACGAATTCTAATCAGGCCTATTGTGAGAAAGTTTGTTATTTCGTTTGCCGAAAGTCGCTGTTTTCCCGACGGCTTCCTTGTATCATCCAAAACGTTCCATTTACACTTTTACTTTTCTTACTGCATATAGAAAACTCATATCAGTTAATACACAATTTCTATCTGATTCTTAACACATACATCGGTTTCGGGTTTAAATTGTTCAAAGAATTGATAATTGATACTTACATAATGTAGTTCCGTTACTGCTTGGCCCACCCTTGATATAAAAGATAAAATTAGTATCAGCATTATTGTAAAATAAAGTTCAAAGGTGAAATTAAATATCTATTTTCTGTACAGTTGCAATATCTACATGAAAAAACTAGGCTACCGTTTTTATTTAGTGTCTAAGAATTGCCTTTGTGATATTTTATAATATTGAAATTATACCAGGTGTTATGAAAGATAACTAATTTGTATGGCAGGGCTTATTGCAAATTAGTTTTACGGAACCAAATTAGATGGATATATAAGATTGCAGAAATTTTGCAGTTTAGTTAATGACCTGTCATTGTTCAAGAGATTGGTATCATGTTCTGCAAGTTCTGAATTATTTAAACTTTTTAGTTAACGCGCCAACTAAAGACTACATTTGAAGCCTGTTTTGAAGCTGGTTCCGTGTTTGTTTCGTTCCAAATTGATTATACATGAAGCGGGTGTTGCTGGGGGAGGTTCCCGTGTTTCACCTGGTTTCTAAGTTTCAAAGTTTTTATCTTCCTTTGGGATTGTGTTTTGGATATGGATTGGTATGTTTGTTTGTTTTTCTAGTTTGATACCATGATGAGTATCTCTGGTAAATCCGAGGTGACAGTTCTTATATAACTACCTTACCTTTACTTTATCCTTTTTGCCCTTTATGTCATCTGAAATGAAAAGAAAATAATTACCAATATCTTACAAATTACATAGAATACTACAATATACAAATTATGTTTTACCGGTATGTAGTTCTCCAAACACGATTTGGCATATTAACTAGAGAAAGTTTGTAAAAAGAGGATCTAAAAGTTATTAATTTAAATTTTTACCAAAAGAAGTTTTCATAAATAAATTCTGCAAATAACCTGAAAATTAAATTGAATATTTCTTTTGCCGGTAGAGAATCAAGATTTTGCACTTAACACATGAGCGAAAATGGCAATCAATTGTTTGAAACAAATTGACCGCTTAAACAGAAGGATCTCATTGTCTAGTTTAGCCTAAGCATTTCTATTAATTCATGTTGTTCTTGATTCAGTCACAAATACATTGTATTATTATGATTTATTAAAATAAAAACATATCTACTTATAATATTTACCATTCGTTAGCACTTTTCCTTGAGGTATGATGGGAAGTTTCTTAATCATTGTGGCTTCTCTTTTCAATTTCCCTGGTTCAATACTTTCACCACTGTCACTACCTGTAAAACCATAAACATTTTATTTATTTATTTATTCGTGGTGATTTTTAAAAAGTATTGTTATCAGATTAGAAGATAAGTGCATAATATAAAACTGCATATTCTAGACATAACATTAAATTTTATATGTGAAATTTTTTAATTAAAGAAATAAAAGAATGTAAGAGTGTTGCGATATAAAAAGACCAATAACGGAAAAAGTCTGAATAATACATTTAATTGCATAGATTCTGTTTTTTTTTTGTTTTTGCCTTCCGTTTAATTATTTAAAAATTTAATAAAACAGTATATACCTGCCAGTAAGTTCTAAATTTCTAACATTCAAAACCATGAAATAAGTACCTCTCCTACTGTGACCATCGCCCTTCTCGAGCTTTTTCCAGGAATCATGACTTAGACCATGTTCTCTATTGTCCACTTTTTGACTGTATCCAAAATCTCTTGGTGTACCCTTCTCATACGTCACCATACTCTTTGGACGATTGTTAGGTTTACCGAGGTGTGACGAAGAGCTTTGGCGTCGTAGGAAAGACGATTCCCGCCTTGTAAATTTGCCTTTCATTTCTTGCTCAAGTTTTTCTTGTTCTTCTCTTTCTTTTTGCTCTTGTTCTCTTTTCAGTCTTTCTCTCTCCTCGCGTTCTTTTTCTAGTTGTTCCTTTCGCTTTCTAATGAAGATAGTTTGAAAACGGAATTACAAAGTAATTCATGTATAATGTATTTTAGAAGGCAAAAACTATAGTTTTTATTGCTTGAAAATTAGTGATGACTATTCTTTCAACAAACACATGGCGTTTAGAAATGAAATAAAAATTGATGAACCATGTCGCGGTAAGCATTTTTCAATAAAGAAGCCATGTTACACATTGCCATGAGCACAGTGCAACGGTAAAATTTTCCGTCATTTCATCTTTACCCGTTGTTGTATGGATATAAGTGAAATTTTCATTACTTGGGCGAAAGCCCCATTTATTAAACCTAGTCTAGGTTTCACAATTTGGTCATAGCACTGCTGATGAGGAATTGTATTCCACAACGACCGTCTAGTACAGCAAAATTAACATAGGTATGATATGCAGATAATAAATCTATTAATGAATTAAATAATTAATCATAATGTGCAATGGCTAGACATTTAATAACTTTTTTATCTCATTACCGTTAGGAAAGGTTTCAGTGTTTCTGATTTTAAAACATGGACCGGTACTTTTATACAAGGAAATGCCAACCAAGCACTACTAACCTTTCCCGCCTTTCCATGATCTCGTCGTATTTACTTCCGTATTTTTCTCTTCTTTTTCTTTCTCGTTCTTGTCTTCTTTTTTCTTTTTTCTCAAAATATTCTTTTTTCTCTTCTTCCGTCATGTTAGATAAATCAACATTATCATCTGATGAAGAATCGTCACTAAAGTCTGATGGTATGTGGTGTTCTGCACCTAAATAAATCAGTTGTCGTGTGTTTATTTTTAAAACAAACGAGCAAATGACATAAAAATTGTTTTTTATGTTTGCTTTAAAATACAGTCAAAATTCCCTAAAATCAACAGATAATAAAAGGATATCAATGACAGAGGAGGCTTTAGTTGAAATATTTGTCATACATCTTCTTAAACCTTTTATTCTTTAATATATCAAAGAAAGCTATGCTGGTTAATGCTCAAACCACAATCCTAAATGAAAACCAAAAACTATAACATTAAATATACACGAACTTTCACCAGAGAGGTGAGGCCGGATGCCCGAAAGAGTAAGCAATCCTGACTTGCGAACTACAATATCAAAATTTAGAATAAAAGGAGTTTAGAATTTTGGGATGTGAAATATATCCAGTATAATATAGAATATCGAGACATTATACTTATAATGTATGTTTCTATTTATATATATGACCAATTATGAAAACAATCTATTGATAAATGTCTTTATTAATTGTTTCTTATACCATGCTTAGTAAAATCACCTGCATATGATCCCTTTTATAGACAATATTTATTTCAACCGGATTATCAAAATATCACCAAAATCGATTTGTATTTTATTTACCTGGCCATACTTCCTCTTCCTCTTTGTTACCTCCTTCAGTCGCATTAGGGTCTGCTTCACCATTAATTGTCGGACCTCCGATCTGTTGATCGAGGTCAAGGTCACTACAACATTTTCAAAATATTTGTAAAATTCAACCTATTGTGACATGTGAGACGTCTTGAAAATTTTAAAACCCTCACACTTGTACTTCATGTACTTCATCATTAAGAAACTGATAAATTCACATTGTCATTCATTTTCAAAATATTAAAATCATTTTCCTATTGAAAATTTTAAAATCATTAAATAGCGAGTTTAAAACATGATTGATATAATATTTATTAAGAACAACCTGCTATAACGACAGCCTCAAAATAGAGACCATCTATCTATACATTAACACCCATTATAATGATCACCTCTATATAAAGACCAAATGTTTAAGGTACCTTTATACCTACACTTTTTAACCTAAAATAACCTCTATATAGAGACTTAAAACCGTGACACACAGTGGAAAATAATACTGAAAATACACACTAGAAATGATAAGTGCAGTGAAAGTTTTGAAAAAATCGGTATTAGAGTAAATAACATGTTTGATAAGTACATTGAGTTCGAAAAAACATGGTGAAATTACACAATTGAAAAATATGTACATGTTTAAATTCACAATAGGCTATTATACAATACAGGTTAAAATTCACAATCGAAATTTATGGTGAAAATAGCGATATTGTTTAATAAAACATCGAGGTGAAAACACAAGGAAATAGTTTATGCCTACCCTCCAACAATGGAACCTATGTTAAGATAAACGACACAACATATTAAATTTTATTAACACCTTTGCACTATCTCAAAACTAGTTTTAGATTAGAAATACATATGTATATGTAAACATAATTTTCTTGATATAATAGTAAAAGTGGTGTAGTTATTTTTGCCCAATTAGACTTTGATACAATTCATTGTCACAAAACAGGCGTGTATTTTTCTTTGGATTAAAGACAATACTTAGAACACAAGGGTCCATCAATCGTTGCAATAAAAAGATACTATTCCATGTCTAAATCGCAATCCTAAAGCAAAGTAAAAACTTTGAAACTGACGATTTAGGTTAAAAATGTGGACTTCAACCAGGGAAGTGAGGCCGGGTACTCCGAAAGAGTAAGCACCTCCTGCTTAGCTAGATTTTAATTAAAACAAACATCGTTAAGCGTTATAGACAAAATTAATGACTTACCTCTCTTTGGTTTAATCGATTCTTTTTCCTCTCGGTGATCTCTCTTAGTTGGCTTTGATGCTCCATATCCTATAACTTTACCATCTTTATCTCTTATCCGTTGTTTCTTCACCGTTCTCCTTGTACCGCCTTCACTCACTTCGCTGGCGTAGCTGTAATCACCTTCACTACTTGCTCCACTGTCACTAGTGACGCTGCTAACACTACTAGCGTCCTCTGCCAGGTCATTGCTTTCTTTTGATTCTGACCCTTCTTTTTTCTCTTTCTTGTCGTCCGCGCTGTGGTATGATTCACTGTCGCTATAAGTACCATCCTCACGTCTGCGCCGACGTCGTACGTGTCTGGTGCCACCTGGACTCACCACGCTGTAGTAACTATGGGCACTGTTGAGATGATCCCTATCTCTACGTCGTTTTCTTCGGCGTGCTTCGCCATCCTCGTCTTGGCTGCTGTGGTAAGATTCGCTGTCACCATATGTGCCGTCTGCGTTTTTCTTTTTTCTTCTTACATGCCGCGTACCTCCAGGGGTGTAAGTACTTCTGTAACTGTAATCACTGTCGCTGTCTGTGTTACGTTTTCCCGCCTTCATACGTGCTTTATCCTTACCCGCCGCGCCACCTTTAGCTTTGTTTCCTTTATTTCCTTTCAATCCCTTTATATTGGTTTTACTTGCCCTCCTTACTGTAGCAGTTGCCATCATTCCGGCTCTAAAATTAATCATTTACTTTAAAGTTACTAATATCGTGTAATGGAAGTCATATTGAAATAAATATTGGTAATTGTATATTCTGTTTATCGATAGGCTCTTGTCAGTTACAACGACTCGTTCGAATTAAATTAAGGTGATGAAAATTTTCGTTTCCATGCTGTTCGGATTCACTCATACAAAGCGCATACATGTGTGACGACTCTTTATAGTACATGATCAGAACAAGATACGTCACAATGTCACATAAAGATATTACAAACAAATTGGTCACATAACACAGTGTCCAAATGCAAGTCAAGTTACCGTTAAAACGCGCAACGGCGAGGAGTGTTTGAAGTACAAGCTAATACGGTTTCAAAGAAAAATACAATATCTATCAATAGTTTTTAAAAGGTAAGATTTATTTTTATGTTTGAAAATTATTCAGCAATAACCTTGCTAGTCATTTTTTTTATTAAAATGACAGAATTTATCAATTGTTTTGGTACATAAACGCCAGAAAAATTTGATTTAGTATTTGTCGATGTATACGTACTTTTTAAATACCTTCGATCCTCTTCTTATGTTACTTTTTGCTAAAAGAAATAAAAACATAATGTTTCAGTCAACTAAACAACAAGCAAACACAGCTACATATTTAATTTCTGCATTAATGTGTCTAAGTGTATTTTTTCTCATCCGTTTCGTGTCATTACCATCTAGGTGGGTTGAGAAAATATCCCAAGATACCTTACGAGTTCTCAAGAAATGATATCTGTTTAGAGATTGCTATACGCTGCTTAAGACAGTTGTGCATTCGGTAAAGCTTGAATATGAAGCATTTTCTTGTTTTCATTTTGCTGTTTGTAAACAAAGCTTTAATGTTTGATCACATACTGCCACACGTCAAGGGTACCTATACCCCTACGAATGTTAACGAAAGATCCAGTTGTTCTCAACTAGCATTTTATTTACACATAGAATTACTTTTAACAGTTGTTCTAGAAGATTTTAGACTTGGCTGAAAAAGCTTACTTATGGAAAACTTAATCAAAGAATTAAACATCTACTTTCTATATATTACATATGGAAATATCTTAGTCCATACATGAATCTGTATTCTATTTAATATTTTTCTTTAAAAGTAGCGATGACCATCTTAGATTTATAGACAATCACGGTATTTTAATTTGCATCATGATGGATCTTCTTCATCAAATTTGGTTTTGCTCCGCTCTGTTATTTTAAAGATTATCGAAGAAGCGGCATGTAGTAAACTTTGATTTGCATGATTCATTATATCAAGATCAATGGATTTTTCTTTTAAAAGTAACGGCAGCAGCAATCTTCGATGTCAGACCACCATAGAAGTTTAATTTGCATCGTTTCTAATTTTGTTCTTTTCCGCTCTGCAAGTTTAGGGTAGATTATCGAAGAATCGGTATTAATTAAGCCTTTATTTTCACAATCAATTATAGCAAGAATAACGGAAAACCGTTAAATATGGTACAAAGCTATACATTTTCCACGTATAAATTTGTAATGGGTTTTTTTCTTATCATGATAGCGGCGACCGTCTTTATTACAGACGGCAATGTCAGACGCAACTTTATTTTATAATCAACCAAAGATATTTCTCACCAAATTTCTTTCAATTCGATCCACCAGGTTCAAACAAAATTTAGAAGGACGAAACTTTATGAATTATGACTGATTCAATATCGAGTTATAAAAACCCAGTTTGTGATACTGAATTTCGACTTTTGGATATAATCAGCAGCGATAGTGAAAAAACAGTGAAATTGATAGCAACAGTGCATTTAGATTGAAACACTGACATTTCCTATGGATAGCTAGCGATACATAAACGTGTGGGTGATATTACTAGTATATTAACTCAGATGAAATGAAAATTTACAAGAGTAAAGTGTCTGAGAAAAACACATGCAATGTGACATTGGTGGTCTAGATGATGGTTATGGCGTGGTATTCTTGACTGAGACAGTGTAAGTGATAGTGAGTGAATGAAAAGTTTGACATTTAGAATGAGCTGTTGCTAGTGCTACACTAAATGTAACTTGGATATTTCAGGTCTCATATATGAATTAAAACACTGAAAGAGCTGATAGTGTAAAACACAGAAAGAAAACAATAACATGTGTTTTATTTAAACATGTTTTATTTCCAAAATCACATAGTTAATTGTTTAATACAAGAATACAAAAACAATGATTTGGAAAAAAGTAAAATTGGCACATTTAAAGATATAAAAAACAAACAAGAAAAGGAGAAATATAAACATCCATCAACAACAAAAACTTGTAAATCTTGTTTAAAAATTTTCAATATGTGTTCATGATTTTAATGTATTCCCCGCAATAAGACGTCACAGAACAGACGTTGCCTTTGGTTACGCCATATGTTCAATAGTTTTTAAACGTATTTAATGACGCATTGATTATCTTCTTGAAATCGCATATTCTCCCTGACAAGATTTACAACCCCTTTTGGACGAATGGAGATCAACAAATTCTACTTGGACGTGTAACATATTCATGGAAAGTGTTACTTTCCTTGCAGACTACTTTTCTGACACATGGACTATTAAAATATTCTACACTTGGCCTATCGTTTTTTACATACACCAATATTTAATTTTACAATTCTTTCTAAAAATATGAAAATACTATTATGACCCGACAATTTTACTGTTTAACTATCAGGACATATGGATTCATAATTCTACTACCATTGGTAGTGATATACTCTCTCTTAAAATTTGTGTTTTGGTCGACTTTTTTATTTGTTTTCATTGTCATTAACATGTCTCTTAAAAATTAAATAAAAACCAAACAAAAATGTTCTGATGCATGTCCATTACAATATTTTTATGTTTTAGAATGAATTTATTAACATTAAAATAAATGAAACATGAACATTCATCTTGCGTAGTAATATATACGAAAAATTTGACAGGTGTACACTTAAGTTGTGCATATATTCAATATTCAAATATCGAAAGATGATTTTTCAAAATGTAAAACTGAAATTTCATGAGTCGCATGACTTTAAGTCACTTGAAAATATATTAATTTTACAAATAACATGCTACATTTCGACACAAAATTAAAATTGAATGTCAATTTTACGATTGTTGACATGTATTGTTATCTAACAATATATTAATTTTGTTTGATATTTCTCCTATAACTTGATTTGTTTCAAATATCTTTTCATATCACAGTTGAATAGGTATGCACCAAAAACATTGATAACCAGAATATAACAAACCTGCAATTCAAATGCATACTATAAATAACTTAAATTCACTTAAAACTTTAACATTTTTAAACAAAGCAAAAATAAATACATGACAAAAATTATCATTCAGCAACAAAGCATGAAGTCAGGAAGAGGTACATTAAAAATTTAAGAACTGATTACAAATGATTTTTAGATAATGAAGCACATTTACATTCTCAAAAGTGTTAGTTATCCTGAATATGTGGATCCCATTATATCTTTTTATCCAAATAATTATTAGATGATAATCAGAGGCTTTCAAACGGAAACGATTAAAAAAAAAATACAATTATATTTAATTTTAAAAACGAAGCACGTTTGTATTCTCAAAATTGTTAGCTATCCTGAATATACGAAATCCTTTATATCTTTTCATCCGATAAATTGATAGATACTACGTCAGAGCGTTTGAAACAGAAATATTATAATTTTTAATTAATTTTAATTTTCTCAAAATGTTAGTTATCCTGAATGTAAAATCAATATAACTTTTCTTCCAATAAATTTATAGATAATATAGTTTTTTTAAAACGGAAACGTTTAAAAAACAAATATGTAATTTGAAAAAAATAATTATAAAAAATAAATGATTAATTTAGACAATTACTCTTCTAATGAAATATTTGGTACTTGGTCAATTTGAAAGTGAATGTACATACAGTAAATGTACATTACATTACTCTTAATGTTATGCTTTTCATTTGCCAAATGTAATTTTCAATTTATTTCTATCTCCTGTACAAACACAACAGGTGAGTGAATTTGAAAAAAAAATCAAGATTGTACCATATTTTACATACTTTTATTATGGGTACAATAAAAATATTTTGGCTGTAAATAAACAAAATTGTACCAGTTAGTAACAATATCGCATATGAAACAAGCAAATGAACCTGAGAACTAATTATTGAAATGGGATATACAATGTACAATAAATAGACAAGTAGATGATAGATGACTAATACAAACGTAGAAATAACAATAAAAAATACACACATTATTAAACATAAGTATATAACTATTTTACACTTTGGCACATTATCGGGATAAATTATATTATCTCTCTGGTAAAGCTTTATACATTCAACTTATAGACAAAATATCTGCAAATTACTCTACGAGCATGCTACTTTTAAGCACTATGTCATTTCCAGTCATGTCATACTTTTTTATTTTTTAAATGAAATAAACAAACATGTATCAATGTTTGAAAAATTCATTAAAAAACTATAAACATGCAATATGACACAATTTCTAAATGCCTAGAAAACTGTTTAGCTAACTACCGATTTTTACACAACGTCTAAAAATTCAAATAACTTGTCAAAGCTTAATCAAGATTTGCCAAATATCTGTAGTAAAAGTTAAGAAAGTTTACATGACAAATCTTTTTAATTGATTAGTTTAACATTTGGTTTTGATATTTATGCAGTATTTCAGGCTTAATTATAACTTTAAAATTTGTATTAAACACTGTCAATAGGATTATACTCTTTGAATTATACAGGAACATACATGTTTAAATAAGTTGCAACAAATCTCAGATTTTCTTTAAATGAGACATCATTACAAAATGGGTGGTTTCATAAACATTGTATCAGGATTGATACAAGAACTTTGACATTACTTATGTAATGAGAACAATTAATGGATAACATGAATATGCATCAACCAAAGTAACAGTTACGATTTCAAAACGTCATAGGTTCATGCATCAACCACTGTAACAGTTACGATTTTGAAACGTTATCGGTTGTACAAAGTCTTCTTTTTTCGTATCTTCAGTTGACAGGGGTGGACCTAGCAGTAGAAATGTATGCTGGTTTTTTCTCCTCGAAAACATTCGGTAACCTGAAACGAGTATTTAAAACATTTTTAAACATTATATAATAATGTCGCAAAAAAAGGCAATGATTCAATCTTTATGAAAGCTGATTGTAATCATTATAATATCGTATTTTAAAGAAAATCGGAATATCGCAAGTTATTTAGACTTAGGGGATGAATTCGGCCATTGAATCTGATTTTTAACCTGTATCCATTGGTTACAATTTTTCTATTATCGCGTTTGACAGATAGAAATGATATGTTAATCAAGCAACGTAGAGTACCAAACTACCGGCTACTGCCTCATTTAATACTCAGGTATGAGCTGCAATACTTACTTATGTTTGACAAAGGTACAGCTACCGATTGTTTCACGATTTTATAATTTATTTAATTATTTATTTGGTTGATTTTTTATTTTTATTTCAAGGCTATTTCAATTCTTTCAACACCGTAACTGTAAAACACATAGCTTGAATATTCCTGACCTAAAACCATGTTTGCAGGTATGTGTCTAGGTTCACAATTCGTTCGAAAAAGTCGCCCTTTATGTGGCCGCTAATTCGGTCGCTTACAAAAGACAAACCAGCAAAAAGACAAATACTCACGTTTGGTACTTGGTTAGAAGCTCCAATTTATCTTCTTTCAAACTTGCAGGATCAATTTTGCCTTCTATTAAATCATTAGCTTGTTTTCGGAGCAAGAAAGTAGATGTTTTCTTTAGAGGCATTCCTAATGGATTTATGTCTCTTTGCCTATAAGATCCTGAAGGCTTCCGAAGTTTCTTTTCATATTTATTATCAGACATGTCCAGAGGATTTTCAACAATATTGTCATGCATGGACAGGAACAATGGCACATAAACAAGATAATCCAGAAAGGAAATCTGTAAAATGAATAAAAAAAATAAATAAATACGCAAAACCCATGTTAAGGTGTCAAATACAAGAGATGAGAAGTACAAACTTGCTTACCAATCCATGTTCAAATCCCAATGCCAAAAGTAATGACTTTAAAGGTCACCGGTCACCAAATTTATCAATTTTGTATTTTTCATCCATATGGGTAGAATGATCAATATTGATGTGTCTGGTGGTTTCCCACACCTTACAGTTACCTGTAATACACTAAAACCTTACCTGAACGAACTGCTAATACTCGGTAGTTTCCGACACCGCTCGTAACTTTCCGGCGATCTAATTGATGACGTACATGGTGTTAAGCTGCTGAGGAAAGACACATTACCTATATATGTATCTATATGTTAAATGGAGGTTTGTGTGGCATTTTGAAGGGTTTTAAAGTTTGATTTCAAGTCAAAATTATATATTTTGTGAAGTTTGGATATAATAATACCAAAATAAACGATAAACAATTTTTTTCACATATTCAAAACAAATTAAAGCCAGATTTAGACAAGTCCTGCATGCAGTTTTGAATGTATTTCAATATTACGAGATAAGTCAGGGAAATTAGAGTGGTGTAATTATTTGAGACTATTCAAATTATTATTAATGATTTTGACAAATAAAAAAATCACCGATTTTAATAAATTTTAATTTTTAAAATTACTTTAATTACGTAATTCATAATTTCACCAGTTCATACGTTCAAACAGAGACTTGCATTCTCTTGTTCAAATCAACCAATCTTATTTAACTTTAATCTATTCGATTTTCAGAATCTATCAAAAAGGACAGATAACATTTACCGGGTATATCATAAAGATGTACACACGTGTCAATTAATGTTGCATATTGGAACTCTGTTGATTACAGGTGATAGATGTCTACTTCTAAACAGGATGTTTCCCAATGTAGCATATTGATAATCTTTTAATTACTGGTATGTGACGGTGTGTAAATCACACTTTAAACGATTTTAATTTATTGTGAATAAATGAAAGAAAGTTTCACTCGTGTTTTGGTTTAGACGTTATTTATTGGAGCATAATCCCACTGATATCACATTTTGATCCGAGTTATAATTAGGCGTATTGTTATTTTTATTAGTATTATTGTTATTATGATATAGTTTTATTTTAATTTTATCCTGGAAACACTGAAATAAATTTAAAGAGAATCAATCATGAATACTTCAGTATAGACAAATATTTTTATTTAAATTACGCACTGACATAAACTTCATTATTATTATAATAATAATTATTATTATTATAAATCGGAAATTGTTTATAAACGTTTATCCTGGGATGAAATATTTGATATGAGAGACAATGGATGTTATTTTTTTAACCCGTATTTGATATTTCGTTGTACAAAAAAAAAAAACTACAGGTCTCGGACAATTTGAGGTCAAAATATAGCTGTTTCTAGAGAGAAGACGAAAAAACTTACCGACTCCGGCATAAGAACTCAAAAATTGTTTGTTATACAAAAATTAAAGTGACTGTGCATATCATTTCCTGTTAGAATCTCTCTCTCTCTCTCTCTCTCTCTCTCTCTCTCTCTGCCCGTTTATTAGTTTGCCGAAATAAATATAAAAAATAATAAATAAATACATAAATAACCCCCCCCCCCAAAAGAGATATTAAAATGATATTAATATTAATGAAAACAGGGTTTTATATGTCTCTGATGAAAATTAAATTAAAAATTAATATATAATTTAAATAAATAAATAACGAAAATTTGTGTTCTTTTTATTAATTAGTTGTGATAACTAGATTAAAACAAATAAATAAATAAATAAATAAATTTCAAAAGAAATGATGAAATAAATAAAATAAATGTAAATTTATGTTTTGTAAAGTATTAGTAAAAGTTTATCATACTTCACAGTTCTTTCTTTCTTTATTATTATTATGTTTTTTGTTTTATTTTGGTTTTTTTTTTGCTGAAGGAAATTGATATAACCGATGCTAAAAATAAACAAATATATATAAAAAATGAGAAGTTACTATTGATAAATCTGGGTAATAAATACAGTTCACTATACAAGCTTCAGGTACTAAGTAGCTCGGATAACACCTTCTGCGTCACTTCCGGTTTTATGCCCTTTTACTACCAAAGGGAGATAACACTGTTTTTCAACTGTTTTAGGACTTTATTTTACGCTGTAATTAATGACAGAAATGATTAAAAAATGTTATTTGTGGCTAAATCGACTCTTTTTTATGTAATCTTTCGGAAAATAGTACTAAAAAAAATTCGGTTTTTGGTGACCGGTGACCTTTAAAAACTAGCAAATTTTAGAAAAAAACGTGAACTTCTACCTCAAAAGCGAGAATGTTTACCCCGAAAAAAAATAAGTTATTAACGCAAAGTTCGACGTTGGAAGTGAGACCGGGTGCTCCGGAAGAATATGCACCTCCTATTCAATAAGTTACATCCGCCAAATGCAAAAACAAAATTGAGATTTACGGTAAATTATATTAAAAATTTCAAAATATGTTTTACATTGATTTTTAGCATGACGTAAAGTGGAAACAATACAATCAATATTTGATTTCACTTGATTGTATTGACAAGTTTGCGTTTGATCAATTTGAACGTACAGGTAGTTGGTGAGGTGACAATATAAACTACTTAAGATAATAATTACACATTATGTCTTGATTCAATGAAACGTAACATAATCCGCATGCTCTTACCTCCATATACATGTTAGGTTGTAATCTATCCATAACGTATTCTTGTTGCCGCCAGTTAAGTCCGCCAGCAATAAGTTCTATCCTAAGAGACTCGGCCTTGATAAAATTTGCATCCCTGTAGGATTCCACATTACAATAAAACATACTCTTATATAAATCCATTTTCCTTTGAATATCTAACAAATCTACGATTTCCAAAAGATGTTTACTCAGAGGGCTGAAATATAAAAAAAATGCAAATGTTTAAAAAAATATTTTACACAGTAATGGTAAACAAAAGACTGAAAACATGTATTTGGCAATAATCAAACAACCAAGAATACGAAACGATATACGAGTAAGTAAATCATACACAAGAAAATGACCAAAGTTGGTTGTACAATTCTCAACTTTACAAGGTACTAGAATAAATGTCCAGTGGTAGTGGAGATTTCACCAAAATTTCTTAAGTTTAACGAAATAATCTTTAGTATTACAACTGCGTTACTTTTGCACATCCCGTAACATATTTGTTCTCGTGTAAAATCGGACAATTTTTTTCTTAGATGGCATTTTTTTCTTCATCGTTTTTACCAAATTTCCAACACACTGTATACCTTACTTAAAATACACATAAATAAATCCTTATCTACTGCAAGTAACAAATATACTTACTCCATCATTGTGACTCTTTCACAAAGCGACGATATAACGGCAAACATTCTGAACGTTAAATTCGTGGCTTCATCAACATTCAAAACCTACAAATGAGAAGAATGAGGTCTTTATTTTCATTTTGATAACACAGAAATACCAACACTAAAATAAAAACATTTTTTACAAAATACCCATAATTACGCATTACATTTGATTGATATGTAGTCAGAAAAGGTATCAATTGTCGTATACTGGATGAACTAACCCGATCTTTGAAAACAAATTTGCGTGTATTTTCCTACAGTTTAACTACATGACAAGTCATGGATAAGTCTCAATACCTTGAGATTGAAAACACTGTATAGAAATCACATTGCGTAGACAGCAGCGTACAAATACTACAATTATAGCTTTTTAGTAAGTCAGTTGGGTTCTTCTGGCCCGTTTCACTTTTAATGTGTCAGCTAGTTGCCGAAAGAAGCAAGAGACACGCATATCTGAGGTACACATGTGCCAAACGTGATGCACATACACTGTAAGCAAATATAATAAATTACTTACTTTCAAGACGTATTCAAGTTGCTTGGAAGTAATTGCTTGAAGACTTTGCACATTATCTAGAGCAGTTCTTCCCTCCTGAAATGAAATTACAGTAAAGTATTGATATATGAAATCAAACCATGATTGTTTCATTTAAAACAAAGGTAGATTGTTGAAATGACTAGTATTGATTTGTCTTATTTTTCTAAACAAAAAGAAACATATTGTACTGCATAATAAGATGCGAATGGACTTATATTTCCTTGAGAAAAATCCCGACAGCAAAGATGCCGACCCAGTAGTATTGCATATTTGGCAACCAATGATCCATGCGCACAGGGTATAGTAATTGCAACAGATTAAAGATTCTTACAGTTCTCAATCCATGTTATGTTCTTATCTAATTTTCTTATCAAATACACTCCCGGTGAGAGAGAAATATAACGTTAAACATCGTAAAAACGCTCTTATATTGTAAAAGCACCACTGCGGTAGCTCAGTTGATAGAGTGCTAGCTCCGTAAGTGGGAGGTCGTGGGTTCGATCCCCGGCCGGGTTTGACCTAAGACTGAAAAGTGGGTAGTGCCTGTTTTTCGCCAAGCACTTGGCATTAGGAAATGAAAGTCACGTTTTTTTCGGATGGGAACTTAATATAAACGAGGACCCTGTTTGCTAGCACAACGCACATGCAAAATTTCTGCCTATAGCTGGCGACATCTCGATATAAGTGAAATATTCATGACTGGGGCGTAAAATTACCAATTTAGTTGCACTTAATACAATTAGTTATTATTTTCAAAGATTAATACCGAGTAATTTAGTTTTGTATCCATGTCGTCATCCTCCACTACGAATGCTTTAGCATATCCATCTATTTTCTGTGGTTCGACTAGTCTATAATGTGTAACAAAATCTATATCTCCTGTAAAAATCAATAAATATGTATGTTATGTACCAAAGATTTAACTTAAATATTTTATCTTCAATTTTAACACTGTATAAAGGGAAAAAACGTTGGTCGTAGGGTGATCTTCTAAACTATTTGGCGGCAAGAAATGTTCACGGTATCGACTGTAGGGAGAATGTACCACCGGGAATTCGAAATTTTCACCGAGAAGATTTGTTCGCGGTACAAGAGTCACAGTGAAATCGCGAATATTTCTTCCTTGCGGATGTTTCTTCTTTTACAGGTTGGGGATATAATTTCTATATGAAAGTTTTCATTTTTAATTTTATTTTAAGTAATTTTGTTCATCATGAAAATAGTGTGTAGGCCTTTTGATGATATTGTTATTATATTGTTGCTTTCTTCGTTGTCTTCTAATTTCTTTTACCTTTTAGTTACTTTACATTTAACTTTACATTACGTAACAAACTCAATCAGTTTCATACGACAATGACTTCCTTCGTTACTGTATGGTTTTATTACCCGGTATCGGAAAGAAATTTTGAAATGATACAACCGATTTATCAGTTTAACAGAAGAATAAATTAATACCTGTTTCATCTAGATCTTTACTGGGATCATCTTTGAAATGGGAAGCTTCAATGATTTTCCTCATATGTGCGATAAGTGCTTCACCTCCCCTCTTCATCTTAACGTTTACCCTCCTTTTACCTTTCACTAGATAGAAATAAAAACCTTCATGACAACCGACAGAATATGCAATTTTAACGATCTAAAATACTCCAGTCTCAAGATAGATGCTAACATATGTTAATAATTTAAATTAATAATTAAACAGTGAACTTCCACATCAATAATTTCTTCATCACAAATCCTAGTTTTTTTAAGTGTTTTTAGTTTTGCACAATCTAAAAGTTAAGTCATATTTTTAACATGGTGCTTATGGAGAGACAAAATCATTGAATAATTATCAGAATCCTGTCTCTATTCGTAATTGCAATTCAATGTCTTTATACTATACGGTTAGAAGGCAATCTTGACATTCAAAGAGAAAGTTTCCTGTTACAGTGTATGAGCATGAATGCTTTCTGTGATTATCAAACGTGTCTTTTGAATTGTTGTGTTCATTTAAAATATGCAAGAAAAATTAATGAACTGCATCAATGTGAAAATAATTCGTAATGCGTATTCATAACATCTGCGTGGATAACTAGCAAAGTTGGTAGATATAACCTTTTTCAATGAATCTATTGGTACATATTTTTGAGAGCGAAAACTCGCAGCACTAAAATTACTGCTTCAAAAACATTGTCGACTTACGTGTATCAATGTCAAGGTCACTATCGTCTGCTAGTTTATCTGTATCTGCATTAGAGTATTCATCTATGCCTTTTGTTCCAATCTTCTTTTTACCAGCCATAATATCGATATCATCACCAAACCTTTCCTACAATAAACAAATTGTTAATTTATTAGTCAACATCATTATCACATAATACTAAAATGTTCTCAAAACACTAGTGTCTGATGAGCCAGAAGTTGTTAATGTAAACTAAAGAGCTTAAATTATCCTGCTAGCAAAAAACTTTCAAAATATGTATTTAAACTGTTCACAACGTAAACTGCAGAAAACAACTATGTTCCAAATGTAAATGCCTCTCTAAAAAACACTTATAAGCAAAGGGGTGATATTTGGTATTTTTTTAAATTGTGTGTTGACTACAATAACGTGATTTACAATATTAGCACGGACTTTTAGTTGTACAGCACAAAATAAAAAGTTCAGTTCTATTTTTATATCTTACTTTGAGTATTTTTGCTATTTCTTTCTTCGACAGTGACGGGTCAATTCCTAAACGTCTTAATTCTTCATCTGTTAGTTTGTCCAGATTTATTTTCTTTTTACCAGGCTTTAACCTGATTTTACCATCAGCTCCAACTTCAAACTGCTCTTCATCAGAGGAATAGCCTAAATCACAAACAAAACAGGTTTTAGTATAATAGACCTTTCATCAAATATTTATCAAACCGATATTCTTATCAATGCTTTCGAATTGGCCTGACTGTATTTTGGAAGGTTTTTGCATCAATTGTTACTTATATTTTGAATATTGATTCTAATTTTGCTTTAATTGTAATGCGTTTTCTTTTCTATCTATCAATTGTCGTGTTATTTATCCACACCTCCCTGTCTTCATAAACTGTTTTCAAACTGATCACTATGATATCTATTTTCTTTTTTCTCGGTTCTCAAGATGTTTTGTGTTTTATATGAAATATATATGATAAATATGTTACCATCTCCGCCTTTCTTTTTCCCTGGTTTAAACGCTTGTTTCTTCACTTTAACATTTCCATCCGAGTCTGCAAAAGAATTTAAATGAAGCATTAATTAAAGTTCGGTTCATTTTTAGATGTGAGCATTTAATGTCATATCACACTTGGGTGTTACTAGTCCTACAGACGAGAACTATATTATTATAATGACCTAAAACAGTTGGGAGTTGCAAGTGCGATTTCAATATAGGCATCTTGAAATATTCTTATTTCATGCTTTAAGTTGTTTCTCGATTTCTTTGTTATTTAAACTTTGGTGTTCTTGTCAGGCAGTTACTGTCGTAAGAAATAGTTGTATGTGAAATTATGGAAATGAAACATCTCTCTAAATATCCATCTTTGCAACTATAGATATAAGCTCATATTAGGTGTTTTGTTTTCTCCACTAATGGTATTTTCCACTGGTTTTGTTTCACAAACTCCAAACTCAAATTTATGAAATCAACCATGAAAGACATTTGTAATGACAAGTTTCAAAACTCTGACACTGAATTCTTTCCTCCATAACACACGTTTCATATTGAAAGCTTTTTTAAGCGAACTTTAAAACACTTACCATAATCATATTCATAATCTGAACCGCCTTCAATCGGCTTTCCGTCCTACAAAATTGAAATTAAAAATTCTAAAAGTGGTTCACTTGGTTCATTGAATGAAAAAATATAACTAACCCTATCTCCTCTATTAGAATTAGGAAGATATCTAGTGTTCAAAAGACCCTTTTTTCTCATACAAGATGCTTTTGAATACGTAATTTTCAATAGTTGTTGATAAAGATTCAAAGTTTGCGTATTTTTCATTTTATAAAATGCCTTTTAAAATAAATAGTTTGATTTTTCTACAGAGCATGAAATCAGAAATATTTATATAGCCACAACAAAAACACATTGTTTTAATTAATAACGATCCTGAATCATTGTCATCTTCATATTAACAAGTCATTAAAGATTAAAATATTATAACTTACCTTTCCGAGTCTCACTTTCCTTTTTACTCTTCCTTGGTCATCATATTCCTGCAATAAACAATTTAGTAAAATATTTAGTTATGTTTTTAACTAAAATTAAAGAAAAATGTTTTCTCAAGATCTGGTTATCTAATCTTTTAACCCGATTAACAACAATAATAATCATTATTATTATTTTTATTATTATTATTCATTTTATATTTTTTTTAGTTTTTGTTATTGTTTACTAGGACAGTTGCATAGTGCACCCTGTTTAAGTCCAACCTTCTTCAAGATGCATAAAAAAATAGAGCAGTAATGCTATGTACTCACATATCCAAATTCTGGATCTGAACCTTTCCTCAGTTTCTTCTTTCGGATTCCAGTGACAGGATCGACTTCTGTAATAAAACAGCAAATCATGTTCAGAACATGCAATTTTGTCTGCAACCTCTTCATTTTGATATTAGATTTTGAGCCAAACGCTTTTTATGCCAAGATCAGAATTAGGTATGTTCAAGCTAAACAACATTATGTTATTACATTTTAATAAATTAAGCCAATCAATTATACAAGGCAAAAAGACAAAAATTTACAAATTATAAATAAAAAACGTTGTATTGATATACAAAATAAAACAAAGCATATGCAGCATAAATTATTTCATCATTATTATATGTAAAAGCCAGTAAAAGCAGAAGCATACATTTACAGCATATTTATACAACTTAAAACTGCATCAATTAAAAACATTACAACCAAATTCAATCTATTGTCAGTGTCACTGTGTTTGTGGCATAGAAATTTGGAAAAGTTCATTCTACAATTATCGAGAGTCCAAAAAAGTCACAAACAGAATAACACCGGCAATAACCAAAGTGTTATGTTTATGTTAAAGTATTATCATTACTATTGCTATTATTATTATTATATGAAAATGTAGAAATGTCGAGTTAGAATTTATAATTTCTGCAAGTTAGTATAATGCATTTTGATGTAATAGAATAATGATTTCAAGAGTTTTAACAGAGTTTACGGATTTTTAATAAATTATGCATAAGACAGAGCTAAATGGATGGAAATGTAAGTTGTATAGGAAAATATTTTGCCCATAATGTTAAGACGTTAAGATTGAGCTTCTTTTTAGAAATTGTCGCGTGAGATAGTTATGATTTTCACGTAGCATATATTGTTAGTTAAGAAATGATACGTATATGACCAATGTAGGAGGTTAAACGTTGATTAAACGATGAAACATCTGCACGGTAAAGTTGTTAGTTAGGAAAGAAAAATAGTCCTAAATGATGCGAATACGACAGAACGTGTATATTAAATTCGAACGTTAGTTGCACGATGGAACGACCACCCGAACGGTAAAAGTAGTTAGTTTCGATAAGAATAGGAGAAATAGACTTAAAGTAGTTTGATAATCCAGTGACATTGGTGCACATGATCATATCAAATTACCTAAAAACCTCCATTTATTCAAAGCCGGCTTTCGTTTCATCCAGCATGTTCATAACGAAAACTCCGTATCAAGTCCATCATGAAAAATTGTTTGCCATAACGTAAAATACCGGCTATACGCAAATCGTGTCACTCAAATATGTTTATTCGATTAAAGAAATTTAAACTAATTGCTTTCTACTAAACTGCCGTTCTTGATAACTTATAATACAACACGGCTATATAAAATGTTTCTGTCAGGACAAACAAAAATGTAATAGTTATTCAACACAATAATAAATACATATGTATGCACACAAAAGCAAGCACAAGCAGCAAAATAAATCAAAATAAAATATTAAACATTAATACATTATTAAAGCATTGATATACAATTTTTCTTTTAGAAATGATTGCAAAGCGTAACCTGGCCCCAGTTTACACGGAAATTAGTGTATAATGTATACATTTCAACTGCGTTAAATATTAATGCACTCTTTACATTTTCGGAAATTTGCATGATACCAATTAAAAAATGATATACTACATCTTTGATATAAATATGTTTATATACAGACAAATAATATCTTATATTCCAAGGTCTTCTTTACATTGCCATTTAATAATCAGTTGATACACATGATCATTTATTGAAAGCGAACTCTGTGAACTATAAAATAAACATTGGGTTATTCTTTTCAAATAACTTATTTATGCAACATAGGGTGGTAGTTTTCTCAGAGTGCTCCGATTTCTCTGAACTGTTTAACCTCAATATAAGAGAACCCATCTTGACTAAGACTGTTGCTTCATTGTATATTATTGAAATATAACATAATTCGACTTACCCTCATCACTTTCGTCGTCTGCTTCGTTTCCGTCAATCTTTTTATCTATCCAAGCTTTTCCTTTTGGCTTTCTTTTCCCTTGCCTTAAAATAAATATTGTAACAATGTCTGGGTTTGAAATACAAATACATATTTATTTATAGTGCAACTAGTTTGATAATGATCTAGTTAAGAGAAGTTCCTTACTTTCTATTTTAGATCACGAAAATGTGTATGAACAGATGTTGCAATAAATTTTCATGCAAAATCAATTGCTAAAAATAAATTTTAAGTAGCAAGCAAATACTAACTAAAAAGACATGGATGTACTACACTTCTAGACTTTTCTAAACAATACACTACATTTGCGACGAGACTGTCTGAAACATATGACATATGCTGATCTTATAACAATGTTCTTACGTTTCCGCATCATTTGTTTTGCATTGTATAAGCTCTAAAATAGTAAAAAATGTAAAACGAATCCTGCACAGATTTAGACCTAATGTTGACGAAGAATAAGAACGAATGGCCATGGACCACGCATTTTTTTTGAAAAACAATACAAACTTTAAACCTTTATTCCTGTTTTATTAAAATCGAAATGACCACTACATCTCCAATAAAACCAGATTTAAAAGCTATTTGTTAGTTTTTTTTAGAGTTTTTATATATGGTTCAAGTGAATTAAATGTTTTTTTCAGAATTTATTTTCACTTTTTTCATCATTACGCATACTTTATTAATTCGCTCCTTTTGGCCACTTCTCCATCAGAGTCTAAGGTCCAGTCAGACCCTGGACTAATAAGACCCCTCTCAATCATTTCTTGTATCTTTTTCTTTTTCTCTTTTTCCTTCTTTACTTTCTCTTCTCTGCAATTTTAACAACACGCAAATTCTAATACTAAGTTCTAGCACTAAAACTATAATACAACACTAATAGTGACAATAAAAACTATTTTGGTAACTACCACAGTCTTAAGATCAAGGCAGAGATAACAAATTAATTAAGTTTTACTGATAGGAATTATATATACAATACAGTTGACGTCCTTGTCAATCTTGCGGTTTTGTTTTTAATTTTTGATAATAAAGAAAATAGAATAGAATAAGTTGACAGAAGAATTAATAACTTTCTAATTCTTATTTTTAATAAAATATAAATGGGCACTGTTTACTTTTCAAAAAATGAAATTGATTGGTTTTCATTCTTGTCTAGTATAATGTACAAAAACAAGGACAAAATACATATGTACAACAAATTACAACTGTTCTGAAAGGCATTCTATTAAATGAAATTTTAATTAAAAAGTACTAAAACTATTCTGTAAAATTGTTTTAGCTACTGGAATGAAACTTAAAAGTCACGTCTAAATCTGCAAATTAAAATATTTCTAGCCAACAAAAGTAAAGATTAAAATGTGATTTAAGAATGAACATACTTTTGTGCTTTTCGTAATGGTTCACCGGTATCTGAGTCAATCGTCCAATCAGAAGACGGACTTATCAAACCCTTCTCCCGGAGTTCCTGAAGCCGTTGTGCTTTCATCTTTTCCTTCAATTTCTCCTTCTTTTTCCTGTTTTAAATAGACAAAATGTTATTAAACCATTCCTACATATTCCATTTTGATGCATAAATCCAATTTGTTGTATTCTTATCTCGCAACTAACATCGATTTTAAAAAAAATGCTTTAATCATCATAACAAAACTTTAATATACAGTTAGATCGCAATTGTGAAGGCAGCAAATACATTCAATTTTACTTGTATGTCAATTATAATATTATTTCACTTTGACAATATCACATCATGATGGAAAAAAATATTTAATTTATTAAAAAGCAAATATATAATAGAACTAGTTTAATTTCCAAAAATTTGTATATTGTTGACAATTTATTACAATTTTCTTTAAATAGTAACATAGTGTTATTGTAAGTATTTGGTTTTTGTTGTAAGCTACACCAAAAACTCAGAAGTTCCATGTATAATGTTATTGATTATAAGGTAAACTCTATAAGTTAAGGATAATAATAAAGCATCGCATCGACAGCTACAATCAAGACAAATGATTGGTTAGTAATAGAAAACACAATACAAAGAAAATGAAAAAGGAAAATCGTGAGAAGAGTTAAGATACAATATTGTTTCCAAACTAGTCATAAAATAAAAATCATCAGGCAATTCAGCATACATTTAGTAAATTGTGCCTTTTTAATTGTTATATATTGGTTTTAAATAGGAAAATGTCTGGCAATAGAAATTATTCTTGTTTTCTAAAAACATTATTGTTACCGACACTACTGAACGTTGTACACATGATTACAAATTTATGCATTAACTCTTTATACCCAGATATGTTTCAATATGAAAAAGTAACTAATTTACTTCCAATTCAGTGTTACATTTTTATATTATCTCATGATCAGATACTCTCATAAAATTTCATTGTGATTGACTATATGAACACATAAAATTGCACTAGATATTATTACAATATTACAATAGCTACGTTCTTGGTCCAGAACCTCCAAATTGAATTATTTATGATGATATACTAATTTTTCAATATATTTTACTAAATACAGAATATCTTGTTTTTAACACAAATAATATACTTTGTAAATAAATAATAATTATTGATCAGTTGAATAGATGAAAGCATGTCAATCATGAAATATGTATAGCAAATGATAGAAAAGCAAATGTGTATAATATTTCCATTATAAAGAAAGCCATGGATTAGAAGAAGTTGCTTATAAGGAATAAAACGATAGAAAAGCGCGTGTTAGTTTACAATCAGATGACATTCTGTGTTAGTCATTAGAAGAAGCGATATTATATGTCTTCTAAGAAGGAAATACATGTATGTGGTTTTAGTGGTAATAACGAGGCAGAATTAGCATTGGTAGACAGAATTGGTTGTTAGTCAAGGTTATATCCAGTTGATCACACGAACACATGATGGACTTATACGAACTGTTCATGGTCTTTCATTATTTCATCGTATTTGTCGCCATATTTTTCTCTCCGTCGTTTTTCTCGTTCTGCTTTCCGTTTTGCCTTTTCCTCAAAGTATATCTTTTTCTCTTCCTCTGTCATTTTAGAGAGATCTACGTCATCATCATCTGTGGATTCGTCACTAAATCCCATATCTTTCCACCTCTCTTCCAATTTCTTTTGTTTTTCCAATGTTTTAGCACCGGGTTTGCCTTTCCCTCCTTTTCCCTTTTTACCTCCTGGTTTCTCCTTTTTAACCAATACTTTGCCTCCCTTTCCATCCGACACAAATGTGTAGTGACTTGATAAACAAATATGAACCAATAGAATTACGGTGTTTTATTTCAATTGTACAGCAGGATGGAACATATACATATTAAATAATCATATAATTCTTCAGGTAAACCAAAATGAATTTCTAAAACAAGGAAGACAGACCAGACCGACCTATAACGATGAGTTGTCATTTAAAGATGTTTGTGTAATATTTGTATAATTATTATAGAATATAAACATTACTTATTACAATCATGTTTTAAGAGCATCAAAATGAAGTTATAATGCCATGTATATCAAGCAATGTAAAGAATTGAATGCGACTCGTTTGCTCCGTATAAACGCGCCAGCCCTCATGAAGACACAACTTAAATAAAACCGTCTGAATAAAAGAGTGACAAAAATCAAGAAAAGTTTGAAAGAAAAATTATTATCGTGTCCAGTTTTGTAAATTCAAACTGTAATCAAAGTATTTTCATTACTTATCTTCATTTTATCATCTTATGGTTACTAAAATATGACTTACCTGTCAGAATCTGAAAGAAAGATAAAAAAGATAAAATTAGATATACTAAAGAGAGAAACGGAGAAATTAATACTTGAGTAACAATAGCAATGCGAAAATGTAATGATACGTAATGAATTAAGGATTTCCGCATATCAAATTATATATTGCAGTACAAACATAGTAATACCAAATTCATTATGGAATGATCAAACTGCAAAGGAACGCATATGTATTTCGAAAATGAGAAGTTTAAGCATCACTTGTTGTTTTTTTTTTCATTATAGCACTTGACTTGCATTTAAAGTATTTCGGTAATTTATACCCAATATGACGATTTCAATGAATTGATAAACACACTACACATTTAAAACAACTTCTATACACTTACCGCTGTGATAATCTTCGGCTTCCCCGTACCCAATAACATTTCCCTGGGCATCTCTTATTTTCTTCTTTCTTTTAACAGTCCTAGTTCCACCTTCACTGACTTCACTAAAATAGCTATGTGCACTATCAGGGCCGTGTTTCTCTTTCCTCTTTTTCTTTTTCCGGTCTGCAAGAGCGCCACCTTCTTTCAAGCTGTCGGCACTATGATACGATTCACTGTCACTGTATGTACCGTCTGCTCGTTTCTTTTTACGTCGCACGTGCCTCGTACCACCTTCACTAGTGACACTATAATAACTGTGGGCACTTCCTTCATGTTTACGCTCTCGTCGTCTGCGTCGTCTCCTTGCAGCACCCTCTGGATCCTGGTCGCTATGATACGACTCTGGGTCACTGTATGTTCCGTCTGCGCGTTTCCTCCTTCGAACAACATGCCTTGTACCACCAGCACTTCTTGTACTTTTGTAACTGTATTCACTGTCGCTATCTGGATCACGCTTTCCCTGTTTACGTGCACGTCTTTCCTCTGCCGTCTCTTCTTCGTCAACGCCATCAATTCCTTTACCTTTGCCTTTCTTACCCTTTTTACCTTTTTGCATTGATGCAAAACCGCTATCAGCATCCGATTCTTGAACACCAATTTTTCTGTAAATATAGATAAATATATTTTAATTAAAACCCATCTTTCCACATATTCACAAAGTATATCTGTATTATGCTTATAAATATCACATACTATGTGATATACGACATTGGTCAGTCTTCCTCAATGTTATATACGTTTGATCAGGTTTGGTTTGCAATTTCTGTCAGTTTACAATGTTAGTCAAGAATCTCTTTGATGCATACAATTAAGGCAATATAAGTGTCTAGTTTTTATTATTTTGTATAAATTGAAAGCTTAGTTGTGTCCAGTTGGATTCATATTGACCGACTTATTAGATGATAGAATTTTCAGACTATTTTTAAATCAATATCAAGAATAATACTAGCTCGCAACATTCCAATTATTACAACTCTCCCCGTTAATTATTTTGAAAATGAATAAAAAACGTAGTCACTTGTTTTGTAATTTTACTCACTTTTTATACTTTTTCCCTGTCAGTGGGTCAACAACAACTTCATAGACAGTGCCATCTTTCCCAACAATTCGCTGTCCAGCTTTTGCTAAAATATACAAAAAAATGCCCTTGTAAGAATCTGTGGAACTTGAATTGTCGTGTACGCGAATTGCGAATAGTGTGTTGGCTTTAAATATTGCCGAAATGAAAGTACCTTTTATTCAGCTACCATTTTCATGTTTTTATTTGGAAGGGTTTTTTTTCAGGAATAAATGGAATATATATGCGATTCTGAAATCAAATGCAAACACACCGGCCTATGTCCAAACCACAATCTAATATTTATGCAAAAATGGCATATTACTTATTAGAATAAAAATTAAGAAAACGCATGTATTTTAAGCCTTTGAACAATCAACAAACTTTGTACAACTGTGGGTGGGCGGAACATTTGGGATACAAAACCGTTGATGCTCAGAGGACTTTTGTAAATGATAGTTGACACTCATTAATCATTGTATTTAATATTCTTAGTTATGTACAACAAAATAAAATCAGCTGAGGAAGAAAAATATATACAGAAGATGTCTAGTTACCTATTTTTACTGTCCTCGCAATCAAAAAGACAGTTGGCAAAAGCGCATTGCGGTACAACAATGCCATGTGTCTTTTTGTCTTTTGTTTATTTCTTCGGTAAAAAGAACATGGCGTACTATAACAATGGTCAAGAACAAGTGTATATCTCAAAGTTATCATATTATAATTGAACATCGGTTTGATCTGTCTTACCTTGTTGAAATTCGGGATCATCTGATGCACCAGAATACACAGTGGACGCCTTTTCCCAATCCTCAATCACCTCACCCTTTTCTAAGTGAATAAATTTCTTTAAGAAATCTGGATTTCCACCTGATTCCATAAATTGTTTATATTCTTCCTCAGTCAACATGACCTGTTTTTCTATCATACGACCACTCTTTGTTCGTACATATGTTTTTACAACCTTCATCGGTGTAGGATCGGCCTTTTTCCAGCTTTCAATAACACCATCCTCGTCTTTCATATATTTCTTCAACACCTCATTCGGATCGCCTCCTCCTTTTGTGATTTTATCATAATCGTCGGCAGAGACGTATATTGTCTTTTCAATAAGTCTACCACTCTTAGTCCTAACCATTGTTTTGATGGCTTTCATTGGTTCAGCACTTTGCCATGATTCTAGTTTTTGACCCTCCTCCAGAGAGATATATTTCTTTAAAATTTCATTCGGATCTTTTCCTTCTTTGATCATCGCATCATAGTCCTCTTGGGAGATCATAATTGTTTTTTCAATCATTCTACCACTTTTTGTTCTAACATAAGTTTTGATCGTTTTCATTTTTGCTTCCTCCCAACCTTCGATTGTCTCCCCTTCTTTGGCGTACTTTTTCAATAGAGATTTGGCGTCCTTTTTACCCGTTGTTATGGCGTCGTAATCCTCCTTAGAAACGTACACAACTTTTTCAATAAGACGTCCACTTTTTGTCCTGACCATTGTCTTAATGGCCTTGACCTCTTCTTTATCCCATTTTTCTAGCCCCTTAGCTTCGTCCTTTGTCAAATATTTCTTTAGAATGTCTTCCACATTTTTGCCTTGTTGGAACGCCTCATAATCTTCCTCTGACAGAAACACAATCTTCTCAATAAGCCTTCCACTTTTTGTTCTTATATACGTCTTGATAGCCTTGACCGCTGTAAAATAACGAACATATTTTTAAACGATAGCTGAGAAACATTATACTTGAACCAAACTCAAATGCAATTAAGACACAGCTAATAACAATAGACATAAAACACAAATAATGAGACCTCTGATTATAAACACTGGCTATAATGATGTGTATTTGTTCGGTTAAGATACTGGATCAAACTACCTCACTTATTGAACAACAAGTTGTCCTTAAAATCTTGCTCATCAGTTATTATTCAGAAATGGATTATACAGTCCAACTGCCTTAAAGGCCACCTCTATGCAAGGGTCACCTCCTTATAAAGACCAATAGAATTGTATCCCAATTGTTCTTTATTGTTCATATTGTTCTTTATTCATAATAATTTAACTTGTATATAAAGGTCACCTGTTCATAAAGGCCACTTTTACTAGTTCCCTTGAGTGGCCTTTACAGGCAGGGGTGACTGTATATTGATACATAATTGCATGTTGAGGGCAATGTTAAAAGTGCACCTTATAGATAGACTACAGACCTGTCGAAAGTTTAGTAACGCTGAGCTTAAGCAAATGAGTTGAAAATCGGCTGCCGAGTGGCCAAAACATAGAAAGCTTGTGGTCGGAAAGCTCCCGAGATAGACAGCAGCTTGTAAGAATCTGATGAGATATTGCTACCAAAAGAGAGTTGTCGATTCGGTACTAATTCGTTAGCTGGGTGTTAAACTTTTGACAGGTCCTTTCTGTATGTTTCCTCGATATTGCTAATGAAAACAATTACAATCTCTATTATTATGCCTAATAAATGAAAAATAGTTTGAATTCTAGTTTTAAATTTTATTGCATTGATTGATTTTAATTTTACTTACTTTTTTCTCTGATAGCTTCCAGTCTTTGTTTCATAATAAGTTCCCGTTGTCTCTGAAAAAGACACCGATATATTTTTTTCAATCTATGAGACATTCTGATATACCTGATATACCACAAAAATGTACATGTGGTGCACGTGAGAGTTGTTTATTTGGTATGCAAATGCGTTTGCTTATTTTTATTTAAATTGATTTATAATTATTGCTTTATTTGAAAAATGTTCATTTGCGAATATAAGTAAAGAGATTCTTACTTTAAAAATATTTCAGTGTGTGTGTGTGTGTGTGTGTGTGTGTGTGTGTGTGTGTGTGTGTGTGTGTCGTTAGGTGACTGATTTAAATTAATCATTGGTACATCAAATGATGTTCAGGTCGATAACATTAATCAATTCCCTAAAACATTTTTATTCCAGTAACAATGGCATAGACCATGTAGTCTTTCATCATGTCGATGTGTTTCAATTTTTAACATTGTTTTAATTAACCTTTAGCTTATTATACCCCGCAAACAGTTTGAGCGAGTGTATAGGAATCACCATGTCTGGCTGTCCGTCTGTCTGTGTAAAATCGTGTCATATCTCATAATAGCTTTAAACGACTGCCATAAAACTTCACATGAATAATCTTCATGGCCCAAGGGTGTCATGATCTTGAACCAATGTCATATCGGAAACGTCAAGGTCGCGGAAAAACATTAAGCCCTTGTAGATGCCGCAGTGGGCAGTTCTAGTTTTTCTTTAAGATGTTAACCTTCAATTTAACTAAATGTTTCAACACATGTACAGTGCAGATTCTTACCTGTAGTTCTAACTCCTCCAGCAGACATTTCACATACCAGTAACCATGACGATATCCTCCGCCAATACGGATATACTTGTGCTGAAAAGTACAAATAAACACATGAAAATCTTATAATTTTTGTTCAACATCCGCGTAATATCTTCAAAAAATTAAAATGAAAATAATTACAGCAGTCTCGTAAAGCGTGACACAGTGTCTGTGATTGTTATAATAGCGAGATTGGAAAACTGAAAGAGAATGCGTACCCTTCAAACTTTTCGTGAAATGTTATAATATCAATTTTTATGCATATTTCAATTAGATTTGTTTTTTAATTATCATATGACATAAATTCTTCTTAACCATGATTATTAATTTAGTTTTTGAAATTGACACTAAAACTGTGTTGCTTTAGTGATCCATGGCACACACTATCAATAAAGTCTGTGGAGTTTTTTGTTTTTCCCACTTTTCTTGCATTTCAGAATAAGTACAAACGTCAATTAGAGTTTTGCAAAGTGCAGGATGTGTTAAAATAAAAAAATTAAAAGTTTTATTTACTCTAAAATCAAACCATCCTTAATTTTATACAAAAGTCATTTTGTATATATACCTTTAGGGAACTTGAAGTAGTTCATTAAAGACACCTGATTATGAACGTATCAGGTATAGTATCAAAGAGAAATAATTAAAAAATAACATAGGATAAAGTCACTGAGGACAGTAATAGCTTTTTAGATACAAACACGGTCATTTACGCTATATTCTACTTGTAATCTGTCGAATATCATAGCCTATTGGCGATATATTGATTCCTAGGGAATGATATATCAAAAAGGTGGACATAGATACTAATCAATTTCGATGTTTTATATAGTAAATATTAAACACATCGTGTTAGTAAATGTATAGAAATGATTTAATTTATATAAACAAGTTTGTTTATAATGGTATTGGATTATAAAACATTACATTTAATCCTATCAGCATTTACAAAACACGAGTGGCCTTAAGTGTTAGAATTATTTCTGATAAATATTGATTTTGATTCCTGTGTTGGTGTAAACAATGTTAAACACATCTACAATACAGTCCTGTCTAAAGTTTAACACCGAGTTTAATACGAAAAAAGGTATCGAAACTCGGATGTCGAGTGGTCGAAATATAGCTATCTAGAGGCTGAATAGCCCCACTCCTCTCGGCAGACTTTGGAATAGAAAACAGAAAAGAATATCCCACAAATAACATGACCTGCTCCGTCCCTAGATAGAATATTGGCGCTGTATGAAAATTAGCTACGTAGAGAAGTATGATTGAAACCTGGACAGATTTTATAGGTACTGTCACCAGACTCTGGCAGAGACTAACACAATCATACATTGTGTATACAAGAAGTTTATATGACTCATTACCAAGACGGTTGAGACGTTATACTCAACAAAAAGTGAGTAAATGATCCTAATATGTCACCGGTTATCAATTTTGTGCCAGCATAATGACGTCGGTCATCTCTATTGCAATACTTATGACACGTCACTGTAGATAACAGCTACTGAAAAGTGCCCAAGTTATAACTAACAAAGTGGTGAGATGAGCTGTCGCTACGTCACAAAGTCGTTACTGTCGTTGTTAACTTAGTGTTAAACTTTTGACAGGCCTGTATTCTAGTTTGATGTAGTATCTTTTATAAAGACTAACATTATCTGATGAATTAAAATGACACTTGATACTTATATCAGAATACCATTGCCATTCAAATTGCCTAAACAGTATCGAAGGCTTTCAAGAAATCGATAAAACGTGTTTGATTTGAGAAAAAGGAAGATAGAGAGAATGGCACTTATGAACTGAAGTACAGATCAAAACCCAGGTATACTGGGTCCTAGTGCTGGTATAATGTCGAACTTTTTTTTAAGAAATTGAGAAATCTTAATCTGAGAGAGAGAGAGAGAGAGAGAGAGAGAGAGAGAGAGCTGCACTCTGATCTAGAGAACCCTTAGGAGTGGAGTAATGGGGCTAACGCCTTTACCCCCCAATCAAGATTCTTTCATTTAATTTATATCATGGCGGTCGGTTCTGGGATGGTGGAAGAAACAGAAGTGCGCGGAGAAGCTCGAAAAGCGAACTGATTAACTTTTTCACACTAAGATCTGCCTCGAGCGGATTTGAACCTAGGCGGTGGAAGGCGCTGTAATCCAAACACCCATCTGGAACAAGTAAACAGGGTTCTAGTTCGACTGTTTATTAGCAACTTGTAAATATTTGTCAAAAAATAGAAAGATGATTTTTTAATACAAAACCGTTGAACAAATGAAAATTTTAGTCTAATGTTTAAATTGTCGTGTATTATGTAATAATTTATGTATTTTAGAATCCCTCATGTTCAAGGATGTCTTTAGTAAGAAATTTGATTAAAGATAATATTATATAATTAAATGATCATTTATAGATCTACTTTTACACACTTTTTTAAACTGTTTCACACACCAATGTGAAGATGTTATCTAGCACGTGTGATATAATCGAATACAGTTGCACTGATTAACCGATTAAATGTATTTACCACTTTTTAAGTTATGTTTGTATTTCAATCAATAGACGTAAAGTCACCAGGAAAACTCCGTAAACCTCCAACTAAGATAGGATTGGTTCCCGAGTGGTCTAAAGCGCGCTTAGGGACCACACAGCTTCTTACTAGCTATGCTCAAATCCCACTTCGGACAAACTTTAGGGTGAGAAAGTGTTTTAAGTTTGCGAGACAAAGGACACTTATTTTCTCCGGGTGTTTCGGTTTCGTCCATCATCCAAAAACTGACCGTTTTGATAAAAGTGAATTGCATGATGCGTAAAACTTCATTTCTCCAATCATTCGGAAAAAGGGGAGAGAAAAAGACACAAGGTTTTGGCATATTGCAATGCATTCACGGGCATGTCTACGTATGCCATGACATATCGTTTAGACGAATTAAACCACCGAAACATCAAAAAACCTAAACTTTATACTAATTTTATTCAACAGACCCGATAAAACATTATTTTAATTCTATATTACAAGCCCAATAATGAGTTATCATATAACCACGAAACCGCAATTTTAACCGTTTGATCAAAGTTACACCATTTTATGAACTATTTTCTCTATTAAATCTCAACGATCAATTAGAACTCTAACCTTGGTGTGTTAAAACCCTTAAAATCAATTAAACTACAGATTTAGCGTTTTCGATCTATATATAGACACGAGGAAACAATAAGTCCACATCTCCAATTCACCGCACCTTAATCTTTAACTTCAGCTCTTGATGACTTTTAATTCCTTTATAGTCCACTTTAATTACTTTTTTAATCCTGAATTTTCAGATTTAATAATTTTTGTTTAAACAAACATGGAAGGTTGTTAAGTGATTTTGTGAATATCAATCGTTTGAAGTAGTAAGGAGAAATATATGTAAAATGAATGTACTCCGTAACATCGGTGTTAGGTACTTGTGTCCCACAGACCCGGGTCTACTGAATCTCGACACATCCAACGAACCTGTGTCAAGAATAGGGACAGATGTAAAACTGACTCTATCTCTGCGTATTCTTAATGGTTTGATAAATATGTTAAATGTCATGTTAGATAAAGAAGCATTTCTTTCAAGAGAACAAGCTAACTATTTCCCTGGTTCATGAAAAACAAAGCTCTGTTCTCACACATTGTTGCTTTTCTTTTCTGAAATACGTGTCCCATGTCCCGTTCATTCTTAACTTTGATTTTACATGCGGCTACATCTGTAGTTGCCAGATAGAAGGTGCTTACCCTTCTGGAGCACCCGGCCTCACTTCCCTTTTGCAAGATCGCATGTTTAATTAACTTAACTTGCCATTTTCAAATTTTTTACATTGCCTTTTTCGATTTTGATTTGAGACTGACCGATAATTTTTGCTCGATATTGTACTCTTCGTAGACTCTGTCAAAATCACAAATTCCATAACCACTGACCTTAATATCATGTGACGTATAAGTCTTATTACAAACGTTTTGTTGTCGCTTACTTATGTTGTTTTGATGGCTAATGCTTCGTAGTTTGTTCAATTATTACAGCCAGTTTTCAGTTTTTGCTTTTCTTTTGGGATTGTGATTTGAACATGGGCCGGTTTAGCTATAATTCATTATTTCAACATGTTTTCAACATTTTCATTTCACTTTTGATCAATACTTACCGATTCACATTTTTTGTGTGGAACTTTTAACAAGCATTTCAGACAATCCTCTGTAGCTGTCTGCAATAACAAAAAAAAATATTTGTAAGCTTTCATGTTTATATGCTTCTTCACTATTTAATTTTGGATTTTAAAGGTTATATTCATATATTCAAAACCTTAAAAAAAGTTTTGTTGATGTCATCACAATTTTGTTGATAAGTATGATGACTCTGTATCCTAAATTATCCTGGATATATTTGACGTCCCATAATTCCATATTCCTTTCATTGTCAATTTCACACGTGGCGGGTTTAGTTGGCTAGATAAAAGGCGCTTACCCTTCCGGAGCACCTGGCCTCACATCCTTATTGAAAGTCCACGTGTTTAACCTAATTTGCCGGTTTTTGTTTGGTGTTTATTTATTTATTTATTTATTTATTTATTTTTATTTTTTTCTTTGCTTTTTTAATTCGATCATGGAACGGTTAATGTGTGTGGTATTAAAATTCAAATATAAATTTCCTTAATGACCCTAAAACACTAATTGAAAAACAATATGGCATCATTCACTCAATGATTTGCATTTTTATTTCAGTTTTGCAATAAAAAATCCTAATTTTCGGTGTTAAATTTCATATATCATCAAAATTAATTTATAAATGAAGGGCGTAGAATTTTAAAAAATCGTTTTCAGTCAAATATGAAATTGAAATGTACTTGAAGAGTTCATTACATTGTTTCAAATTTCACCTCCAATAAATATTGTTGACTAGTACACGATAGTTAATTGCCTTGTTAATTTGATCCCTATCTTAAATCAAATATTCCAAAAACTGACAATTCCAAAACTTTTAGACTTTAAAAAGATTTTGTTGTGCAATAAAATATTTCTGACTTTGGGTTACGGTACAGACCTGTATAAAGTTTAACAATAAACTAACGAATAAGTACCGATATTCCGCTCCTCGATAGCTATATCTCGACAGTTTTATGTCAGTTACTATCTATCTTACGGCAATTTTCTGTCACTGCGGTAGTTCAGTTGGTAAAGTGTTCGCTCCGTAAGTAGAAGGTCGTGGGTTCGAACCCCGACCGGGTCTGATCCAAAACTTGAAAGTGGGTAGTGACTGGTCTTTCGCCAAGCATGAAAGTCACGGTTCTTTCGAATGGAAACTTAAAATAAACGAGGTCCAGTGTCACAGTAGGCGTTGCCATAATGCCATCAGCGCAACGCACAGTCAAAATTCTGCACCTTCGCCCATAACTGGCGACGTCTCGTTATAAGAAAAAAATATTTTTTACATTGTTCAATTTCTCAACTCCACTTTGTCACTAGATATTCTTATCTCAGCCACCTGTCAGTCAAGATTCGACACCTTTCCGTTAGCCAAGTGTTAAACTTTAGACAGGTATGTAATGTACTTTGTTAATTTGATCCCTATCTGATATAGATCAAATTTTCCAAAATTGGCAATGCCAAAACTTTTCAGAACTTAAAATGTCATGTTGTGTAATAAACCATTTTTTGACCTTAAGTTACTTTCTTTACATTGATGAAATCTTATACAGGTTTTTCTTAAAGTTTGAATAACACGCATGATAAAATGTTACAAGTAAAAAGGCTTTTAATTATTTAATTTTTTAAAAACTTTTATTTAGAGGCATATCGTCTTTCTCGCGTCCTTGTTCACAAAATAGATTACAATAAGACTGGTAAAATGAGCAGGTAGCCATATGATATGAAATTAATTAAGTTTGTATAAAAATTCAGGTGTTGTTTATATACAGACACTTTGAGTAGATGTCTCTACTCATGTTAAATATTTCAGAAACAATGGCGCGAGAACTTCTTAAAGATCAAAAATGAGGTTTGATAACAATTCAATATTGTATCAATTTCATTTTTAGATTTTTAGATTTGTCAAACAATTGCAAGAAAATTTCTTAAAGGTTTGATGTTATATGGAAACTTTAACAATTTTATATTGTATCAATTTCGTTTTTGAAAATTGAAGTGCACTTCTGACAGAAATTGAAATGCACCCTTCAGTCAAATTGGTTGTTAAATTGGGATATTTAAGAAATATAAGATCGCCTTGAACTCTGTAATGAAATCTGATTGTAACTAGTTTTTGGTATTATTTCTTTATTCTTTAGAAAAGGAACTAAGAATATGTCTAATTCATTCGTTTTGTATGTCTCTGTATCCAAAATTATTTTGGATATATCATATATCTGGCGTCTCATGGATCAATGTTTCCTTTCATTCTCCATTTTGATAACGCACGTGGAGGGTAGAGCTATCTATACAGAATGTGCTCACTCTTCCGGAGCACCTAGCCTCACTTTCCGGTGAAAGTTTACGTATTTAGGTTTATTTGCAAGTTTTCAAAGTTTTTACCTTGCTTTTGGGGTTTTGATTGAACATGGATTGGTATGTTTGTGTTTATTTTGATGTGTTTTATGATATATAATAATGAGTATTTTATTATAGTGTCACAAGTCATATAAACATAAAATAAATACAGTGTGTACAATCAGTATAAAATATATGACATCTAGCCTTAAAAGACTTATGAGACACTTTTGAATATATATACACGTGTTAAGACATATTTATATTTTAATGTCAAGATATATATACACATATACACATATTTACCACTGGTTGTTTTAGCTATTGTCAATTATGTATACGTTTTAGCTATATATAAATTGTATAAGTAGTATACCTTTGGTAAAAATGGGGAGCTTGCACTAAGCCTGGAACCAATATAATCCGAGGTCCGCCTGTACCTTGCGGAATACCGGGAACGAACATCATTGTTGGAGTAGGAAGGTAGACTCTAAAAAAAGAAAATACAAAATATTAAAGAGCGTTATATCTCGATATAAAACGTTTAAAATACTAACGCTGTGAAAAAACATAACAGAGTTTGCAAAATTTCGTTTAGAATCCTTGATTTTGTTCCCGGGTCATTTTTTTCTGGCGACAAGCGGTTACGAATGACACCTGTTTTTTGTATCCGGAAATTGCATATTCACGCCGGTCACGTGATCATGACGAGGCATATAGATATATAAAAAGCAGCTTTTCCATAATGTTTTTGGTCTTTTTTTTGACAATACAACATATTATATTATATTTTTATTTTGATGCCTGAATTCCACTATCATATGACCGACTTAAGATCTCTTCTGATAGTTTGAGGCTGCTCGTATATCCTAAATAAAGATATTGAAATTTTTTGCCATGCATAAATTGAAGAATTTTGTATGTTTTCACGGTGAGAAACCCTGAGCAAAAAGTGCAATTTATCGACACATTAATGTGCAAGCTACAATAATAAAAGACCATTAACGTTATACGGAAGGTAAATAAAATATGAAACGTGGGTTAAAGAAAATAACTATTGTCATCAGAGAGAGAGAGAGAGAGAGAGAGAGAGAGAGAGAGAGATTGATTCTCGATTGTTTTGTGAGAGAGAGAGAGAGAGAGAGACAGAGAGAGAGACAGAGCGAAAGAGAGGAGATTTATTCTTTTATTGCTTTGTGTGTTAGAGAGAGAGAGAGATTTATTCTGTGATTGTTTTGTGTGTGTTAGAGATTGTGTGTGAGAGAGAGGGGGGGAAGAGGAGAGAGAGAGGAGAAAATCTTTTATTCTTTTGCGTGTGTTTAAAATTACGTGTGAACTTAATAATTCACGATTGACAGAGATGTTATGCAAATAAACATGTTCCTGTTAATTGTGAATTAAATTTTTATAAGAATCAATACATTTCAATAAATATACATTGTCATTAAAACATGTTACAGCGAGTTCTCTCGCTCTTTTGTCAAGAATCATTCGAGAATCTAATTTCGGCACAGCTTTAATTTGATATGATGAAGTTATGCCATAAATCTAAAAGTTAATTTAAATAATGTGAAAAAATATTCAAATTTCAAATAGGAACTTAAAACATTATTTTAGTACACAGAATAGACAGAGTCATTTGAAATACAAAGACATTTCTAAAATAGTGCTACATTATGCGTAGAGTTTGTAGTTCAATTCTAGCTCCTTTGACATGGTACGCGATGTAGAAAATTAAAAAAAAACTGTAAATCCCGAGCAAACGTGGCAATGCAAAAAGCGAAGGCAAAAGGACAAAGAGTTGATAATTTAGTGTTAATTGAACACAGGACCACAATTAGATTTTTTTCTTGCACAATGTAATGTTTAATCTTTCACATAACAGATGTCCCGACAGTTCTACCGTTTCTTCTTACAAAGAATATACACTACCCCGTGTTCGACAGCGCAACGACGGCTTGTAAATTAACAACAACAGTATATTTTTATATTTTTTGAAACATTTCCATTGGTCTTATGTGTCTTACATAGCCACAATTACAAATTTACAGAAACGAAATGATACATGTATGTATTTAAAATCTCCTCTAATTTTAAAACATAATTCTATAATTAAAATTTTATCTTAATTTTTTAGTTTAGTAGTTTAGTCTTCTTTGGATTGTGTCTACATCGTAACTTTAGCTATTTTACTGTCCATCCAAACTTAGTAGCCAACCGTTCAAATCTCTCTCTCTCTCTCTCTCTCTCTCTCTCTCCTCTCTCTCTCTCTCTCTCTCTCTGCGAATTTTGTTTACAATAAATAATTACGGATATATACTACACATAATTACAAAACTTGCCTGATTTCCATTTATTATTTCGATTGCAGCCAACGCCAAATATACTTTATCTCGGTTACCCCAAATAGGGGCTGATGTACCAGCCCTTTCTTGACAACGCGGTACTATTCCATTCTGACTAGAAAGGCTATTCCTTCTTGAGAACGCACATGGCGACGGTTCTCTACTTGACGCGGCTGACACAGACATATCTCAATAAAAATGAATCTTAATATTGTTTTTTCACAGATACACTGGGAAAATATTATATTAATCCGTCTCTTAGTTGAATTAATCCTGATTCCCAGTTTTTATCTACATCCATATTGTTTTTTTCTATCCCGACTACATCGTTCCCTCAATCGATAAAATATGTATATGAAAAATATTACCCGCACTTTTGTTGATATATATAAATCACATATTTTTAGTTGTACATTTCAATTTTAAAAAAATCACGTGTATGCCTTGTTTATTTCAAATTTTTAATTCCAGTCTTTTCCAGTCAACAGTGCCCTCTTATTACGCATGATCAAATTAAATACATGCTAGCCATTGTCATCGCTCTATAAAACATATTCTTATTAAATTCAGTATCAAAACAAACAAAAAATCGGTTCAGAAATCGTGTATTAATCCGTAACTCACGCGTCTATCTGTATATAAGGTCGGGTATGTGTATTGGTAACATTGAAATATATATTTTAAAGCTTTGAATATAGTCGATCTACATGTATATAACACAGGTCTGTCGAATGTTCAACAATGAGCTAACGAAAATAATTCGAAGCTCGGATGTCGACGGTTTCCGAGATATGGATAGCTAGTGGCAGAAATTAAAAGCTGCTGAGAGACAGCTACCAGCTGCCGAAAAGTTATCGAGATATAGCAATCGAGTGATCGAGATTTGGCATATATTCCTTAGCTTTCTGTTAGTTTTTAGACAGATCTGTACTGACTGTCCATAATGAATAGAACTTGTATAATATTCCTTTCACAAAAAAATCCAAACGCTAAGTTCACAAACTTAAAAGTCGGTAACGTAGCGTTAAATGGATTTTTTTTTAAATTATTTTTTTTATTTTGCAGTGTCTTTCTATTTTTTAAAATAAAAATTTCAATAGATAATTTGTATAATGTAAGTTTGATTTAATCAAAGTGTTATTAGTTTATTTACAATTTTTCAACTTGTTATTACCGTATTGCCATTTGAATAAAAATTACGTTCTTAGGACTGAGCGTAGCAACTACTGTCCTTAACCATTCAGTTAAAAGGGCGAAAATAAGTATTTAAAATTGTGAAAAAAGTATTTAAAATGGCGATTAACGGTCCAATTTATTTTAAATCCTTATCTTTTTTATTTAATCTTAATAGTTACGTTATAAATTTTATATTAGTTAATCAAAAAAAATGAATTTGTATAGACAAGCTTCAAAATTACAACTAACTGAATAAAATGTAAACAGTTATAGTACTTGGCCGAGTAATCAGGGGCATTAAAAACATGCTCTCCACAAACCTTACAATATACATGTGTACGTCTTATAGGTCAACTAAGAGAACCAAAGTTTATTTATTTATTTATTTATTTATTTATTTATTTATTTATTTATTTATTTATTGCAGTATGTTATATTCAGAGGGTTGGTTTATGTACACATTTCTTATTATGTTTATTGGAATAATACTGTTTAAGCTAGCCATTTAAAGTCTCTATAGTTTAAGTGTTCATCTTGTGTTATCTATTTTTTCTTTACTATTGGCTAGTACACATGTACTCAAAATTTTATATTCAATGTTAATGTAGTTGTTGAGTTTGTAGCGCCCCATTCTACAAGATTCTAAGGGATCTGTCAATATTGGGACCTTACTAATTGTATTGCTACCAAATCCCCAAGATACTCATCATTACAAGGTGTCGTTTTCAAGGTATTTTAAGTTTATGGCAAGGGTATCTACATTCTTGTTTTAATGAAAATTTTTATTTGTCATACAATAAATGTTTGGCAAAATTTGACTGAAATCTTTAGTTAAGAAATGAACAGACGTGAAAACGATCGAATAGTTATTAGTAGTAAGTTTATTAAATTTTGCTTTGCACTGAGAAATGCCGTTGAGCAACTCAATATTTAGTACACCATATATCTATATAATAGGGACTTCAATATTAATTCATTCTTACCCACCTTGTAATTTAAAAATCTAAAAAAAATATTGTCAAAGGAATTTTTAACTGATGTTTTGACACGACAATAATACTAATAGGTTAAAGTGAAAGTAATAATATATACCGTGTATTTGTAAATATACATAAGATACAGACCTGTCGAAAGTTTAAAACTGAGCTAACGAAACGACGTCGAAGCTGGTTGCCGAGATGTGGATAGCTAGATGCCGAAAAGTTGCTGGGAAATAGATACCAGCTGCTAAAATGCTGTAGAGATATCATATAACTTACGAGGGGGATTTAGGATTCGGCATAAATTCGTTAGATTAATGTTAAACTTTTCGGCAGGTCTGTACTGTACAAATCAATCCATTTCAATCTTTAAATAAGTGAACAAGCCATTCACAGCAAGTGATTGTCATGTTCTCTCTATGTATATAAATGTTATCGGTTTTTACTTTCTTTTGGGTAGTTTAAATACATCATAATGATATCGTACGAAACAGAGCTGATTTCCATCTCATTTGTGGTAAATAAATGTTTAAACCTACATTTATATATAAATTATTTTGACAACTTGATTTATTAAAGTACTAAGAATTTTCACTAATGGAGTTGTACTAAGAGCATATAGTGTCGAGTATGCACCGAAATGAGCGCAAGTGCAAGTGCAAGAAAGTGCAGTGATCATTTGTAAAGGCAGTTTTGTTGGTTGAATGCTGTTTTGCGTTGCATGACATTTTTTCACCTATTCCCAACGGGAAACAATATTTCTCGTATTAATTTACATTATATACCAGTTTAAATTTTACAGCATTAGACATGCCGTTTAGGAATACAATTTGTCATCAGTAGTGCTTGAACCAAAATACTGAAACCTATTTTTCCCTAAATGTTGAAAAGAAACCCAAAGAACCAGAATATATATTACCAAATTTAGCTAAGTAAATACTTTGCATAAGGGAGTGTATTGTAGTTTTTGAGGAATTTCAAATTAAATAGCAGCAAATTTAGACATTAGTATGTAAACACTAGTTCCAGTACTGCAGGAGTTTTCTGCAAGTACATGCATGTTTTGTCTGCATTACACTGGTGTACAGTTCTAGACAGTTCTGTCGGTCTTCAGAGTGCCAACAAACGTGTCCGCACTGTGGCCAAATATCATCAGAGTCTAACCTGTTCAATACAACATTAACGCCTTAACCATTGGACCACTTCAACCTTTTAGAACTGGTTTCATTTGTTTTCAAAATACAATGTGACATTCTAGATAAAATCAGGTCATGGAATGTATCGGTATTGTTTGACTCTATGAGAATCGCATTACATCTCAAGTGGACCCGTATCGTTTTCCAATATTGATTTTAGTCACATAAGATCCGTTTCCGTTAAATTATCAAATACTTGCTAAAATATAGAAGCATTGAAGCAAGTGGATTCTTGTCAGTAGAATTCAATAGATATTGTTTTCAGAAATTCAATAGAATTATGAGAAAAGATAGAAAAGATAATGGAAAATCCTTTCGAATACAAAACCATGGAGCGTAAAGGGCGGAGTTGAATTTAGAATGTCATTTATTGAAATCTAAAAATTGATTATAAATAGATAGTGGAAGATCCGTAAATAGTTTATTGTGTACGTGGATAATGTCTTTGGTTATATTTTTAAAAATAAATAAACAAGAAGATTTTAAACGCAAACATACTAGTCCCTGATTAAATCACAATCTAAAAAAACCTTTGAAATCTGACAAATTAAGTGACTGAAACACTAGAATTTCTAACAAGGAAGTGAGGCGTTCGGGTGCTCCGGAAAAGCACTTCCTACTTAACTGGCATCATTCGTCACTCGTGAAATGAAAAAAGGAGAATGGACGGGACATAGAAGAATGGTAGGTCAAAATTTTAGATACTGAGATCCCATATTTGTCCAACAAGTTAGTTTTGACGAATGTTATAAGGGACTAGGCCAAAATGAAAATACATGTAGCTTAAAACTATCTCAGGTGTGATTGTTCGTCTTGTTTGTGTACACCTATATGACGGTTTGGACATTATATCCAGTTCTCATTCCAAATCTTAAATAGTTTATGATAACAAGGTCTTGTTGTGGTTTTTTTTTTTTTATTTTTTTTTTTTTTTTTTTTTTGCTACTTGTTTGCTGTGTACTTCGGCTATTGACAAATATATGATATTTTAACCTCAACCCTTTTTAATATACCAGAACTGATACCATGTCCATACACCCAAAATTACCCAAATAGAGAAGAACAAGTACGCATATGTGTTTGTTTACTTGTTGACTTCAAACAACTATTTTTATTTTATTTTTAAATAAACATCTAAAAAGCAATTTTTTACATCTGTTATGTAATTATCTGTTTATCTGAATCAAATTTATACAAAATGACTTGTTAAGACAAACAAGTCTTTAGTTCTCAAGAAATATGAATTCCTTCATCAAGGTTTATAGCTGTGTAAACGCCTTGTATTGTTTCGATTTGGTGTGTCTACGGCGACGTAGAAGGGCCAATTTTAAATAAAATAACTCGCGATCGTGCGCACGAGAGAGTTAAATCGTAGTTACGTTTGGAGTAGAACAGAGTAATTGTGTTTCACGATCCAGTCAAGATTGTTTTATTTGTCATGTGCTACTGATGTTTTTTTTATAAAATTATGCATTCAAAAGTAGCACATGGCACATTTATATCGATAGTCAGTTCTGGGATGATGGAGGAAACCGGATTATTGGTAACCAAATTGACAAATTTTCTAACACTAGGTTCAGCCCGATCGGTAAGCACGTACTTTAGACCAATCGACCAACAAAATTCCCTTCAGTACGATCGAGTATTTCGAACGTACGAGATATTCAATTTGGCCCTTTTAGGTCGCCGTAATGTGTCATTATATAAAATTAGTATTATTTATTGTTGTGAACATTCAATAGATTACTACGTCAGAGTCATTATGTCCAATCAATTAGGAATCAGAATACCTTTATCAGTTAGATAGACATAACTAAAACAATGGAGCTCAAATGTTTGACAACAGTCATAAAATAGGAATACATATTACCTAACCCCCACCCCATCTTTAAAAATAAATACGTCAACCATTTTGAAAAATAACAAAGCCACTGTAGGAAGATGAAAAATTTCGATTTATGCTCTTGCATGTATAGTATAATCATAAACGCAACATCCCAGTCAGTCCATGTTCAAATCAAAGATCCCAAAAAAAAGCAAAAACTGGAAAAAATTATAAATTGGCAAAAACACGTGTTTCCGACGTGAAAGTAACTCGGATTTTGGTTTAGTGTTGGTGACCTATATGTTAAAATAGGGTTGCTCATTGAAGAACCGCTGATTATTGCAAAATAAACGGATAGGAAAGTATATTTCGAAGTTACCGCTCCGATGAATATTATTTTGTCATACTGTTTGATGCCCGTTTCAAGCAGGAGGTGATCTAGTTTCATTCAAGATATTTTCATTTATATCAACGTAGTCAGTTCAGGGATGGCTAATGAAACATGAATTCCTGGATAAGAACCACCTATCTTTTGAAAGCAAACTTATACACTTTCCTACACTGGGATTTGTATAACTTATATAGAGTCGTCACCAGCTATTAGTGAAGTGCAAGGATAATATAATTGGGATCTTCATCAAACAAATTTTTACAGGAAGGAAAAAAGGGTATATTTTATCAGAAAAAACAGTGTCCTTGATAATAAATTCAGCTAGAAGCGTGTTTAAAATACATTTATAACTAATCTTTACATGGCAATGTTGTAATTCAAGACATTTGACTTCTATGTATTTTAAAGTCACTAGAATCATCTAATTTGAAATCGATGACTGAAATTTGATTAATAGAATTGTAACGGGATTAAGTTTGTTTCAACCATTAATCTCCAATGACAGGTGTCATATCAAAACAGTAATACTTTGTCAACTTTAACCCTTCTTGACAACGCCGAAGCTTTAGAATCCAAAAGAAAAGATTATTTGCAACCCAAGTAAAGTTTACGACTGTTTATGACATTTCTCGTCCTATTAGAATCTTCTAGAGGTTCCGTGTTAAGATGTTATTTAGAACTTGAACTGTTTACAGAAATAATGATTTAGGAAAATTTATTGCCCTGTTTGGAATCATTTTGAATTTTGAATAGTGAGAGCTTCAACACATATATCTTAATACCTACATGTAAATGAATGGTATTGCACTGAAAAACTGCACCTTTGGGATTTTCAATGTTTGCTCTAGAATTTGTTGGAGAGGACGTTTCCTGGTACATATATATCAGCTACTAAAATGGGATTTTACTAAACACATAGAGAGATTATCCCTAGGCTGTTAAAGGTTTACAAAAAATAAATATTTACGTGATGGCAGGGTTAGGAATATTTGTCTTTAAGATTAAATGTTCTACAGATTTGGCGAGTACTTTGGTGAACTTGCTACTTTTTTTATTTCCTTTGATTCGACCAACATTGCTTTAAAAAGGGTGAATAGGGTTCCCATGTGGCATTTAAAGACCGCAACCTCTGACATCATTACTTATAGTTTGTTTGTTAGTTCGCATGTTAGAAGATTGGTGTATTTCTCTAGGCACTCTGGTTTCCTCTATCGTCTCAAGACTGACAACTCGATATAACGAAAATGATTAGATCTTTAAACACAACGACATCGCTGTAGAAGTTATAATTTGTACTCACTATTTTTATAAACTGATCAAAGATTAATAAATACATATCAGAGTAACCATCAATTTGTTGTTCTCGTTTCCATGACAACATAAAACAACATCATTACTGACTGTTCTTGAAGCAATATTTACTGAGTAACCGTTACTGTTTTTGATTTTAATAAACCTTAAACCCATGGCATGACATTTCAAAAACCATCATTACATATACTATTAATAAAGAAATTGCAATAAAGTACAAAAAAGGAAACTGTTTTCTATCAAAAATCTATAAAACCCTTTTATTACGTGAAAGAACCACGTTGACAATTTACGCCGTCTTAGACTTGATAATGAACTCATACTGTGAGAAATTTCATTTCAGGCGTGTTTGTTCATTTCGGCGTTTACAAATTGCACGCATGTAGACATCGAGTTTTGTCCCATGCAGTTTTCAGAACACATGAAATCAAAATAAAATTTAGAGGTTTTTTATAGGTATGTATCGGAATATCAGATTGAATTGCTGTAGTTTTAAATCGATTTGTAGAAAGCTAATCAGTTTTTTATGTACCGTTATATTACAATCATCAGGTTCTTGCGCAAGATACATGGCAACAAGCGAACATGAAATACTACACCAAATTAGGACTAAGTCATAACAATAATACTTGCTAAAGAGGCTTACTTTATATAAAGAACATATTCTATTTAGACCAGTTTTTCATGTTCTTTTCTCTTCATGTTTCAACAAAAATGAACTTCTCTATATAAAGACCATATGTCTATTAAGACCAGCGTTTTATTTGTCCTTTCGCTAAATATTGCAACCAAAAAGACTATCTGTCTTGAAAGTCCATTTTTCTTGGATCAATTTGTCGGTCTTTAATTATATACAGATTTTGCTATGTATGTCTTAGAAATGTCGTTTTCAACGAATACCCTTTTGTTATCGAGATATCAAATTAAATTCTATAACATTTTCGTTTTGGTTGATTAATTTTGAAAAAAAAAGAAAATAATGTTAGGTCTTAGACATATGTTTTGCAACACATATTGTTTGCGAACTTTTTTATTTTGGCATGGGACCTGCAGAGTGGACACACTATTGCAGTTAGCCCATTAAAACAAATTCAAGGTTAATTCATATTTCACAGACTTGGATTAAGATTTAACAGATTAGAGAATTAATTAAAGTTGATAATCGTATAAGCTTTTTAAGACATTTTTATCCGTGTAAAATACTTCCAATACATGTGCAGCTTATCATAACATATGCGTCTACGGATTAAAATAAATCCTAATTTTAGATTCAAATAGCCAAAAGGTCAGTCATCTATTTATTGATTAATTTCAATCTATTTTAAAATGTTCGATTTTATCCGATAAGTCTGACAGCATCACATCGATCGGACATTAGAAGGGAGAATTTTGAGATTAATATATCATGGTTTAAAGACCTCCCGTTGAGAAAGCTAAATCTCTAAGGAGTTCGTTTGTTTTAAAGTTTTAATCCCATTTGAGACCTGACTTTACTTAGCTATTTCGATTTTCCTTCGTCAAAGATAACATTTGTCATTCTGAGCCAAAACTGAGGTAATTTTATCCCAAGTCAGATCCAAACTTCACATTGCTATTTCGATTTTTTACGTTAAAGTTACATTTGTCAACCTAAACCAAAACCGATGACGTCATTGCGATATTTTATCGTCTGCATGCTCACCTTCCGGCGAGGTTTAATTTTGATAAATCACTGCTGATTGGTTGATGTCAGACTGTTTGATAACAACATAGCAATCAATCTAAAACCTAGTGAAAGATTGCATTTTTAGCATATCAAAATAGATTTTTATTCTACAAATAAATTAATGAATTTACACTCGGTTTAAATAAAGTCAATTCAGCATATTCCTCATTTGTAAATGGTATTGAGCATGACTTCGTTTAAGGATCCGTTGTTATGTTATCTTGGATTCCATTGGTTATTGTCAAGTTCAAGATTATAGATAAAAATGAATTTCTTTTTCTAAAAAGACAAAAAATCAAGCACAAAAATACCAAATTTTCATGTTCAAATTACAATCGTAAATACAAAGTAAAATCTTTTAAAAACTGGCAAATTAAGTTAAACACGTGAACTTCCACCAGGAAAGTAAGACCAGGTGCTCTGGAAGGGTAAGCACCAATAGAAAGTACAACCACGTTTCGGTACTGCATGTATTGTTGCTATTGTTGGAAATAACCAATGCAATCAAGAGCACAAGACAACAAATGGATGAAAAAGAAAATAAGGCAAGAAAATATTGAAGCGACTGATTTAAAAAGATAAAAAACATACAATTGACAATTGTTTTTACAAAACAGTTTCCAGTAGAGGGCTAACCACAGATTATAAATTTCCTCACTAAACGGACACCAAATTCAAAACCGTTGTTTGATAATGTGCCAGGAGGACCAACCACAGATTATTACATACCACATTCTCAGTGGGGATAAATAGTGGTGTGGTTTTAAGTACTTTTGAAAGGTCATACCAACCGAATAAAGTGCATATACAAGTTATGCAAAAACAAGTTCTCAATTTTAATATTTATAACAACGCTCCGAATGTTACCAGATTGCCACGATCGTATATCATTGCTCAAATTTTATTTTGAAAGACGAGCTAGACGTTGCTGGGTATTTTGAAAATTAAGTATTTTAATTAAATATAAAGTTAAGAGGTTTGATTAGATAGCGGAGATATTGAATTCAAATTAGTTAAAATTTTAAATTAGGTTTTAAAATTATTTAAATCGTATTGATCTTCCATGGAATTTTAATTGCAATATACTTATTTACATGTATGTTATATTTTTCTCATTTAACAAAATATATATTGGCCGGTAACTTAATACTTATGTTGTTTTTCAGACTGACATTGTATAGTTTTGAGAATATAATCAAAAATTATTGACCAGATTATTATCGGAATCTTGAACATGGTAAACATGTTACAAACGTGTGCCAATTCTAGTAATTCAGAAAATATGTTTATTTCACAAGAAAACATATTTACGTTACACTTCTTTGGCCCCACCAGGTTGTCCTTTTCATCTGATTATATCCAATCATTGCCAGCGCAATCAGTTTCAATTTTTTTATATTGTGAAATCATTAATTTTAATTTTCGTGGCGTCGTTCGGGTGGGTACTTTGACCTACGAATTTACATGTCGTCGAAATATTATATTACAAACTTATCTTAAACAGAAACCACAAACCGCGAATTTTACTCCCCAAAAATGCATTTGTTCTTGGAACCATCAAAGTTTGATATCATGAAAATAAATGATATTACAGTATGTAGGTGTTGGATATGCATAATTATTTCGGAGTTTTTGCTCACTAACATAACGCGCACGGCTAGGATTGTCTAGTTGTTTACCATGGTTAACTTTAATTAAGCTTTGTGCAACTGGATCCTGTTAAATAGTTTCGGAGAAAACGGTAGCGGACAAAATGATGGCATAAGAAATGGAGTAACGACTTTATGCTATGCCCCCGCCTTCGTTTTGAAGACATAATTAAAGACATTTCATGTAATTCTCAGATTCTTTTATTCGTTGGTGTTTCACTCTTTCTACTTTATCTGATTTGTGTGCTTTATATTCTTACCTTTGTATGCCTCAGAGATGGTAGCCGCATATAAGCTCTAGACCCCCTTGATCCACCGCTGTTACGTGACGTTGATCGAAACACGCAATGATCTGAAAATAAAAGGAAATTTTTCTTTGAAATTAAACATCACATCTAATATACAGTTCAAACGAAGGTTTTTTTTCGCTGAGCTAACGAAATGAAGTCAAAGCTTGGCTGGCTGTCGAGTAACAGAGTTGGTCTAAAAGCTGCCGAGAAATTGATAAGAGCTGTCGAAAAGCTATCGAGATATAGCCAACGACAGTCAAGATGAGCAGCCGATTTGGCAATTAATCTTAAGCTGAGTGTTAAACTTTTGACAGGTCTGTACTGTACAGTACTGCAGGCGTGGATCCATAAGAATTGTCAGTGTCTCCCCACCCCCCCCCCCCCCCCAAACATAGAATCCTGGATCCGCCACTGTACTGTAGTTGAAAAACATGACAAATGGCAATAACAAATGCAACTATGAAACAACTAAATATCAGAACAGATAAGCCACATATGGTAACTTAACATTAGGACTACTACTGTAATGTATAAAACTGCCGTGTACGTGTACGGACACTGGATATATTTTCAAAATGTTATGAAAGGATTTTCTTTGGGCCCTTCGCAATATCCAAGGGAAACGATTAAGAATAAACGGAAGCATAAAACATGGAACACACATTAGGACTTTTACTACAAACACACTTTGACATGCAGATGCTATATAAGATATGCAACACAGACCTGCCGAATGTTTAACGTTAAGTTACGACAAAAGGGGTCGATGCGCGGCTGTCAAGCGGACAAGACGTCGAAAAGACTAACAAGGGTGCGAGATGAGCTGCTTGATTAGGCGCTAATTCGTCGATGTGATGTTAAACTTTCGACAGGTTGCACTGTATCTATAAATTCATGGGCTGTAAATCTGGACCTAGTTGTTCAAAGCCTGATTAGTTTAATCAACGATCAACAAGAAATTAAAAAGGCAATAAAAAATTAAAAAAAAAAATATCAAATTGATAGTTTTATAATGATATGGTTAAGTTTGATGGCATTCTATTTACTTCCAACATTTTCAACTTTAAATTCACAACAAATCTGAAATTATGTGAAATTCCAATTTTGAATAGTCAATCGATTAAACTAATCAAGCTTTGTGCAACTGACCCCAGGTCTGAAAAGTGACATTTTGTTGACAACAAAAACTGACAATGACGACCGTATAACAGCTGTGTCACGGGTATTTTCAGACCAGAGTCCGACCCAAATGGTATCTAGTATTGTGGTACGATTATAGTGTCCTTGACATTTGTGTTTCTTAACACGTGAAACATCTGTTTTGGTACTCTTTGAAGAAATGGAACTAAATTATCGCATTTTCAATATAAAATATTATGAACAGACTTATGTATGAAATATGGGCTTATGAACGGACTCATTTATGAAATATGGGCTTATGAACAGACTCATTTATGAAATATGGACTTATGAACAGACTCATTTACGAAATATGGACTTATGAACAGACTCATTTATGAAATATGGACTTATGAACAGACTCATTTATGAAATATGGACTTATGAACAGACTCATTTATGAAATATGGACTTATGAACAAACTCATTTATGAAATATGGACTTATCCGAATACCACCAACACAGAAGAAGTAAACTTATAAGGCGCGCAATATTAGTCAACACCTAAAGAAAAGAAAACACCATTTTAATGTGACTTGTATGGTCGGGTTTCATTGGTACAAACACTTCATTAGAACCACAAAAGTTGGAAAGTAAAATCTATTCATTTTTAACGGTTTTTATTTTCAATTTGAACTTTATTAGAACCACAAAAGTTGAAAAATAAAATCTATTCATTTTTAACATTTTTCAATTTGAACTTTACTATAACTTTCTTGAATAGAATAAAAATGTTTAAATAATTTTACACATAACTATTTGCCTATTATATCATACAAATTACACTGTATATTAGGGGCCAAAAAACTTCAAAAGACGCGTATACATTTTTTTATTAAAATGTTATTCCATTCAATGAATGTTACAATAACTCAAAAGAAAATAGTCAAAAATATAGAATCTTGAAACAACCCTAATTACACCACGATAAGGTTGACAATCTTTTATTGCATTTGTTATAATAAAAAAAGGACGTAATACGCTTTACGAATTTTTTTAATACTTCAACTTATGCGGGCTGTTAAATCTGAATAAAGAAACGTTTTTATCGCCGCTTTGACAAAATGTGCATTTGTGCAAAACGTATAAGGTTTGAAAAGGAATCCCTGGTTTTAACTGTTAAATACTGGCTCGTAAAGCAAAGATTTTTATAACTGTTTTACAAATCTTGAATAAAAAAAAAGACTAAAACCAAATTGGCTTATGTTACATACTTGTTTTTAAGTACAGTGCAGGTCTGTCGAAAGTTTAACACTTGGCTGACGAAAAGGTGCCGAAGCTTTGGCAGCTCAGTGACCGAGATATGGATAGCTACGACATCAAAACGTTGAAAGTTTAACACTGAGCTGCCGAAAAGGAGCCGAAGCTTTGGCAGCTCAGTGACCGAGATATGGATAGCTACGACACCAAAACGTTGAAAGTTTAACACTGAGCTTACAGAAAGGAGTCGAAGCTTGGCTGCCAAATGTCCGAACTTTGGATAGCTATTGACCAAAAAGCTGCCGAGAGATAGACAGCAGGTGCCGAAAAAATGTCGAGATTTATAGTCGAGATAATCTGCCGATTCGGCACTTACTTGTCAGCTAAGTGTTAAATTTTAGACAGGTCTGTACTGTAGTGACAGAAGAGATGCTGAGAGACAGACAGCCGCTGTCGGATACCTGTTAAGATATAACTAACGATTGACCAAGGTGAACGGTCCATTCGACACTTGTTCGGTGTTAAACTTTCGACAGGCCCGTACTGTATGTAATATTTTTGTATAATTTAAATCCTTGAGTTCTGATAAATTGAATGAACAAATTGTATAGGTATTAATGAAGTATTTTTGAAAGAAAAAAAACTGTTTTTATTTTCAAACTAATAAATTAGATGTTTTACTTAAGTTTATAGTTTGAATTTACATAATAGTTATCGCAATTACTTATCAAAATGGTATGATATTAAACCTAATATTTATTTTGTTAATTATTATTTTTAATTTCTGCTTGTATCACCAAAACAAACAATAATACAAGAAACTGAACTGAAACACACCCTCACTTCACACCTGAATTAGACTGAGCCGCCGTATCGATACATTACAGGCCTGTGGAAAGTTCAACACTGAGTTAACGAAAAGGTAATCGAAGCTAAGTTAACAAGTGGCCAAGATATCTAGCTAGCATCTGTAAAATTACTGCAAGGCATATTACAGATGCTGAAAAGATGGCGACATGGGTAAACGATTGGCCGTGTTGAGACACCAATTGACACCAATTTATTCGTAAGCTAATGTTAAACTTTCCATAAGGGCTGTATTGTATCCTGAAATAAACAAATGGTGTGTTTTACAACGGTTAAACACCATTTGCTTGTTTATTGGAATGGTTTTTTAAGAAATTTTTAGCATTCGTGATTAAGTATCTATTTCAGAACATGTAAAAGTGGTATACTGATCACAATTACGCAATCCAAACTTTAATTATCGCGTTCCCAAAGATGGTCAATTGTGTATATGGTATCCTCCGAGTTGCTTATAAATGCGACTAATTAATGAGTTCATTAATGAAAGCACATATTCATTTAAAAAGTAATAAGTAGAGACGTGCATTCCATTGACATTCACATTGTCCTAAAAGTGGTGAGGGAGAAACTTGATTTCGGGGATGGGTGTAGAACTGCAAGCGTTTCTTTTAATTTCATTATAAATGTATTTAACAATGATATCATGAATAAAATTATAAATTTGTCTTCATAGAACAGAAACTCGAATTAAAAAAAAGACCAAAAACAAAAACAAACAAAAAAAAACCCACTTTTTTAAACCTGAACCATATATAGCATCACCGGAAATGACCGAGTTTGATAGTTGTTTTTTTTTTTAAAATAGGTCGTTTGTTTCCAAAGACATGACCTTTTTTCGGGTAGTCATTCATACAACAAAGTAAGACGGCCACCACGATGATTTATAACTAAATTATGATTGGAGTATTTTAATTAATTATATCGCCTTTATGATCGGGTAATATATGAGATGACATAGATAACCATAGGCAGTAATTAAAATATTAAAATGAGTGTTGAAATAAAATTTATTATAAAGATTCAGTGAGCTATCTGTTTTTTATATAATTCCTCATAAGAATGTTGTGTTATGGGTTTCTTAAAACTCAAGTCACCCGTTTATCCAAACACCCCTTTTATTTTAGAATATAAACACCAACGGCGCCAAAAAGGTAAACGCCAATTTTGCTATATATATATGTGAACAGCAAAGTATGTTCGCAAAGACAATATTTTATCAAACTGTAATAATGACATGAAAATTCAGAAAATTAATTACTTTGTCTAATACAGGATACTCTAAAAGCGTAAACAACATAGAAACCAATAACCTTTTCCAATCATTCTTTGTTGTCTGTTTTATTTTCTTGTAACTATAGTTTGCTTACCCTTCCGTAGCACCCGGCCTCACTTCCCTAGTAGAAAGTTTAAGTTGCCAGTTTCAAAGTTTTAACTTTGCTTTAGGATTGTGATTTGGACATGGATTGGTATGTTTTTGTTTATTAGTATGAGTTATATTTGTATTCTAGGATGTTCCGGTAACTCCCAGCGCTGTGTTAGTACTTGATAAACAGTTGAAAGTGTCAATCAATAACTTTTAAAATAAAAGAAAAAATTGCAACTGGAAATCGTGTACTTGGCAACTACCAACACAACCAAGAACACACTTTGCGAGCAAATGATGAAAGAGCGCCAAACAATACAAAACAACTGGGATAATGTCCAGTGGTGCGGTTATAGTACTATTTTAGGCCCCGTACCTTCCTGTTTATTTTACAACCATTTGGTTCATAAATAAGCACGTCCAAAAATAGAAATGATCCCGATTTTAGTTTTATTTTAATTATAAAATCTGATTTATTCTTTGTCGAAGGTCATTACACATGGCATAAATAGATAGCTCTCCAATACATGGTTACCTTGTGTATGATATATTGGCATATCAACATCACAAACATTAAACATAAAATTAAGTTTGTATTCCCTCTTGACTTATATTATAGAAATAAGGCCTAGGACCTTTATGTCATTTTAAAACACTAAATTTCTAAATTTTCATTTTGTAAAAGGATATCAATAAGACTGATTCACATGAACTTGAACTACCAATTTTGATTAATTTTCAACATAACAACGTTAAACATAAAATTAAGTTCGCATTTCCTATTGACTCATATTTCAGAAATAAGGCCTGTGTATCTTAATGTCATTTTAAAACACTAATATTTTTTTTTATGTAATATCTTCAATATTACAGTTTAACATGAACTTGAACTAACAATTTTGATTAATTTTAAACATCACAAGCATAAAACATAAAATTAAATTTGTATTCCCTTTTGACTTCCATTTCAGAAGTAAGGCTTGGTACCCTTAATGTCATTTTAGCTCTTAATTTCTTATACATTATATATTGGCATAACAACATTACAAACATAAAACATAAAATTAAGTTTGTATTCCCTCTTGACTTATATTTCAGAAATAAGGCCTGGTACCTTTGTGTCATTTTAAAACACTAAATTTCTAAATTTTTATTTTATGTAAAATTTTCAATATTACAGTTTAACATGAACTTGAACTAACAATTTTGATTAATTTTCAACATCACAAGCATAAAACATAAAATTAAGTTTGTTTTCCCTCTTGACTTATATTTCAGAAGTAAGGCCTGGTACCCTTAATGTCATTTTAGCTATTAATTTCTTATACATTATATATTGGCATACCAACATTACAAACACAAAACATAAAATTAAGTTCGCATTCCCTCTTGACTTATATTTCAGAAGCAAGGCCTCAGTGCCTTTATATCATTTTAAAACACAAAATTAAGTTTGTATTTCCTTTTGACTTATATTTCAGAAACAAGGCCTGGTACCTTTTATGTCATTTTAAAACACTTAATTTCAAATTTTTCATTTTATGTAAGATTATCAATATGACTGATTCACATGAACTTGAACTACCAAGATTTTAAACGCCCAATTTCTACATTTTCATTTTATGAAGGATTATCAATATGACTGGTTCACATGAACTTGAACTACCATAATTTTGATTAATTTTTCACCAGTACATGTCCTCGACACCAGGGAAAATCAAACTCTCGACATCTCGGTAAAAGTGGGTACTTGTCATTGATAGTCTTTAAGCAGTTAATCTGTGGCGTGATAAATAAAATACAGGCCTGTCGAAATTTTCGCGGATCACGAAAGTGCAGAATCGGCACCTCATGTTCATCTCAGTCCCTCGTTAGCTATATCTTGACAGATTTTCAGGACCTGGTACATCTATCTCTCGGCAGTTTTTCGGTCACTGGCCATATCTAGGCCATTTGGCAGCAAAGCTTCGACTCTTTGTGTTAAACTTTCGACATGTCTGTACATCGTAAAAAATACAATGTTCCTACTAACAAACTATGTTATTCAAAGGTAATTAATAACACATATCGGTTCCATTATGCATTAACGGATTAGCGGTTATCATAAGGCCATATTTTGAGGTGGATAAGTTTCCTGGCAACAGAGTTCAGGAACACGGCTTCAAACATAAATCGTGTAAATAGAAAGAACTAGGCATTGCGGAACATGACTTCTTATCTCAAAATTAATATAATGATTCATGTAAACAGAAAGAACAAGTTATAAAGTGCGTGTAGATATTCATGGCGTTTTCGAGAAAAAGCAATCCCCACCCCCCTCAGCAGCCCTTAAGCAAATACCAATTTCATGTTTGAATGTTTTGTTCATCACTCTAACATGTGTGACGCCTAGTCCCGAAGGGTATTCAACACCTTTTTGTCATATATTTTTGCTACATGTTTGATGTAAAACATTTTGCATGTATTTCTCTTTTGAGGCAGCTTTTGGAATAGACATACAGCAAGGATCTATATAGACAAATATCGCAAATGAAATATTCATTAATGGATTAGATTAGTGTTGAGGCTTTTACTAACATAACGCAACAGATAAGATTTAGCTTAAAAAGTGAAAAGTCAAAAGCCAAAGGTTATTCTAAATTCTAATATCTGCATTGAATATTTTTAACAAATTTCCTAAGCAATACCTTTACGTTCATGAAAGTGTGGAAACACAGTTTATGCAATTTAAGTGGAGACTTTTTCTTGGGACGCCTTATATAATGTTGAAAGTCCTAAGTGACATACCCTTATGTAAATATTATTGAAATAATTAACTGAAACTCAACACCTGTTTGAAATGAACTACTTTGACATAAAAATAAAGCATTGTCACTCAAGTTTAAATCTTAAAATCAGAACTTAAGACGCAGGTAAAAAAATAGAAAAAGTAACAGGTTCAAAATTGCCTAAGAAATAATGTTTTTTTCAAAAGTTTTACCTTAAAGTCCCAAGTTTTAATTTTGAACATTCTTTTGTAACATACCCGCATATATTACTACGTAAATGTCAAAGTGACGACGGATCTCGGTTCTGTGTTTTGTGTAAAGGCCTTGAATATCAATTTTAAAAGTCAATTTACTGAACAGTAAAATTATTTAATTGCGTGTTACTTAATTACATAACATTGTCACAAAAACATATCAGACACACTTGTATGTTTAAGTATATTTAAGATCTTTGATGAAAAATCATATGTTTGAAAATATGGAGGTTTTTTATTTATTTTAATTAAAGATCTAAAAGCAACATAAATTAAATTAAACTTACAGACAGTTCGATTTAATTCAAATCAAAACTAGATAAATTATATATCAAAACCCTTTAATAAACTGGTAACCTTCAAAATAATTGAGTTTTATATAAAATACGTTCATTTGTAATGAAGAAGGTTGTTTAAAGAGGATAACCTTGCTGTATCCCTGCATGTTGAATCGCTTTTAACTTTAATAACCGTTATCATTTGATAAGATTACATATAATTACAGGTGTAATGGATTTCTTTGAATAATAGATTTCTTCATTATTAATTTTTATTTTTAAAAAAAAATATTTTTCATGATGCGTCTGTTTATTGGTTTTAAAAACATTTTAAAATGTTATTTTTCTGCACGACATATTTTGACAAATTAATGTCTCGGTCGTAATGGACTTGTCAGTCCCTGTCAATTTTTAATGTACTATTAAGTGTTCCCGTTCAATCATGTTAAGCTCATTTTCTTCAGAGAAGATACACTGTCACATTGAAATATTGAAACAAAAACGAATAAATTTTCATTCCAATTAGTTCAATAAAAGCGAAGTTTTACTTCTTAATATAAAACTTGTATGGCATGACGGTTGCCACTGATGTTTCGTTGTCACACTATATATCCAAACTCCTACTCGTGATCATATTAACTAGAACTACCATATATCTCTTCCTTAACTAAGATTTGACTTTGTGATATTGACCTTTAACCTTCAAACCTAAATGTGATATGCTACACGTCGTCTCTTGTAAGTATATGTTTGTAACAAGTTTGATCAAAATCCATCCATAGATGTGAAAGTTGCGGATATATTGGTTAGTAATAACAAGTAATCTGAAGTTGTACTTGGATAATTCAGAATTATAAAGTCCATCGAACAAAGATATAATTGTTGGTAAAATAATACAAAAAACAAACCAAGAAGGCCGCTAAATGTTAAACAACTGATTTAAGATTGACTTAGCACTACAGGTCCCGGTTTCATTTCTTAACTTAAGATTTTCCTTAACTTAAATCTGGCAAATTAAGAACCTTTATAATTGTGTTAATTGTTCAGAAATAAGGAAATTTAAGGTGTCATTTTATAGATTATATCAAGCTTATGACATCTGTGCTTAGTTTTTACAAATATATTTATTTGTAGTTCAAAACAGAGCTTGCCAAAATTTGCTAGATTTAAGTTAAGGAAAATCTTAGTGAAGGAATGATTGTGAAACCGGGGCATGATGAGTAATTTTATTCCGAAACGTCCGTCTAGTGCTGCAAAATTTTAACCCGATTAGTAATAATTAAAACGGACACCAGGCGGAAATGTAAATACTTTATCAGAATGTTTCAACTTCTGAGCATTAACACCCGGTTTATTCATCCAAGCGAACAGTGATCCAACAAAGGTCTTGAGAAATAACATTTTACCCTTCCGAAGCACCCGGTCTCCCTTCTCTGATGGAAGTCACGTGTTTAACGTACTCGCAATTAGCCAGTTTTCAAATTTTGTTTTAGGATTATGATTTGAACATGAATTGGTATATTTGTTTTTGATTGATTCATATTTAATTTAATAACCATAGCATATGTATCATAATTTAAAAAATATACACTTATAATTTATTTTAGGCCTAATGCACAAATTAGAGGCCTCGGTGGCCTAATGGATAAGACATCAGTCTACAAATCCAGGGTCTCTCACCGCTGTGAATTCGAGTACCGCTCAGACCATATGTGGGAAAGTGAATTTTCCTTGCCGTTGGCCTTTACTGGTTTACCTGGTATCAGTATATTGGACTAGGGGAGTTGCACGCTTGTCTACGGCAACATTCAACCAACCAAACTAATGCACAAATCAAAGATGCAGGTAGACGTTACACAAAACACGATTGCTTTAACTGAATTTTACTTATATATCCAGTGTCTGTCTATCTCTGTAAGTGGTATAAATATTATCTCTACGTGTGATATATAAAAACATGCATTTAATTCACTTTTTAGGGTCTTTGGAATGATTTATATTTCAATTTAAGAGCGATAGCTTTAGAAAATAAATGTAATGTGTAAATAAAAATGTTCACTACATTTAACTCTAAAGAAAATCGAGTTAAATAGATGATGGGAAAGTAATGTCGGAATATAAATCAAGTTTAAATTTAATCTACCACAATGATAATTTTTTGCATTTTTATACGTTGAGTACTAATGCTCTTCGTCCAATTCTTATTTCATTTCAAAACATTTTTATCAAAATGAACTCTTGACTTTTAATCAGTGTGATAAATGCATTTTCACTACGCTGAGCATGAAGGGTGTAGGCTGATCGAAACAAGTGCCCGTGCACTACCACTCAGATTGACATTATGGCCTCAAACTTAGGCAGTGGGCGGTGTTGTGATCTGTAATTGGGAGTTTAGGCCACTCATGTATCAAAGCATTGTGTCCAAATCCCACTCGGGCACCCAATTCTATTTAAATATGGAATTTTGGAATAGCATACCATTGGCTACGACAAAACAATTGGAAACACAGTGAAACAAATGAACAAGAAAGAAACGAAACGTAAAACTGACATGCATTGACTCCACTACTGTAATATAAGTGAGTTAGTTGCTTGGTTGAATGATGGTTTACATAACATTAAGAAGTTCATGTGGTGTGTGAGGTTTGTGCAAGTGTTTCTGTTCTGCTTTGTACTAGTGTGCACTTATGTATGGAGTGCTATAGTATATTTGCCCACACATACCAGAAAACCCCGTCTATTGCACCGAGTTTTGAGACCAGCCAGGAATAATCGAACCTACAGCATTGATCATGAGACGCCTTTTGGTTTGAATGCTAGTTAACCCCATACTTGCGTAGCTACTCGAATACCCCGCCAAAATCAAAACGGAGAGTAATAATTTTATATCATATTATGAAAGGCATATTGTGTACAATGTATTTTCTATCTAGATAAGTAGCGTCTCAATGCAGTTTTTTGACAAGTTTGCTTTTCAGATTTTTTTTAAAAAAATAATTATATATGATATTAAACATACAGTACGCTGTGTTATAAAAATGTTCTTTTCAAAAGTTTATTTAAAAATTAGTAATGGCATTTTAATATCCCAATTTTTAAATTAAGTTTCATATCAAATGTCAAATTTTAATTCTGTTACCACTAAATATGATATGATATTGAATTTAAAGGAATGTTCAAGTGCCATAAAATATCATTTTCAATATTAATAAAAATCTGTATTCTTTAAGCATGTTGAATGGTTGTTCAGATATTTTGAATAATGCATAGCTGCACTCTATAAATGAAATGTACATGTAATATGACATCCTTTGAAAACGCAATCAATGAAAAACATGTCACAACATTCTTTGAGAGTATCATCTATTTGTCATATACAGTACATAACCGTCGAAAGTTTAATACAGTCAAACCTGTCTATAAAAGCCACCCAAGAGAACCAGTAAAAGTGGTCTTTATGGGCAGGTGGCCTTTATGGGCAGGTGGCCTTTATATACAGGTTCAAAAAATATGAATAAAGAACAATTGGTATACAATTCTACTGGTCTTTATAAGCAGGCGGCCATTATAATATAGAGATGGCCTTTAAGGCAGGTTGGACTGTACTGAGTTCACGACAAAGAATCGAAGCTCGGATGTCGAGTGAGTGAGGTATGGAAAGTAAGTGACCACAAAGAAAGAAGCTGTAGACGAGATATTCAGCATGTCAATTGCTAACGATGGGCCGAGATGAGATGTCAATTCGTACTAATTAATTCGTTTGCTTATTGTTAAACTTTCGACATGTCTGTCCTATAAGTTTGTGAGACACGTAACGTTTTCAAAATTTTGTCCTAATTAAGATTAACACCCTTCTTGTTTGTTGAAAAGGTTTATTTTTGAAAAAAAGTATTAGTTTTTAATGATAAATGGAAATATTGACACGCTTCTTCATAAATCTAGTCTGGTAATATTTGCACACATTTCGTTGGAAAAAATAATTGCACACTTTAAAAAAATAAAATAAACTATTTATTGAAAAAATCGATGTAAATGACATTTGTTGAAAAACAAATTTTGAAGAAACTGTCCTAATTCCCTTGAGAATATCATTTAGGAAAATATATTTATTTTTTATGAATTTAAACTTAAAGTGTTAAAATGAATATATAAATACAAATACCATTGCTCAGTTCCCTTGAGAATATAATTTTTGGAAAATATTCTTTATTTTTGATGAATTTAAACTAGAATTATTAAATTGAATAAATAAATATAAATACTATTGTTCAGTACCAATCGGCAAAGCGGGTCTTGGTATAATGATAACAAATGCACAGTTTGCATAACTTTGAATAATCGCAACAGTAACGTTATTTAATATTAAATACTGTTTAAACAACTTTTTAAAACTTAATCTGTCACAGGCGAGAAGAAGAGCAATTTTATTTTTATTATTAAACCAACCATTTTTGTATAATCAAGTGTTTAAATAGATTTTTATGATTTGGTATCTCACGGATGAGTCAGCTGTGAATAACTTTATTTAGTCCGAATTATCAACGCCACAAACAAACTTATATAATCTTAAAGACACTCCCGATTTAAATTGTAATTATTTTTTTTTAAAGTGGGATAGATAAATATTCAAAATTAATTGTAAAAAGATGATGAAATATTATTTTGAACTTTCAATATTGAAGTATTACCTAGAAATGTTGATTAACTGAAAATAAAATACCTACACTTTACATGCAATATTGCGTCGCAAACTTTCTGAAATGTTACTTTGAATTGCCAGTATTAAAGTTTTACCTTGAATTGCGGATTAATTGAGTAATAATGTTTGAAGCCCCAGTCAAAAATATTTCACTTATATCGAGATATCGCCAGCTATTGGCAAAGGTGCCTCTGCGTTGCGCTGGTGGCATTATACAGCAGGGTTCTTTATCGTGTCAAGCCTACCTTGGCACGGGACCTCGTTTATTTTTAGTTCCCATTCGAAAGAACCGTGAGTTTCATTTCGTAATGCCGGGTGCTTGCCGAAAGAACAGTTACTGCCCACTTTCATCTCTTGGGTTAGATCCGGTCGGAGTTCGAACCCACGACATCCCACTTAAGGAGCGAGCACTCATAGCTACCGCAGTGGTAGAATTGTGGATTAGCTGAATTCTTAATACCATATATTTCACAAGCAATATGGCGCTGCGCAATTTCTAGACATTCCAAACATTAGAAGCAACATCTGGCCAAAAGAATTGTGCTTTTTCTTCCATTAGAACTTCGATAACTTTAGCACCATTTTATCGATGCTCGATGTCATTATCTGGTCCAACGATTTTCATCTATTGTTTTACAAGTTTTAGACTGAGTTTTGATGTGATACCCTTAACGTTTGTGAGGAACAATAATTTCCATTGGGTATGGAATCACGTCGTATTCCAGTAAAAACGATGTGCGACATGAACGTTTTCCAAAAGTTAATACATTAAAGATGTAATGGTCACGTAGTACTTTGGGGAACCCCTTTGAAAAGATAGAACTCTTGGGTAGATAACTCGAAATAAAAATAGAATTAAATGTTTCACTCTATACATTATATAAGTACAGTTAAACCTGTCTATAAAGGCCACCCAAGGGAACCAGTAAAAGTGACCTTTATAGGCAGGTGGTCATATATATAGGTTCAAATAATATGATTAAAGAACAATTGGGATACAGTTCTTCTGGCCTTTATAAGCAGGTGGCCCTTATATAGAGGTGGCCTTTAAGGCAGGTTGGACTGTAGAGTGTTTTGATAATTGTTACAAATGCTTATATCTTTCTTCTTCAATAAGATGGCACGACGGAATTAACCAACATACACATTGCAACAGCCAACACAACCAAGAACACAGCACAACAAAGTAGTGTGGTTAAAATATAAATGGGAGCCCCTCCAACCATCCCATCTATTTTACAACCAGCTGCCCATTAATACGTTTATTAAAAATAAAAAATAAGCAATAAAAAGACAACTTAGAATAAAAGATTAAGCTTAGATGAATCAGTCAACACAACTTAATTTCATAGGAAATTGAACAAAAAATCGGTTTTGTGTATAGTATTTTCAGATTAAAGCTTAAGAGCAAACTGTTGGATTTCCACAATAGAAAAAACGGTTCAAAGTCCATAACATCAATAAAAATAAATCATCGCAAGTCGGAAATAATATTTCCTTATTTTGTCCTGAAAGCTTAGATAATCTGGTTGACAATATAGACCTGTCTTAAGTTTAACACCAGACTATTGGTTCCTAATTGGTCATTCATCTCAGTTCCTTGTTCAGTATATATGTTGCCAGTTTTTGCGGCAGAACTGTTGCTATCTATCTCTTGGCAGATTTGCGGTCACTAGCTATCCATTTTTCGGTCACTTGGCAGCCAAGCGTGAACTCTGTTTCGTTAGCATGTGTTAAACTTTCGACAGGTCTGTACGTTATCATACTCAGAGAAAATCATTGTATACCACTGGGTTTCCCATTAAATATTGAATTAAAAGCCGTAGATATCGGATAATTTTCACGTAAAAACGTTTCATTTTAGAGATACATGTATTCAGAAAACGAGATGATAAGATTTTATGAGAAACTTTCACCTGTTACAGGTAGATAATGTTAATTATAGTGTATATTTCAGAAAAAACAGACAGGTTTGTGACAGAAATGAGAAAATTACTTTTCATATAGGCACATATATAGCATATACCTGTCGAAAGTAAAACACTGGGGTAATGACCGCTGCCAAATGGTCGAGATAGGTTGAATGTTGCTTAACGTCGCATCAGCAATTTTTCAGCTATTCACGACAAAATCAATTATTATTCTCTATGAATTAATCTATGAACAAGTCCGTGTATGTATGCGAAGTGCGAGTGTATTAATGGTCTGTCTTAAACCAGCGCGCACCCAGGGCGACTTTAAGGTGCTAGCTCACTGAGTCAGTACGCCGCAGACAAGCGTACCACTCACCCAGTCACATTATACTGATACCAGTAAAGGCCAACGACAAGGAAAATTTACTTTCCCACATATGGTCTGAGTGGAACTCGAACTCACAGCGGTGAGAGTCCCTGGATTTGTAGACTCGCGTTTTATCCATCAGGCCACCGCGGCCACCCCGAGATATGGATAGGTGGTGACAGGTGATACCTGGTGCCGAAAAGCTGCCGAGATCTGGAGATAGATAACAGATGCCGAAAAAATGTCAAGATATATATATATGCCTGCCGATTGGGTGCTAATTCGTTAGCGCAGTGTTCAATTTTCGACAGGTCTGTAATGTAGTTAATTATAAAAAGTATATGTTAGATGAAATTGTAAACTGACTACAAAGGTATTTGACATAAATTGATAAAAGTCGGAAATCTTATTAAACTACTAGAACGTTTAATTTGGTATTGATTTTACAGAAATTATAAAACCATCAATGTCGGTGATAATGAATTAATTAACTTTTTATTGTCAAAGATACTGCACAGGCCTGTCGAAAATTTAAAACCAAGCTAACGAATTACTGTCGAACCGACAGCACATCTAGCCCCTCGTTAGCGACTTATCAGCAGCTGCTTTCTATTTCAGCTGGGAAGCCTTTTGGTCACTAGCTGTCCACATCTCGGCCTCTCGGCTGTCGGGCTTCGATTTCTATTCGTTGGTTAAGTGTTAAATTTTCGACAGATTTTTTCGACAGATCCGTACTGAAACTGCGGGAGGGAGAACAAGGGTTTCAGTAACAGTCAATTTCCAAGGTATCTCATTTATTTGTTTTTGATCATTAGATTGTAAACGCGACATTGACAACGTTTTATTTAGAAAGATAATTTTTGGAATTATTTTGTATAAACTTACTAAATTATAAATGTACTGTAATGTAATGGTAGAGTTCGAAAAACAAAGGCGCAAAAAAGGAAGAGCTGAAATAGCATTCCCAAGGGTGATTGTACAATGCAGAGCTAATTAATGAAATCAATTACTGTGTAGTCGCAAATAAACAGGTGTTTTTCATTTGAACGTATAAAGCAACAAAATGACACAGGAACTGTAACAAGTTATAACTGAAGTGGGATTCATGTCAGAAGCGTTCCTAAAACAAACCCAGACTAAGCCTTTTGAGTCAAAAACATATAGTGCATGATCAAAATATGAATACCAATGGCACGCCTACTACACCCAAATATTGTTCGTGTGATGTTTCATAAAGGTCTGTTAAATAGTTCTCGAGAAAAATGGCGGCAAAAATGTTGGCGGATGAAATAGAGTAAAAACTATATGTCCCACTTCGTTTTGGGGGCGTGGCTGAATATACTTGTTCAGGACAAACAAGAACATTTCAAACGACAAAACTTGGAAATTGAAAACATTTAATCAAAAACTGTGACTTCAAACAATCAAATCTGGACGGTCATCTGACGTAACAATAAGTTGACATCCAGTGGTCCGGTGTGGTCAAACCTTTTGCGTTAAAAAACATTTACTCTAATCAAAATGAATAGGTTCTGTGTCCAAGATACTCTTACTTCCTCTTAAAAAGTTCAAAAATAATTCTTTTTAAAGACTTCTTAAATATTTCCGACCTAATTATTGATTTTTTAAATTCACTTTTCTTAGACAAAACAAAACCTTTCTCAGACCATGTACTTATAAATCACGTGATGCATCTGGTCAGGCCAAAATACAGTACAGACCTGTTGAAAATTAAACACTGAGCTAGTGAAATGAAGCCGAATCCCGGCTGCCTAGTAGCCGAGATATGGATAGCTAGCCGGGTCGAAAATATGCTGGGAGATATGACCAACAAAGAGCCGAGATAATTAATTATAGCTGCTGATTCAGCACCTATTGGTTAGCTAAGTGGGTTTTTTTCGACAGGCCTGCACTACCTGGAAAATGGCGCATGATTATGTTTGGTGAAATTCAGTACTGGCCCGTCGAAAATTTAACATCTAAATAACGAATAAATGCCGAATAGCCAGCTTCTCTCGACTCTTTGTTAGCTATATCTCCGAAACTGATTTCTATCTCGCGGCAGCATTTCGGTCACTAGCTATCCATATCTAAGCCACCCAGTTGCCCACACTATTTTGTCAGCCCACTTTTAACTTTTCGACAGGTCTGTACTGTATATTAGATTTTAATCTGTTGTGTATTAAGGCGATATTTTATTACTTGCTGTATAAATTTTATATGGATTATCTATTACTTTAAGTTGTAATCCTTAATCCCTCTAAACAAATCTCGGGGAATGATCAAGAGTTATAGATAGCATACCTTGATCGATATGATTAAGTCTTTTATACATACATATACGGTGAGCGTAAATTGAAATGAAAAATAATCAAGCAGCAAATTAAAAAATGAAATGAAATGGTGATGAAATAAGACCAGGGCACGCGTGCTTTCACGAAAGCACGTGTTTCCTTGTTGATTAAAGTTTTTTATACATATACGGCGAGCTCAGATTGAAATAAAAAATAATCAAGCAGCAAATTAAAAAATATAATAAAATGAAATGGTAATGAAATAAGGTCAGGGTACGCGTATGAAAGCGCGCTTGTTTTCTCGTTGTTAACGGTATTTTTGATTTGGTATTTACCAATTTTATAAAATACCATTTAACCAACACTCAACTTTTTCTGAAGTAGTAAAGTTAGAAAACATCATTGAACAGTAAACCCTGTATATATAGGCCATTTACAGGACTTCAGAAATATGGATTTTTATAGAGAAGTTGTGTTCATAAAGAGTTACTTTGGTTGTTATATGAAATAATGAAACATGGAATATAAAGAAATTGGATTTTAATTTAATTTTTTTTAAAGTAGTTTTAATGGGCATATGATCTTAATTTAGAGATGGTCACTGTTGCAGGTTTTACTGTATTGCGTTACTTTGAATATAATTAAAGAAAACTGAAATAGAAAGTTTCAGAGAAATACTTTATGGACCGTGCTTTATAACTAAGGAATCAATTTCAAATTGTATTCTCTAGTTTTATTGGAGATGTTTATCACGCTACTCATTGTAAATTTCATCGTAATAATTAAGACACCAGGTCCCGTCCTTGCAAGAATGTAAGTCTCGAGGTAAACAAGAAATATGGCACACATTTTCCTGATCTTGAGGCATGATGAAATGGACATCTTTGAAATTAATCATATCACGATTCGTGAGACCTGCTGAAACGAACATCTTAAAGATGATCCGAAAATCGATACAAACATTTTTTAAGGCTTTATCTGACTTGAAGTTGAAGTGTACACTCTAAGTTTCTGTGTTTGTTTTAGCTGCGAGTTGTCAGCGTGTTTTGTTTACAGTTATATTGAGTACATGTTAAATACCTTTAGTGAAATACATCTACTTAGATATCTCTTTTACCATTGAAGTGATTGTGGAATTCGTACTTATTATAAATTGAAATGTACATATATAAACTTTAAAAGTTAAAATAATACTGTTTCTTTTATTATGCTAATAGATAAGTTCTGTTCCTGTGCACTATTAACGATTAAAAATTCGATCATTACTCAATATTCACTACCTGGATGATTGCTTAAGCCATGATCCAAGTCACAACACTGTGGTTGCTTAAGCCATGGGCATTGTCTTAGCATAACCGCTACTATGGTTGCTTAAGCCAAAGGGTCTATGTTAGCATGACCACTATAAAATTTGGAAGTTGAAAATTGATATGGTTAAAACCTTGCAAAAGTATATTTCACATTAGTTGTATATTGCCTTTGGAAAAATTTTGTGGATTGCAATAACATATAACATTTAATGTTTGTTACTTCCCGTATTAAAACTACAACTCATTTTTTAGAACTGGGAAATGGGTATGGTTATTGCAAACCTAGATTTCAAATCAGTTTATGTTTCCCATGGAAATCTTGTTTTGCAATGACACCAACCCTTAAGTACTTGTTGCTCTTTTTATCAAAAACTATTTTTGAGCTTGCTGTAAAAATATCATAAATTTGGAATTTACTATGATAAGTCTCGAATCGATTTCTATATTTGGACACAATTGATATAAACTAATAGTTTTGTTAAGATATAGAATATTACTATGAAGGTTGAAATTTTGAAAAATGAAAAATGTAATTCAAGGTAAATCTAAATGAATATTAATTTATCACAGATCTTAGAAAACAAATTGTAAAATATCAAATATTGGAGATAAAATTTGCATCAAGTATCTGGAATAATTTTTCTGAAACATGAGAAATGTAATGTCGAAAATTTAGTTCTCTTTTTCCATCAATATGAAGCTCTGAAATTTCCAAAAGTTTTGGCGGAGACCACATATAAAATATTGTATCAATCCCTTGCATTCAACTTACCATAATAAACATGAGGAACGTTGGTAAATACACTGTCTTGACTGCCACTACTGGAGGGGCGTGACCGCGCCTCAAATCCCGTGGGTAAGGATCTTGTATGAGCATAGTTGTATGCCCCAGGAATGGGAGGAAGAGTAACCCCGCTCATTTTCCAGCTTCGATTTCAAATCCAAGAATGAAAAATATTAATCCAATATTTATAAAATTTCACAAATAATAAATTTTAAAAATCACGGTTGAAGCTCTTCCCTTCTTTCAGAGGTGCGGTGGGGCCTGAGGCTTCCATCCATCACGACCGTTTAAGCCTACTGGCAATAGTCCATATATAAACATACGTCTTTTAACTTTTAAACGCGCACAATAATTCGCGCATTGATTTTTGTCGCATCAAACCTTAACAGTGACAGAATTTTTTGTTCTGTTGACTTGATGTTTAGATCTGTTCCAATAAGCAATCATATAAACCATACAGTTAAAGTCGTAACCAGGTTGGTCGAATATTTTAGTTCAGTGTTCACAAACCAAATCTTACGCCGACAAAATAAATTTATCAAATGTAAATTATTTTGAAAGATAATCTATAAAATTTGGCACACGATCACGTCAAGTTTTTTGAAATATTTGAATATTAATACTATGAAACGAATTGAAACCGCTCACTTGGAAATGCTACATGGTTCTTTATCTTCATTGAAATACACATTCGAATTACAATTTGAATAGTCTTTAAGTTTAAAACCTGGATTTACAAAACAAATATTATATACTTTAAGACGATATCGGCTTTAAATTAATGAAACCATAGATTATGTATATATACGGTGACTCTATTAAAATTTTATAAATTGTAATTTAACATTTTGACTCGCGTAGTTAGTGGGTAAATTATAATGTATATAAATAAATAAGTATATAAAATTGATACTATACTCGCATAGTTAGTGGGTAAATTATAATGGGTATATAAATTTGATATCTATGTAACTATGTAATCATCTAATGGACTCTACTATGACATTATCATTATTATTATCATTTGTAATTATTTTAAAACTTTTTAAATTGTAATTTGAATTTTTTACTGGTTAAATTATTGTGTACAGTCTAGCCTGCCTTAAGGTCACCTCTATATAAGGACCACTTGCTTATAAAGGCCAATAGAATTGTATCCTAATTGTTCTTTAATAATATTATTTGAACCTGTATATAACGACCACCTGTCCAGAAAGGCCACCGGTTACTGGTTCTCTTGGGAGGCCTTTATAGACAGGGTTGACTGTATGTAATTGCCATTATTATTATTATTATTTAAAAATTTGTAAATTGTAATTTTAACATTTTGACTCGTATAGTTAGTGATTGAATTATATTGTATATAAATAAGTATTAGTTTGATATATACAATCAACCCTGTCTATAAAGGCCACCTAAGGGAATCAGTAAAAGTGGCCTCTATTGGCAGGTAGGCTTTATATACAGGTTCAAATAATTTGAATAAAGCACAATTGGAATACAATTTTACTGGCCTTTATAAGCGGGTGGCCCAATAATAGAGGTGGCCTTTAAGGCAGGATGGACTGTATATGCAACTATGTAATCAATTAATGACACTTCTATGCCATTTACCACTGCGGTAGCTCAGTTGGTAGAGTGCTCGCTCCGTAAGTGGGAGGTCGTGGGTTCGAACCCTGTCCGCGTCTGACCCAAGACTTAAAAGTGGATAGTAACTGTTCTTTCGCCAAGCACATGGCATTACGAAATGAAAGTCACGGTTCTTTCGGATGGGAACTTAAAATAAACGAGGTCCCGTGTCTTGGTAGGCTTGGCACGATAAAGAACCCTGCTGTAAAAGGCCATCAGCGCAACGCACAGGCAAAATTTCTGCACCTTCGCCTATAGCTGGCGACGTCTCGATATAAGTGAAATATTCTTGACTGAGAATAAACACCATTACTCACTCACTCACTCTTTCGCCAAGCACTCGGCATTACGAAATGAAAGTCATGGTTCTTTCGGATAGGAACTTAAAATAAACGAGGTCCCGTGTCATGTTCGGCTTGGCACGCTAAAGAACCCTGCTGTATAATGCCATCAGCGCAACGCACAGGCAAAATTTCTGCACCTTCGCCTACAGCTGGCGACGTCTCGATATAAGTGAATATTTTTGACTGGGACGTTAAACACTATTACTGAACTCAACTCAACTTCTATGCCATTATTATTAATATCATTATTATTATTATTTTTTTTTTTTTTTTATTATATAACCTGGGAGCCGGGATAATCATAACGTGTCCTATATAGTTAATGAAAACCGGGGATTATTATATGAATAAGAAGATTAATCAACACACTGAAAGTACTGATTACATACGGAGGGAAAAAATAACGTGGTCACTGGGTCACGGCTATAACTTTTGTCGCCTAGTTATTGTAAATTTTAATTAGATAATTTTTAATAACTGTTCTACTTTGATTTTAGTATTTTTTAAATAAAAAGACAACCTCGAAGTACTTAAAAGAATAATGTCTGCACATAGAGTCTGCCTTGACAGAAGGTGGATACTTTTGAATACAGTTTTTCTGTCGCGTGTTTATTATAATTTCATTAAAATAACTTTAATTAGCGTTCTACTTTTTTAATAAGCTCTGTACACGAAGCCTGCATTGCCAGAAGTGCTACTTTTGCATGTTTTTTCTGTCGTGTACGTATCTGAATTGTAATTAAATAAGTGTTCTACTTTTTTAGAATTTATAAGAATAAAAGGAAAACTTGAAAGCGAAAGGTCTGCAAACGAAAAATGGCCTGACAAAAATGATAATTTTGCGTATTATTATTATTATTATTATTATTATTATTATTATTATTTGCTGCGCGCTTATTTGAATTTTAATGAAATAATTTTTAATAAGTGTTCTACTTTTTAAATATTTTATCTGAATAAAAAATACAACCTCGAAGTACTTAAAAGAGAAAGGTCTGTACATGGAACCTGCTTTTGACAAAAGTGCTACTTTTGAAGAAAAATAATAATACCAACATGACAGACATAGGAACAATTTCAAGGTACAAGTGGAGCCCTATGGCTTATGACGCTAGCAATTATATACAGTAATACCTCGATTCATCGCCACCATTTGTTCAGTCAAATTTTGGCGTTATAAAGGGGTTTGGCGATAAATCGGGGGAGGCAGATAAAGAAAAACATAAACAAAATGGATTTTGGGACTTCAAAATAGTGTGGCGATAAGCGAGGTGGCTTTATCGAGGGGCATTATAACGAGGTTTTACCGTATTTTTTACTATTACTTTGCAAATTCTAACCACAGATCGACCCTGTAAGAAAAGTTTTCGTTCTACCATTTTTTTTATTTTTGTTACTGTGTGTCGGCAATATGCTAACTATGGCACTACAGGGGTGACATGAAAAAATTGTAGCGCGTGCTCGCAAGAAAGTTGTCGTGTATTCATGCAATAGTTTTTGCGCGCTCTCGCGAGAGTTAAGGCGTGGTCACGCAAAAGTTAAGCCGTGCTCACTTGAACGTTATCGCAACCTCATGCAAAAGCTTCTTGCGTGCTCACACATTAATTTTTGCGCGCTCACACAACTTGAATGGCACCTGCTCACAAAACTGATACTATTCGCGTTAACACGTAACATCTTTTGCTTTAGCTTCAAAGTAAGGGACAGTGTGGTTAAATGACAAAATTTAATTCTGACAGTGATACTTGTAAGTTCCATATTTATTTACGTCAAATCAGTATTTTCACTTGTTCGCTGCAAGAAAATAATTTGATCAATCAATGTAAAAGCAGCACTCAATACAAATAATTATTCGGGCCATTTTTGCAACATCTCATTTTCTCGTCGTCGACTGAAAATACAAACATTACATTAGATTTCAATATTCGAACCTACTATACAATGCCACAGAGAAACAACAGTGAACGACACAGGAAGACCATTCAAATGGTATTAAGCCAGCCAATTCAGGATAAGGGAAACCGTGAAATGCGATCAAACACATAGGCAAACCGACTTGGGAGTGGAGACCAACATGTCAACCACTTGGTCAAAGCGGCTTTTTGGCGGTCTGACGTAAAACAAAACCCAAGGAGGCTAGAATGAAAAAAGTTTACGAAAGTTATATTTTGTATAGCAAATTTTGACGATTTGAATAATACAAGAATTATTATATAGGTCACTGGACTTGATAAGTGGCTAGACCACCTTCACTTCCTAACAATTGTAAAGAGAATATTACTCAATGAATATTTGGTGTGGTCATAAATCTACAGGTTGTATTTTAATTTTTACAAAAACTAATTACAGCCTTACTAATTAAATCATTAACATAAAGAATTCAGAATAATGATTTTGTACAAAGACATACATTTTTTATACATATATAAATGTAATTTTTGGCACACAACCAATTGTCTTTATAATGTTGGGGTTTGATTAAATACCAAGATAGTCATATTCTGATTGTCTTTGGACATGATCTACCTTTTTGTAAACAACTTTATCTCTGCAATGCTATCTTAAAGATTTTCTGTCGTTTAAAGTCGGTTTTTTACCCAACCAAAGTTCGGGGCATCAATATTATCCAGACTGAAAAGATAAGATGATTTTTGTATTGTTTTAAAAAACCGTCGAGGGGATTTAACATGTTAAACGATTGTCATCAATCTAAATAATCATCCAACACAAAAGTTCCAGTCCATTGATATTGATGGAAAGTCAGATATATACACGTATGTGTCGAAAACGTGAAAAATGAATATAAAGCCGGCCGTTTCGGAAGAAGGTTTTCTCCATTTCTCCATCCTTTCCTTTTTCAACTAACAATTGCCGTTTTTCTGTTTGAATTTTCCTTTTGATTGCAATGATTTTATCGAAACAAGGTACTGAAAATTTTTTAGAACGTGTAGGATAATGCCAATCAAAATCTCTACCATCTCCGGTTTGATTGGAGATGTTCAATTATTCAGTCATGAAAATACACAAAGTTTTCTTTCCTAATCAGTGGCTAGATGTCGTATAACATTGCAGTTCAAGCGGTATTAAAAAGGATAAAGTAGTTTAGAAGTCTCAAATGTTTATAAATTGCTGGTAAGTCATAAAGCATTTTAAAAGATTCAGTACGCAAGCACAGACTTATATATATATATATATATATATATATATATATATATGTGTGTGTGTGTGTGTGTGCTTTACAGTTGGTTGTAAATAGATCGACGGACAACGCGTTATGTTATGCAATATTTTGTATAATACATGCATTGTTATGTGTACATCTGGATGTTTTAATCCCCATGTACTACATCCAGTAGTTTCAATAAAATAAAATTGTTTGGCTTTTATTTTACTCTCATCAAATGCAAAGAATTCACACGTTGCAACATTTTGCGTATGTTCAAAACATACACTGAATAAACTAACACTTCAAGTAATCAACCATAATCATTTAAACAAAAGAATGTAGTTGTTAGGGCTGCATACAAACTGTCAGTGGTTAATATTTCAGGACATCATACAGTAATTCAATAACAGACTCTTCAGGATAAATAATAATCAGCACTTCCACATTATTCCGATAAACTAGACGGTAGCTTATCTTTTGTCTTTAAAGGTCTATGAACGGGATTCCATTCACAGTCTTATCGCTTCAGAAATGGGAAGATGAACTGATCACGAACTTGGGGCAAACATAAATCATCATGTACATATTTATAAAAACGGTTAATCTTTATCTCCATTAGAGTTTGGATCGCCATGACGTACCATGACGTTGAAACTACTGCTGAAACCACTCTGTTTGTGGCAGTGTAATACTCTTTATTTCCATAGAAAATCAAATGAATTTGAATAAAAATGGATATTTTTTACTTACTTGTACCTAGTTGTTAATGAAAATCTGTATGTGCATCTGCGATTGTCACAAAGTATTTCTGTAGAAAGGAAAATGTTGGCGCTAAGGGGATTCTACATGACAAAAATGGCGATATTAACACCGAAAGTAATGTCTTTGGTGACGTTTTACGTCGTATGCCCAACGGAATCCGCCATTTGCCTGGTTTTTCCACATGTTTAATCCCCATAGCGCCAACGTTTCACCTTGTGCATATATATATTCTAGGCTAATTTTAGATGGCATACAGTAACGACTAGTTACAAGTAAGTGAAAAATTTCAATTTTTATTTAAGTTTATTTGAATTTCAATGTAAATAAAGAATATTTCACTATCACAAACAGGGTAGTTCCAACAATAGAATTATGTTTGACTCAGTGATATTGCAACCCCAAGCTCATCAAGACCCTCAAATACGTTTTGGTCATCACATTATTGTTGACAAGTATTATGTCTTACCATGGATTTATGTGACGTCTTATAGTACCACGTTCCTTTCATTCTAAATTTTGATTACACACGTGGCGGGTGTAGCTACCTTAACAAAAGGAGCTTACTCTTCAGGAACACCCAATCTCACTTTCTTGGTGGAAATTGACATGTTCACCTTAATTTGCAAGATTTTAAAAATTTTGCTTTGAGATTAATACATGTATTTGGACATGGATTGGTATGTTTGTTTTTCATTTAAAAACATGACTTTATGGTTAACAATTACAATGTGATGCTAAACAAATTTCTAATTTGAAATACAGTTTCTTGACCGCCCTGACGATGAACAATAGGAATACAAAGTACAGGACATGCCTGTCGAAAGTTTAACACAAATTTTCGAATCGACAGTTCATCTCAGCCCTTCGTTCGCTACTAGTTTTCTCGTCAGTTTATGGACAGCTTCTGTCCATATCTCTGCAGTGCTTTAGCCACTTGCTATCCATATCTCGGTGGCCCGAGTTTCGACTCCATTTTTTAGCTTAGTGTTAAACCTTTGACAGGTCTGCACTGTATTGTGTTAGGATAATGGTAACCTCGTGTATGTCATCAAAAAAAAAAAAAAAAAAAAAAAAAAAAGGCTTTGCCGTTTTGGTGTATGATAACCCTTGGAAATTTTAACAAAAAACGTATTGCCTTTTGGGTAATGATTACTTCGATTATGATAAAAAAAAAACCATACCTATTCATGTCCAACTCAGTCTCAATCCCAAAGCAAAGTAAAAACAGACAAATTAAGTTAAAAAGTGAAACACGAAAACTTCCACAAGGCAAGCGAGGTCGGGTGCTCTAGAAGTTTAAACGCATCCTGTAATGGAAAATAGTATTGCACTTTGGGTTTATGATCACATCCGCAGTGATGTTAAACAGATTTACAGAACATTGCATTTTAGCTTATGTTTACATGCATTTTGCAACATTTATAAATGCAAATTACTGATTTGGGTGTTTATAATTCCATCGGAAATAACAAATAATATTATGAAAATCTCATAAATGTTCTGATCAGTAGCAACGATATCTGTTCAGTGCTGACAATAAACAAGCAATTTTGACAGTCGAACAGGAGTCTGTTGCTGTGTGCATTTTATCCATCCACATAAACGTTTTACTTTCAGTGTGTATAGTTCGAAAGAAACAACTATGCCGTCTATGTAACAAATCTCTTAATAAATACTAAAATAAGGCCCTGAAAAATTCTTCATGAGTCAAAATCATGTAAAACAGTGTAAACCAATTAGCTTACCACCTTTGGTTTGATTAAAGATGTTGAAAAATTAGTTTTAGAAAATCCTCGTCAAGAGTCAAGAAATGTTTGTGAAACTGGAGTCAAAACCACAGCCAAAAAGCTTACCCTTTCTAGTTTGATAGTTATATGGTGACAACATAAACTTTTGTATCTTTTTTACAAAATTTATTACAACAATGTTATTTTACAAATTATAGAATAAACAATAATGTCAAGTTCTTTGATCAAAAATCTAATTCGTCGACTTCACCCATTGCTTCATGTGTTACCCATTTACGTTCATTTGTTTTGGTGTTGTACTCAAATACTTTCTGCGTAACTGCAATACATAAAATACGAAAATAAATACAACACCGATGGGTAATTTGTATCAAGTAAGTACTCTAAAATGAAAATTATATCGCAAAGAGGTGTTCTATCCATTGGAAAAAAACATGGTAAATAAAAATATGCGCAAAATTTCTGTGAGACATACACAATTCTTGGTCGCAATAGGAATAAACGTTATGTTTAAGAAACTAAAAGTGTGCTTTATACTTAAACACACATTGAGGTACAGAATATATTGAAATTTTGTCAAGAAAGCAAAAGGGCAATAACTCTAGGTAGATATTGATATGGTTTCTTAAGCGCTCAGTTTAAATGTAAACTATTATTGCAAACTATATGTTGCTTTTGTTAAATTCCAGAAAATTCACAAGTGAATCAACATTCAAAAAATATTTCCCTCTGTACTACAGATCAATCATATTCAATTACATAGGTTCCGTTTGCCGAAGGTATGCGGTTTTCTCCTTGCAAAAGAATTATGACTAGGGCGTAAAACACCATTACTCCACTCAATTGGCAAAAGTCATGATATAAGCATTTATATACATAGATGTACAACTAACCTGGGTCTATTGCTCTGCCATCAAACTTCCTATTGAGAACAGCTTTTGACTGCTGTTGTTGATCTGGTGCCTTTTGTATTTGGCGATTGTTGAGTCTGGTAGTGTCTAACCGACTAAGATCTAATTTAAAGGGTAAAGGAGTGTCCGACACAGATACCATTGGTTGTATAGGTTTCTTCTTTTCTGGAATAGCGGCAGCTTCGGCACCTGGTGTCTGTAAGAGTAAAAACATAATCTCCTTGTTAGGTCAGTGGTTACAAAAATATTGTCATTTCGTAAGTTCAATAAAAGTGGAAAAGTTTGTGAACTATTTGAACTCAGTTGAAACAAAATATCGATATTCATATGATTTAAAAACACAGGGTGTAACAAATATACCATTGGTATATACACAGATACCATTGGTTGTATAGGTTTCTTCTTTTCTGGAATAGCGGCAGCTTCGGCACCTGGTGTCTGTAAGAGTAAAAACATAATCTCCTTGTTAGGTCAGTGGTTACAAAAATGTTGTCATTTCGTAAGTTCAATGAAAGTGGAAAAGTTTGTGAACTATTTGAACTCAGTTGAAACAAAATATCGATATTCATATGATTTAAAAACACAGCCAACAATTTATTCTAAGCATTCCAGCTTTCAAAAAGAAATGATGAAATAAATATTCTTTTTGGGGATGAGAGAAGTTTTTGTTTCTAACACACTCTTAGATATGATTTTTTAAGTCATGCATATATTGTTAATGTATATGGAGACTCATATCTTACACAAAAGTACGACAATGATGTTTCATGTACTTTGATGAGGAAACGATTACTTATCGAACAACCTGTCTCCACTATTGGATATATACTAGTATTTGCTTCGATGGCTTCCATGTGTTGCTTCGTGATTGTTTATTGTGTCCCAATACTATATTTTATGGTCCTTCCGGAACACCCAGCCTCACTCCCCTGGTGGAAGTTTATGTGTGAGACTTGGACCTGGATTTGTATGTTTGTTTTTGATTATGTTTAGGCAACAACTAATACCGTTTTGTAATCCACAGGTTCCGTCGTTGTGACTGGTTTTCGATATATTCCCAATGATTCCAATTCATCAGCCTGTTTGAACGTTCTTCTGACTGGATTAACAAATGTTGCGGACTTCGGGGCAGGTAATTCAAATAAATCTACAGAAAATGCAAGGATAATTATTTAACAAGATGTAAATTGAAAAAAAATATTAAATGAAAAATAAATTATATAAAAACAATAAGAATTGGATAACAAATTAAAAATCATATTTGAGCACAACGTTTATATTTCCTTGTTATTGTTTGAACGTTCTGTTGTTGTTTCCTGTTTTTGTTGCATTGAATATTTCAAAGTGCACCCTTTAAGATAATTTTCTTCTGTGTTCTAAGCTAAGGATGTAACACAATAATCGAAACTAGTTATTTCTGGCAAAACAATTATTTTTAAATCTCGACTTAACCCTTTTGTGTTTTTTTCTGAAGTATAATTTTTGCCTTTTTTTATTAATCTTCAATGAAACAAAAATTACTAGCGATAAAAGGTAACCAATAATTGTCATGTAGAATTATCTGATTTATGAATACGTAATTACCATCATCAAGATCAATTATATCCTCTTTCTTGACGTCTGTTTCATCTGGCACAGAAATCAAATCTCCATCTCCTTCAATCGAAGTCAATGATGTTTTAGGCCTGGAATGAATTAAAACCATGACTTAATGAAACAAAATTACTGATTGATGTTGAATCTGGAAAAGGCTTCATCATAATTGTGAAATCAGGTACAAGTTTCAAATTAATAGAAAAAGTCACATGGTTTTATGGTTTCAGTCACCCCGATTTCAAAAATTGCTTCACAAGCTCAGATGTATATAATGGAGCATTATTCTTTCAAGCATACCATTAATCATATTTGCCGTGTTCATTCTTTGTTTTTATAATTTTATTAGGGATTGCCGAGTCACTTATGGGGATAGACAATTTGCGTCATACTGAAGACTTCATCATTACTAAATAACTTTACATCTCCAATCAAAATGGTAATAACTTTGGCTGATAATTCTTGCAATATTCTGCTAAGCATTTTTTTATCTAAACTTTTTCAATCTCTTCTTTCATTTAATTTAGTCGGTTATATTATGGAACATTAATGGCATTTTTTTATAAAATGTAAAATAATACTCCTGCACTCAAACAATATAGGGGAAGCATTTAGTAGATAGATGGGGGAAGCATTTGGTAGATAGATGAGGGAAGCATTTGGAAGATAGATGAATACTGCTGTTAGCAACTAAAAATAAATGGGATACTACATGCCCTAAAACAGAGCTTTGACCACACCACTTGTTTTCGTTTTGTCATTTTTAACAGCGTCTGCCCATTGTCGGAAAACGACCAATTAATCTTATTATGTGAATATCTTGTCTTGTTAATTCTTTATCGTTATCTGTTCTTGGTTTCATTGGCTTTAGCCAAAGACTTGTTAATAGCTACACAATATATTTCATTTTAAACTACACGTTTCTGTTATATTTAATCAATGTTTTATATTTATCTTGTCTAATACCTTTCTGGTTCATTGCATTTCTTGACTATTTTAACTACGATAACAGTTGTTGCCACAAGAAGGACGAATCCACAGATTGACAGGACCGCTATCCCTTCATTTGTAGTTATCCACAAGGTAGAAGAATCAGAAGTGGATTCCGATTTATAAAATGTCACCTCCGTTATACTGAAGGTATCCCATGATGTACCTAAAAATATGTAGTTAAGTCATAACAAATGCATCTTAAGATTAAGTCAAATGACATAAAAACCTAAAAATTCTGTATTATGGCATTAAACAATATATCGATTGAGAATTCGTCAATATAGGTTTGTGTAAAGCGGGGAAGGACAAATACATGGGGGGGGAGTGCTTACAGTAGACTGGAATAAAAGATGTGTGTGTCCCAGTCAAGATTGTTTCACTTATATCAAGGTCAATTCGGGTATGATGGTAACAGTAGTCTGGAGAAAAATACTTACCTTCTGTAAGTGTACTGACAAACTCCCCGGTGCTTGGATCCATCCCAAATGGAATTGGTACCTAGGCGGTGAGCAAGAATGTGATCCGTGTATTTTAGCCCTTAATTAAGCATAATTCAAGTTTTTATTATTCTGGGTGATTTTAGACATAGTAAAGCCGATTCTTGATTTATCATCTAATATCACGCGTCTATAGTACCTAGATTTACCTAGGGTTTCCACTACATGTTTAAGAAACATCGAGTCTTATCATCCATTATCAGATATCAAAAGTATTGATGCTCATACCTATAACACTTGTGCCTTTTATGGTACTTTTTGGAGTTCCATCTGTAGACGCCACTATGTCACGTATTGTAAGAGGCTTTAAATACTCCTTAGTTGTACCAGTGTTGCTTTCTGAATCTGTTGTGTCCTCAGATATCACGTATATGTTCACTTTGATAGAACTACAAACAAATTCAGATCAGTATGTTAATGGGATCTCTCAACTTCAATCAATTGATTAGGCTTTTGAATTAAAACAGATGCATTGTGGGTTCATTTAGGAAAATATCATGCAATTCCTTAAAGAAACGAAATCATAATATGTCACTATAAACTAAAAACTCTTCACACTTCATTTTTATCATAAAAATAACTATAGAAAGATAGTTAGATATTTCTGTAAACAATATAAAGGTATAAGTGACCTACACTTATACCCTTTATATTGACCTACACTTATTAAACTTCTTTTGCCATTGCATACATATTCATGAATTAAATTATCTGATTTGCACAAATGTTTGCAATCATTCCAAACTTCGAAATAAATTTTTGTCCAATAAGGAACAAAACCAAAAACGTTTGATAAACGTTATTCTTTTTAAACTTTAATTCAAAAAAGCAAATTAAGATTTTTTTTACCTTGATGTAACCACTTCTACACACCATCGTCTGACTATACACGTTGAGTACGTCTGCTGATATAGTGACGTCAGCTTACTGAGAAACTCTGATTCAAGTGCCAGGTAAGACGATTGGCTGATTGACATATGAAATACGATTATTATGTCGTCTGGTGTGTAGGTGTCAATTCTAACAGTGACACTGCTCGTCTGCTGAGGACTTCCGGCATCACGAACACCAAAAGTCATCAGATATTTGGAATTTGTTGGAACTGTTGCTTTCAATGAAATTTGACCTTTAATGATGAAATTACTAAAATTAGTAGTCTTGGATCATAATGTTAAAAATCACTTAATTTGATTAATAATGCATATTTTCTTATTTCTCTCAGTTTTGCTTACTTTGTAAAGGATGGACACATACTCACTAGATAAAGACCTCTAATAAATTGGAGATGGTAAAATAGGCAACCTAATTGAATAAAAGGTCTTGTTTATCAAACACTTTCATAACCTTTAGTTTTATATTAGTAGTCGGGTGTCGTATATTTGGCTATAGTCATCATCTAGAATGCTTATCAAAGTTTCAAAGTAGTCACAGTGTGTTTATCTTAATCAATATTCAAATAAGGGTTACGAAATCAAGGCAAAAATGATTTTTCATCTTCCAAGACACTTAACGCCAGAGAAGACTCACATACCACTTCAGATTATTTATTCAGTTTTTTCGTTGGCGTGTTTGTAACTACATAGGAATTTGGACATCATTACCATAGTGCAGTAAATGTAACTACAGCACATGACGATTTCGCTTTTTAAGCAGATTTCCCATCATACTCATGTTTTAGATTCATTATTATTTTACCTACCAGAGCTACTGTCCAGTGTAAAGAACGTATCAAATGTAATGCTGGAACTTTGAACTACGTAATAAGTGAGGAGTGCGTTGTTTCCATCATCTAAATCAGTAGCATTGAGTGTTGTTATTGAAGAACTACATTTGACTAAATATGGAACTTCAGCGTTATAAAATGTTGGTGAAAATATAGGTTGGTTATCATTAACATCTGTTATTGTGATTGTGACTGTTGCGGAAGAGGTCAAGGACGACGTGCTGTTGTCTGCTGCGTTTACAACGAACGAAAATGAAGAAATATTTTCTCTGTCAGCAACAAAAAGTGTAGTTAAAACACCGGTAGCATTGTCTAGATTAAAGTTTTCAAGCGCTGTATCTCCACCAGAAGCAGAGCTATTGATAGTATAAATTATCACAGCGTTTTCATCCAAATCCGGGTCAGTGGCAGCCAATGTCATCACGGTTGTTCCTGTTGCAGCGCCCTCTGTAAGACTCACTGCATATGAGGAACTCCCAAATGTTGGACTATTGTCATTCACATCATGTAATGTAATAGTAATATTTAAATCGGATGATAAAAGTGGAGAACCCGCATCTGCTACCTTCAACCAAATCCCGTATTCGGCAACCGTCTCTCTGTCTAAAGCGCTGTTAGTGGTTAGAATTCCTGTACTAGATCCAAGAGTAAAAGGCAGTGTGCCGGTAGTCCAGTACCCTGCAACTGTGTAGGTAATTTGACTATTGCTTCCGCTATCGGTATCATTTAAATCCTCTGATAAATTCACTACAATGGTTCCTATAGCAACGTCTTCGCTTATGTTAAAAGTTGTACTATTCAATGTTAATGTAGGGGTGAATTCGTTAAAATCCGATATGGTTACTGTAGCAGACACGCTAGCAGATCTAGGCGTTGCACCATTGTCACTCACCATAATCTCTAATGTATAAAGCCCTTTTGTTTCTCTGTCAAGCGTTTTTGCGACTTGAATTATGTTATTGTCCATTTTGAAATCTTGATTGTCGTCTCCCGCGCTTATGTTGTACGATAGCAACGCATTATCTCCTGTATCGTCATCAGATGCCGTTATAGTGAAAATCACCGCATTGACCTCGGTGGCTTCACTGATGGTTGTGGCGTAACTTCCGGTTATAGCAGGCGTATTATCATTTTCGTCTGCTAATGACACAGTAAAGGTTAATGTTGCTGTAAGAGCAGACGATCCTCTATCAATAGCCTTCACAATGACGTCATAACTGTAACAGAAACATAAAAGTTTGATATGATATTTTCCACAATTAGATAATATGCATCTTCTCCATAAATGAGCAACGACATCTTATGAATAAGAAGACTTCAAGCAAAAGAAACCCGTTTAACGTCACAAATACAGCGAGATAATTGCTAAAGCTATTATTGATCTTAAAGTTTAGTTGAGGTTCATTAAAAAGGTCTATGTTGAAGAACATTATGAAAACTTATGAGACATTAATGAGCAGGTAACAGTCATTTACAACTTGCTTATAGAGTTTGAGTGATATTGGAAAATTTTGTTGACTTTATAACATAAACAACAAATAATGAATTAGTACCAAACAACATAAGACATAAAGCAAGTGTTCTAATTAATTTTCAAGCCAACGACAAAATTTAACTATCTTTGTGAAGATCCATCATAAAGTATGATATTGATGGATTTCTTTCATACATCATTGAATAACTTTTAATGTTTGTGTGGAATTATCATTTGTAGAATCGTACAACGATATGTTTAAGTTACTTCGTAAACATAATCAGGTAGCATAAGATGTTGCATGTACTTCGGATAAATCGTAGGGTTACATGAGGTCTTACTTTGCAGATATGTAAAGGTGACATGTTCAATAACTAAAAGAAACGAAACAAAACCTTACAAAGCGTAAGCTGGTTTCTCGAGGTACATGGATTAGAACAATGATATAAATTGAAATAAAATAATACCACATTCATTGAATGAAGAATTTTTAAGGAACAGAATTTTTATACATACAGTAAAAATTGCCTTAGCGGTCAACTGGAAATAACGGTCACCTGCCGATAGCAGCCATGTTCCATCCAGCACAATGAATTTTACTATAAATTTCACCTGAAATAAGCGGTCATTTATGTAACGCGATCAGCGGCCACCGATTTGATGAACGGCCGTACAGATAATTCTGGTTTATATAGCCATTTTGTATTCTGTATTTTTAATTATAGTTACCTAGCAACCGACTCCCTATTTAATAATGTGTTGGTTGTTATCACTCCTGTTGTTGAACTGATGGAAAATGGATGAACCGTTGTCAAACTGAAGTCAAACACGTTGTTATTCCCAGAGGAAGAATCAGCATCCGTTGCCACAATTGTTATTACAGTTGTGGAGAGAGCTGAATTTTCACTAAAAGTCGTAGTGAAGCTGGAAGAGGGTTCGAACACTGGAGGGTTGTCGTTCTTGTCAAGCACTGTTACGGTGACCACACATGTTGCTGATAACGACGGTGATCCGCCATCTGCAGCTCGTATAACCAGATAGTATATATATTTGGTTTCATAGTCTAGTACAGCAGTAGTGGTTATCGCCCCTGAACTGGAATCGATGCTGAAGGAGCTAATGCCGTCACCAGACGCTATGCTATACGTCAGGGTACCACTGGATCCGGAATCGCCATCCGTAGCAGAAACAGTGACTATGGCGGTCCCTGACACCTCATTTTCATTTATCTGTTGACTACAAAATATCAACGTACCTTTAAAACAGAACTGAATTTCCAAAAATAAATAAAATATTATTTTGTTCAACATTTTTCCTTTTGTGCCAATAATGTTTTCATAATTAGCTTCACAACTTTATTGCAAAAGCTTATCTGACAAAGAATTTACTTATCCATGTATGTTCTAAATGGCCATCTTGAATCAATAGGGAGTTGCGTGCATCATTGCCTAGTGGCGGTCAAATTGGTACAAAATGTTCAAGTATAATAAATTTGTAAACGGGTGTTTGACGTGGAAAAAGATGGAAACGGAAAGAGAGATGCAATTGGCCAAGAAAAGGAACCCATAAAAGTAGTCAAGGCCGCAAACGGAATCATCCAGGGAGTTCCTACTGAGCGGCGACTTGGTGGTAACATAAGCAGCTGAAGCCGCCCCTCGCCGGCAACTTGTTTTATACTTGAATATATCAACAGGCAATAGAAGAACTTATTACATCCTAATGTGAAATAATGCATTAAATTTTTACCTGTATAGTTTAGTGGCAAATTCTGGAGCTTCATTGACATCAGTGACAGTTAAACTAAAGGTTGCTGTGGCTGTATTCGAACCATCGGTGGCAGTTATAACAAGTGTATGTGTCGGGTTGGTTTCATAGTCCAGACTGCTTGCTAGAAACACTTTACCACTCGATGTGTCCAGGGTAAATCCGGAGTATGTCGTCTGAAATGCGTATACTATGTCGTCTGCTGTGTCGGCGTCAGACGCAGAGACTGTGACAAGAGTGGCGCCAATTGGCTCACTCTCACTAACCGTGACAGCGTACTGTCCTAGAAAAAGTATATGCAAAATACATCAATGACTACTGGATATTATTTAAGCCATATATATTTCTTTTCCAGGAATTTCAAACACGAAAGCAGGTACAGCAAGTTTTCGTCTATTTCATGGTTCTGATTCAAATAAATAACTTTGTGCCAAAGAATAACTGGTTACCTTCGAATGTGAGACAAGTGATCACCTTCATACATTGGTAACCGTTTTTATTTATTTAACTTCAGTATTTATTTAACCTTTTCTATTTATTTAACTTCAGTATTTATTTATCCATTGCATTTTCTATTTTAGTAGACATGTCCAAAATGGATTAAATAAGACTACTGTGTCTTGACTGACATGTTCAGCAAAACATTGTTTTCGCAAGCGTAACAGGTAATGCCTACTAACGTATGAACGGAACAACCATTTCCATTCTATATATCTCTCAAAAACATTCAGCACAAACATCCAATTGGCATTGATTACGTAATACATAGGCGAACGCCATTTATATTAAAGCATAAACATTTACGCTTAAGAAACATGTGTTATAACTACACTTCACGCACATACTTACCAGAACTTGTGAAGGTAGGCGTGGCCTCGTTGACATCAAGAACATTGACTTGAACACTAACAGTGGTAGATAAAGCTGGTGTACCGCCATCAGTAATTGTAATAAGTAATTCATAAAATGGCATTGTTTCATAGTCTAATGTTCCTGCAAAAAATACAGTAAAATTTTAACAGTTTTAAAATAGATACAAATATGATCGCAAGTCATCCATTCTAAATAAAAGAATAGAATTTAAGAAAAGTAAGATATAAAAATTAGTAATACGCATACTTAGTACTGGTATGTAAACGTATTCAAAAAGATGCATGCAAAAGATATTGGTGTTCTACATCTGTCCCAGTGTATATCCAAAGTTTTGTTGACAGTGGTCCCAATGTTTTTTGTCTATTTATGTCTTGTTAGACTGTTCTTTAATCAACGCCATTGCGCCATGTTCCTGATTGCGCTAGCAGTTTCCTAGCAAGCACGTGTTTTTCAGGTGCAAATTTTTATACCAATCGTAGCAATTGCTGAATAAATCAGAGAAATGAGAAGTTTTCTTAAGTATCCAAAATACATACCTTGCGTCTGTAGTAAGTACAATCCTCCACTTTGTGCTATGGCAAATTTGTTGTTTGGATTTGTGGTCAGTACATAGTTGAGATTGGCATTAGAACCGCTATCACTATCTGAACATGATAAATCAGATATAACCGTCGTTGATGTAGCTGTAATGACAAAATGTTTTATTTATTTTAGTTCATGGATGGATGGGTGAAAAAAAAGATTAGATAATATGAAAACCAGATATTTATTTTATTTTTTATGAGGCTGATAACCATAAATCGTAAATTAGAAAAGACAAACAAGAACATTTGCAAAATAAAACACAAACATACCGGTCTATATCAAAATCACAATTAAAAAGGAAAGAAAAAACTTTGAAAACTGACAAATTTATTTAAACACTTGAATTTCCCGAAGGAGTGAATTTGGTGCTAAGAAAGGCGACCACTCCATGTCTAGCTAGGTATACAAACGATAAATGTTTAGATATTTCAATCATATATTCATTTATAACATCTATTTATCAAGTTGATTACAATAATTTACAAAGTCGAAAAAAGAAAAAAGAAAAACAAAAATGGCATTTTACAAACAACCAATTCGTTAGTTTGCGGATAAGTTAAATAGATAAATATTTAAGGACATCTAGTTGTAGAGTTAGTGTGACACGATTTCACTTTACTGAAACAATGAGAAGATCATCTTCTTCTGTATCATATAATAAATATTGTAATGGTTCATCACTTACAGATACTTTCCAGAACAGACAATACATGTGTGTTAGTTGTACAGCTTGGGGTGTTGTCATTTACGTCCGTAACAGATATAGTCACAGTGCCGGTAACCTGTAAAAAGAACCTACATGTATAGATCTAGTGATAAGGAGGGTGGAAATTCGAAATCGAAATTCAAATATTCATAAGAATTAAAAGTTGATAACTGGTTGCGATTCCCTGCTATTTTATCTGTATAATGATGACTGTGGTATATGTCGAAGGGTCGATAGACGACATTGTTTATTAATCAAAAACAAGAATACTAATCCATGTCCAAATCGCAATCAAGAAGCAAAGTAAAAACTTTGAAACTGACATGTCAGGTTAGACACGTGAAACAACACGCATATAACATCCACTTTCATCAACCATCACACAGGGTCATGGAATGAAATGTAATTTATCCTCTGGCTATATAACTAATTACAAACCATACTAGTAGATCTAGTTAAACATGGTTCGAACACCATTTTTGCTTGTTAGTAGTTTACTAAAAAATTTAACTTTTTCTCGGCATATACCACTGTTGCAAAATGCATGCATGATTTATTCACACCTATAATTTTTACTCTTTGGATGAAAAGAAAAAACTATTACTCTGTAATTTACTTTCATTAGCAAAAGGCACACTTACGGTGGTACCTCCTCCATCTGTGGCTACGACTTTTATCAGATAGCTTTGTGTGGTTTCATAATCTAGACTCTGGGCCAGTGTTATAGCACCACTGGAAGGATTTATCACAAAAACGTTGGTTCCACTGTTTGATACTACAACCAAAAAATGTATTTTACATTTTCGATACAAAAAATATGCATTTATTTGATTGTACGCAAGAGATTTAACGGTAACGTTTTGCTGTAAGATGATAATCTAACTGCTAAAATGTAAATTGATTATTTCTCAGCACCATCAGGTATTTTAAGACATTTAACTGTAGCCCATGCATCTATTCTATCAAAATTTTAAACCACATAAACACTGTGGTACAGCGTACACGGGATATTACAGCATAAAGTGAGCCAAACGGCCCATATAAACAACACCAGCGTAAGTCGAAAGACGTTTTTTACTCTACTGTTCATTTTAACATGCGATGGTGTATTGGTTCATCAATTGGACACATAAATGATTCTATTGACACAGCCATTTTTATCTGATACACTTTAAACATTGAAACAAATTGATGAAGCGCAAGTGCTTATGATCACCTGTGATTTTGACGTCGCCTGGAGTTTCTTTCCAATATTTTAATTTTCACGTTATAATCAAAATTTGTGAAGCGTACGATCCCTCGAACATGTTAAGAACTACTCCACCAAATTTGAGAAAGCATGTAAAGATTTATCTATCAAAAATATTGATTACAATTGTTTCTGTTTACCTGAATTAATGGCATAGCTGGCGATACCATGAGGATCAGCATCGCTGTCGGAGGCGGCATATGTTATCAAGGCTGTATTTATAGCTGTATTTTCTGCCACTGTGTGTGTAGGGTTTGAGGAGAATGTAGGAGAGTTGTCATTGACAGGCATCACAGACACTGCCACTGTGGCTGTGGTGGAGTAGGTCCCGTCACTAACCCGAACTAGTAATGTGTACGAAGTGGTTCCGGCATCGTAGTCAACCGCTAAAGATATGCCAAAAAACATAGAAATTAAAACAAAATGAACAGTAACAAAATTCAACACGGCAATATGATGTGTAACAGAAAAAACAGCACTCCCTCAAAAAATATTTTTTCTCCTTTTCACTAGTAGATACATTGCACTTAACTGTTTGGTGAACAGAGGATACCAAGATTACGATGATAACTTTCGAAAAGAGCATTTTTCTGGTTTTCATATTTTGCGGCTTTGCTGGAAAAAGAATTTTTGCGACTCTCTGGTGGTAATTTACATTTTATGGATAATCTGCTTTTGGGTTAGTAAATCACATATTGATAGGTATCAGCCTATAGTAAATGCTTATATACGTTTATAAAAACAGAACACTGAACAATGAACTATTACACTGGATTCTTCGAAACAATTGGCATGTGCTAACATACCTTTTACGTTTGTCACCACACCAGACGATGATACAGAAAATGTTGCATCGGTGTTTCCACTGGCGAATATGTAAGTCAATGTTGTACCAGAATCACTGTCACTACAGCTTAGAGTTGCTACCTGCAAGAAACAACCAAACAGCATTATCAACGTTTATCTTAGCACATTGGTAGGTGGGTTTAGTTGAGTCTCTCTCTATATGGAGTACTTTATCCACCTTACAACAATGGAAGTTATAGCACTATAAACGCTATTTCTTAGCAGTTTTATGGTTGTATTTAAATTTTGCATTTCTTTTAAAATCCTAGTTATTTTCGTAAAAGACATTGCAGTTGACGACATACATATCCAGCTGATGGAACAGCCAATAAATGACGTATACGCCAAGCAAAAATGAGTTAAAAATAAATTACCTATATGCCCAAGCAAAAATGAGTGTCAATGGTAATTATGGCATAGTAATTACATTTTGTCTCAAAAGAGTTTTATAGAACAAAACATTACAAATGTAATACATACCGTTATTCCCGTACTGACTGTTTCGCTGAGAGATGACACCTGATATTTTGGCGCGCAAACCGGAGTGTTGTCATTGACATTGGTAATGCTAATAGGGATTGTATATGTTCCGGACCTAGAAGAAGACGCTGCGTCTGTTGCTTGTACCACCAAAGAGTAAGACGTTCTTGTCTCGTAATCCAGTGACTTCACAACATAGATGTAAGCTGCTGTGTTGTTGTAGGATATACCGAACACATTGTCTATATTTCCACCTTAATAATAATAGTAATAATAATAATAGTAATAATAGTAATAATAATAATAGTAATAAAAAATACCTTAGTACAGTTCTGTCGAAAGTTTAACACTAAATAACGAATTAGCCGTCAACTCATCTCGGTCCACGTTAGCTGTTAATCCACAAATTTTTCGACTGCTTAATAGTTTTTTCAGTTAGATATTCATATCTCTGCCACTCGTCAGCCGAGTTTTTCCACCTTTTGGCTAGCTCGGGGTTAAATTTCGACAGATCTGTATTGAAGGTTGTCTTAAAATCTTAAATACTTTTTCTTCAAATTCTATTCAGGATCCAATTATTTCAATATAGATGAACAACAAACATACACGTGAACTTCCAACAGACAATTGAGACCGGGTGCTCTGAAAGGGTAGGCACTATGAGAGAATTCAATGGAACCTGTTTCTGCCTCAAATACCGTGAATCATTAATTTTCAAGGTGTCCCAATTTTCGTTGTTTTTGTGGACACTCTGATCCACGAATTTACATGCCAACGAAGTGGCCAAAATCCCAAATTACAAACTCAAAAAATTATATTGTTTCTTAGAACCGCGAGAATAAATGATTTTACAATACAAAAATTATGCAACTATAAAGTTGGTTGGTTTTTTTTAATTTTCTGGATAAAATATTCTAAAAAGTTGTCATATTATAATTTTTTTTAATAGTTCATTCAGAAATTTTAAAAAAATCTATAATATGGCACACCCACAAGGAAGAAAGAGAAAACATTTTCCCGTTCATTTTAAGTTATTTATTTTATAATATAATATAATAATTTAAATTTGATATGGGTTTTTTTTTAATGTAAATCATTTTCACGATGTTTGTTTCATGATGACATGATTCAGTTTTCGCTGTTTATGATATTAAACATACTTGTTATTGCATATACTAAACTTCCTGCAGGTTCAGTGTCCGAATCCGTGGCTGATACAGTACAAACAGGCGTAGTAGAAGTGACAGCATGATTTTCACTAATCTACAATAAAGAGCACTTTTTAGACCACATGGCTGGGACACATATTAAGGAAAGAGGAACAAATGACTGCAAGGCAACACTAGGGTGACAACCAGAAGAAAAAGAAAAAGGGGAAGACTTAAGTCCACATGGAGGAGAACGACTGAAAAGGAAAGAAACGCCGCTGGGTGGACCAGTTGGAACACAGCCAAAAACAGCAGTGAACGACAGACAAAAATGGAAAGATAGCGTTAAGGTCGTATGCGCCTTCTGACGAGGAGAGAATTATTGCATTATGTCTAGAAGTTGCATTAGGTACTTGTGTTGCTTCTTTACTGTTTTTGTTTTTCTATTTTATACTGTGATCTAGTATCAAGCCTTAAGCACGCATTATTTTTGTTTCGAATTGATCGCTTTACGGGAAAACGTCAGTTTATGCGATTCCATATTTAAAAAATAGTTTGGTTTTTTTAACAAATACATGTATAACTGAATATCATGATTGTGATACTTTGGTGCAACACATTAGATCTGCTGTCCTATTAACCTTTCTTATACTATACAATGTCCATCACAAACTTGCTGTACTGTCAATTTTTTCTAAAAGATTTTAATGTGCTGCTATAGCCCCTCCCCTGCAAATTGCCCTGAGTGCACTACAAAGGTTAAAATTTGGTTCGCTTGATCTATAGCTTGTGACGTCCCAATATAAGTAAAATATTCTTTACTGGGACAAAAAAACCTTTCAATTCATAAATGTTAAAGATTTGAACATTCTGGAAAGAATACTTACGGATATAGTCGATGGAGAAAACCCGGATATTACTGGATTAAACTCATTGATCGCTGTGACGGTGATTACAACATAAGCAGTACCGGTATAGGATCCGGATGGAGTTTCCGTGGCTTCAATTCTCAGCACGTATCTATGAGAATGAGATTCATAATTTAAAGCGTTTCCAGAGGTCTGTATCGTAGACCCGGACAACGAAAACTTTGGTGTAGCATCATCCCCAGCCACCAAGGAAAGACTACATGCACCATTTACAGAAATATCTGGATCAGAACACGACAGGGTAACCAAAGCCTGGCCTGAAACATAAAGAACAAGTACATTCAGTGAATTGGGATCCCCCGCCATCAGGTTCTTTTTTCGTGATTTGCACTTATGTTCAAAGGGCAATAACTCCCAGGAAAATTAGCAAACAGACTCATGTTAACGATGCGAATATCCTATCAATGTTGATGCTTTACACCAAGTTTCTATTCATGAAATAGTGCTTCATAGTTTTAGAGAATTTTCGCAGACAAGAATTTCGGACGGACGGAAACTAGAATTTAATAGCTCCCTCTTTCTTCGAAAGGCGGGGATAAACATGAACATTTTAATTTAAGCATATTATTGGAAAATACGCTGTGTTTTACTAGAAACTGTTTTGCTTTTTGTTCAGTATTTTTATGTCTTTAATTAAATTGGTAATATCAAGAAATCGAATAGGTGATATCATATTGAATTTTGGGTTTTTTCGAATTAGTGAAAAAATATGAAAAAAGAACAACTCAACAAAATCGAAATATAATGGAATGGAGGTATACTCTATATGTACAAAAAACGTTGACAAATAGTTGACACAGTACATGTGTATGTTTACACGAAGAAGAGAAAAAGATGAAGTGACAAAGTATATGACTAAACTGGAATTACAAGGTTCAATTTTTCACGAATGTATGAACTGCTTGAAATTTTTTTCAGCACATGAAAAAATCACAATGTCAGAAATTACTTACCTGAACCAGTATTTTCTGCAACTGTTGCAGTATACAGAGCTGGTGCAAATAATGGCGGGTTATCATTAACATCACTGACGGCAACATACATCCACATGTACGCGATCGAACCACCTGGATCCGTTACCCTGTATTATAAAATAGTAGATCACTTGATAAAATCAAAAACAAACACACTAGTCCATGTCCGAATCACAATGCAGAAACAAAAAACTGAAAATTACAAGTTAAGTTAAATACGTGAACTCCCACCAAGGAAGTGAGGCCGGGTGCTCCGGAAGGGTAAGTATTTTTTATTAGATAGCGCCGATAGTGCGTTCCCCAAACCCACGGGAAGGATCCTACCTTGGCAAACCCCAGGTTGTCTTCACTTTCATTGCGCCTTTGTCTACTACTAACTATAGTATTAATCTATTATGGGCCTTCCTGAGGGAACTGTTCTCCTAGTGTTGTCTGGATAGGTACATGTATAGTGTCCGAGCTGATAGAACAGTTCCCGGGGAAGAGGTTCGTAATAGATTAATAGTGTCTGCTGCACATAGGTATGGTCACGTTTTTTGAAAGGTTGTATATTTTTAAAGTTCTTCGGTTTATCATTGTGTTGTGTCTGATCCTGAGGTTTAGATAGTATAAATATTGAACTGAGATACTAAAAACTAAACACTACATCCTTGAATACTTAAAGCAAGATTCAATGGAAATTTATTTTCATTTTTACCAAAACCAAATATGAACAAGTATTATTCAGTGAATTAGGATCTCCCGCCAGCAGGTTCTTTTCGGATTAACGAAATGCACATCTCCTTTCAATGTTGATGCTTTGCACCAAGTTTCATGAAATGGTGCTTCATAGTTTTGTTTTATTAATTATCTGGAAAAAATAACTTTTTGTATAGGCATGTACATGTATATTGAAATATTGTAGGCATTGGCATAACAGTCACTTTGATATATAGATAGATAAAGATTATTGGTTAAAAAGTCAAGGTCTCATAAGCAAAAGAATACTGAAATGAGTAATTATCTGGAAAACTATAAACTTTTTGTATAGGCATGTATATTAGAATATTTTAGGTATTGATAAAACGATCTTTTTTATATATAGATGAAGGTCATGATTCAAAGGTTAAGGTCACAAAAGACAAATGTTAAATATATCTGTGAGTATATGTAAAGATTTTGACATTTATGTTTCAGCTCTCATGCTTTCTTAATATATTTCAGCTAGCCATTATTTATCAGGTGAATGTATCAGGAAAAATGGGTCTCTTGTTTTCCAGTTTTCAAAGTTTTTACATTGATTTGGGATTGTAATTTCGACAAATTGGCACTTGTATAATGCTGAACAGATTCATAATAATTTGGTACTTACGCCAGTTGGATTGTATAATGTTGAACAGATTCATAATCAAACGTCGCAGATGTTTTAAGTATGTTTCCATCAAATGTAAACTTTGCACAGTTAGTTTGACAGGTGTACGTTAGAGTATCGCCATCGGCGTCTGTAGCCGTCGCTTGGAATATCGACGTCGCTATGTTAACATTTTCGTTTATTGTCACCGTCGTACCATAGTTTACGCTAGGGTTTGTAAACGCAGGAACTGCACCTTCAGCTGAAAAAAACCAAAAGGTAACAAGTAAATTCAGTGAATTAAGACCACCACCACCACCCACCCCCGTTAGAAGGTTCTTTTTGTGATTTACACTTATGTTAAAAGGGCAATAACTTCCAGGAAAAATGAGCAAACCAACTCGGATTAACGATATACGCATCTCCTATCAATGTTAATGGTTTGCACCAAGTTTCATGAAATACTGCTAAATAGTTTTGGAGAATTTGCGCAGACAAGAATTTGGACCGAAAGACGGACGGACAGAAACTCAAATTTAATACCCTCCTCTTTCTCCGAAAGCCGAGGGATAATGAAGCTATGTACAGTACCGAATGGATATCTATAAACCAGCCAGTATCATATTTAGCATATGAGTTTGTACAGATATGTACTAAATTACATTTTGAAAACACTTACAGAAATTTTTTCCGTTTTCAAAGGCAATTTTACTAATTCTTGTTTTCTTTTTTTTTAAATTCGACAGGCATGTAAGATCTTGTGACAAAACGGTATCTAGGGATGTACTGCTGTGAAAGCTTTTTTAAGAACTAAAAATAAAACTAATTGCGATTAATAATACTCTGGAATAACTTTACAGCAATTCATACGACACGCTTTGGAGCGGAATTCACAAGGAAAGAGAAAAATACGTAGCAGAGATAAAATAAAACAGTGACGATAGAATTAAGAGAGACGAATTTTTCTTAAGAAGAATTAAGAAAACTGTACAAATCAATAAACAAACATACTAATCCATGTCCAAATTAAAATCCAGAAACAAAGAAAAAATTTGAAACTAACAAGTTAGGTTAGACACGTGAACTTCCACCAGAGAATAAAGGCCGGGTGCTCCGGAAGGGTAACAACCTCCTGTTTAGCTACGCATAGAATCGCCTGCCACGTGTGTAATCACAATTGAGTGAAAGGAGCAAATATGCATGGAACTATAGGACGTCAAATCAATCCTGGACATAGATACATTAAACTTATCAACAATACTGTGATGACGGCCATAGAACTTTTTGAGGGCCCTGATAATGGAAAAAATACTGTGTTGGTCATATGTTCTTCAGGAAACTGAATGGACTAAGTTAAGGAAGCAATTGCTATGCAAAATACGACAAAACTCTGGACAAAATATAAAAATATCACTTCATTTACTCACCAGGAAAAATCAACGGAACCAAAAACAGCAGACAACTGAACACATAATCCATGGTTTCCCTTAGAAATCTTAATAAATCCTCATCCGTCCATGATATGTCAATTTGATCATGTTTAGTCAGTTTTGTTCACTAGTTACAAATGCACATCTTTGCCTTGCTTACTAAGTTTTTAACAACTTCGATTATTGATATTTTATTATTAAAAAGACTATTTCACATATTGGTAACTTCCACATTTATGAAGACAATTTCACATTTTCGTCCGTGAGATTGGTAATTTCACCATTTATGAATTTTTGTCCATGGATTGGTAATTTCACCATTTGCGAAAACTATTTCATATTTTTGTCGTGAGATTGGTAATTTCACCATTATAAAGAGTATTTACAATTTTGAGCACGAGATAATTTCGTCATTATGAAGACAGACTATTTACATTTTTGTCCGTGACATTAGTATTTTGCCATTGTCGTAATTCTTTTAAAAAGATTTGATGATCCGACTCAGTGGACACATTACGATATCATTTGTTTCAACTTAAAGTGGTTTAATAGTGTATTGTTTTACTATATTTATTTATAATACTTATATACGTATTGTTTTATCAAAAGAATTATTTAATCTTATCTAACACACAGGCGTAACTGCTCCTTAACCATTAACAATGAATATACGTTTATACTTCAAACCAAGCACACCCCATGCACCCCGAACTAGGGTTCTTGAATCATGAGTTTGAGACCTAAACCACTTGATCACGTGCCTCCGAAACAGATGAATAAAAAGACATTAACGTAGCTTTAAAAGTAGTGTTTAGACACAGACTCTTCCAGACCGAAGTATATGCAACATGCCAATGAGTATATACTGACCAAGTCTCATTGAAATCCGATTAATATTTTAGGAGTAATCCCCTGGAAACCATCAACCAGTCAGATTCAGTACCCCCATTAATAATGCATTGATTTCATAAAGCATCAAATTGTACAGTGGTACTGGGATAATAAGTGCCTTAAACTAGTTTCATTCAAATCAGGGCAATACTGCAAGAGTTATCAACTGGAAACTATCAACAAATTAGATTGCAGTATCCCAGATGTCCCATAGAGTCCCTGTAATTCTTGCAGACGAAACAAAAACCATAATGGCAGCTCTTGACCCCTAATAATAGTAAAATGGGTAAATTATTTTATCATTTCTGGAACTGTGGTAATACAAGGTCGAGAATCAGGGTTAATGTAGTCATATGACCCACAAAAACTGTGACCACATTTAAACGTAAACTGTACATAGTCTTTTCAAAACATGCATACGCCCGGCTAACTTGAGCATGTTAAAAGAATCCAGTAAAGGAGGTGTGTGTGTGTGTGTGTGTGTGTGTGTGTGTGTGTGTGTGTGTGTGTGTGGTTGAGTAATAGTGTTGAACGTCCCATTCAAGATATTTTCACTTATATCAAAACCTATAGGCAAAGGTGCAGAAATTTTGCCTGCGTGTTGCGCTGTTGGCAATTATACAGTGGTGTTCTATATCATGCCAAGCCCACCGTGACATGGGACCTCATTTATTTTTAAGTTCCCATCTGAAAGAACCATCTCCCACTTAGAGAGCGAGCGCTCTATCAACTGAGCTACCAGTGTGTGTGTGTGTGTGTGTGTTAAACTAAAAAACATAATCAACATAATACATTTGCACATTGTTTTATTCTCATTATTATCCTTTTTGATGATACAATTAACTAACAACAGTAACAATATATCATATATAACTCAGATAAAGCAATATATAGACTTATAACAGAACAAACTACCGGTATAAAATGTCTCCTGCAAGTTTCCAATGATGACAGGTCCCAGTTTCACAATATATTCTTAACCAATATTTCCCATAACTTAAATTTTGCTAATTTTGTTAATCTTTTTTTGGAACTACTAATAAATATTTCTGTCAAAAATAAATACAAATGTTTTTATCTAGTAACGACTTTTAAAATGACACCTTAAATTCCTGAATATCTTGAAAATTAAGAAAATTATAAAGATTTAAAACAATGTATGATTTAAGTTAAGGAAAATCTTAGCTAAGGAATGATTGTGAAACTGCGGTCTAGTCCCAACTTCACAAACATTTCTTTACTAAGATTTCCCTTCACTTAAATTTAATAAATATTGGCTTTCATTTTTGGAACTACAGACTTCAATATGAAACCTTAAATTCCAGAATATCTTAAAAATTAACAAATTCATTTAGATTTGAAATTGCCATATTTAAGTTAAGGATTAATTTAAGTAAAGGAATAGTTGTGAAACTGGGGCCATTTAGTACAAATATGCATGGTTCAGTGTGTTCATCATAAACTGGCTATGAGATATAGGCGTCATCCATTTGGAAAACATTTGCATAGTATGGAAAACCCAGCATTATTTTTGAAAAATTAATCATGTTCATTATTCTTCATAATTGTAAATAATGTAAATTTTATTGAAAATATTCCAAGTGAAGTACCATTAACTTTAAATTGATTTCAAAATATCAAAATCAAAATGAATATATTATTTTTTGGAAATTATTCAATATATCTATCATTACCACCAGATTGTCAGTTTTCTATGGCAGGACAGAGGTGACATGAAAAATAATGTTTATATTGTGTACTCACAAGAAGTTTACTGTGTGCATACATAATAATTTTCATGTGCAAATAATGCAATATCTTTTGAATACTCATAAGAAAGTTATTGCGTGCTACCAGAAAAGTTGTCAGATTTAAGTGACCAATCTATATAAAAAATATTTGTCATGTTTCCACTGTGCCACCATAGTTTTATCAATGGGGAAAATATAAATACTCTAGTAATTAATCTTTAAAAGCCTTTTTGGTTTTTGGTTAATATGACCTAAATAAAAATACTGTAAAATTATTCCTTGGGTGATATAAGCAAAAGAACAAGTTTGTTGTTTTCAAACCAAACTGATCACACTTGTGTATTGTGCAAAGCAAACTTGGATAGTGTGTCACATAATAATAAATATGCACTCTGGTTTCCTCCACTGTCCCTAAACTGACTGTCTTGATATGTGAAAGAATCTTGACTAGGGGATAAACTCCATTTCTCCACTCAAATCCATCCATACAATAAACTTGTTTGAACAGCTTTGTGAAATTCCAAATCTGTATAGTATAGTATAGTGTACAGCATAATATAGTATTTAATATTTATTCACAATAAAACCTACCCTTATAAGTATGCTAAATCAAACTTTCTTTCAAAGTACTTTTTCATTTCAAAGTACTGGTCCCGGTTTCACAATCATTTCTTAGCTAAGATTTACCTTGCCTTTACATCGATTAAAAGTTAAAATCTGTGTACCTAATTATGTTAATTTTAAGTATGTTTGTTTTTGATTATATCATCTATAATCCTAATTTTGTTAAAACTTTTTATTCTTAATACAATAAAAGACCTACCAAAATTGCCAGATTCCAGTTCAGGAGAAATCTTAGTCAAGCAATGATTGTGAAACTGGGACCTGGTTCTATTTCACTCACAGGGACTCTCAAGAATTCATTCAATATGATGTGGGCAAAGGGAGGTAACCTTTCTATACTTTTTTAAAATCAATATATGAATGATATAATTTTGATGCATGCAAGATATATAAAGTACAAAAAATGTCTTTTAACTATGATCATAATATGATACTGATATAAGTATTATACATATAAATAAATATCTACATTATACATTGTATATACAGTACAGACCTGTTAAAAGTTTAACACCAAGCTAAGGAAAATTATTCGAAACTTGGCAGCCAAATGGCCAAAAAGCTGCAAGAGACAGATAGCAGTTGTCAATATTTAGCTAATGAGTATAGATAATTAGAGGCAAATTGAGCTGTTGATTTGGCAATAATTTCGTTCACTTAGTGTTAAACTTTTGACAGATCTGTAGTATATGTTCCAAGAAAATCTTCCTTATAAATAATAATAAATGGTGAATTTGGCACATGATTAAATATCACATACACACACACACACACACATTAACTCATCCATATAGATTGTTTAAGATCAGATGGCAGTGTTAATAATCACAGGCTAGTCTATACCACCTAAGAGAGTAATAATAGTGTGTTGCCTTTATATACATGGAGTTCAACAGCGTACCACATGATCAATAAACCTTAACGTTTGTGCAGAACGTTTTAGAAAATGTTTAGGTTGACATTTCCCTGAATAAAGTCATTTTGATGGGACTTCGTGAATTGAAGTGATTCCATCTCCAATGGGAAAACTGTTTCGTAGAGATGTTATAGGGTATCATGTGGTACACTGGCAAACCCCATTCAATCCACCCTACACTAACCCTGATACCAAAATAGACTTGCTGTACACATTGCCATCAGATCATAAACAACCTATAACATTGCAATATCAACTATACTTCACCGATTCCATAATTTGGCTTTACAATACTTAAATGAACAGAATATAATGCATAGAATTTGAACTTGTAATTTGAAAATTTGTTAACTTCATAAACAGGCTTAATAATCTCTTAAAAAAAACATAAAAAGTGTGAATGATTTTTAAATTCATTAAAATACATTGTAGTAATAGTTCTAAAATCATAACAACAATAGTTGAACAACATATACTGCCACCCATAAATAATTATAACTCTTTAGAACATCACAATTTCATTATGAAATGAACATCTCAAAATTAAATTGTTGAAAACACAATTCTGGTCAAGCTGTGTATTTTTAGCAATAATAGTGTTGATATTTTCCCCAAATATTGTTTTTCAAAAAAAACACATTTTCTTGTATACATTTAGATCGTAAAGTTATGACACAACTCTCAAATATTGCAAAAACTTCCAATATTTCAATTCTATTAATGAAATGGGGTTTGCTACTGTACCCATGACAACCCCTGATGTTTGATGGAACAATTATTTCCATTGAATATGGAATCATGCCAGTTTATGTTTTTCCTTAAAAATGATTTCATTAAGGTAATAGACAACATCAACGTTTGCGAAAACAACCCAAACACAACTTAAGGGATATTGATCATGTGGTACAAGAGAGAACCCAATTTTACATGATTATGACATAAGACTAAGGGAAATATAATTTATATAGTTATTTATGAATGGCAGTGTATTATACTGTTACATTGTGATCTGTAAATTAATTTGTTCAATGCATATCATTCATGTGCCATATTATAGCTGAACTATATAGCATTCGCGACACATCATGTGACCAGATCGAGATTGTGATTTCAGTGTACATGATCAATAGACATAATTAGAAACTATGTTTAACGAGGAAGCTTAACAATCCCAGTTCCCTCCATCATTCCAGAAGAGACCACCTTGATTTAAGTGAAAGAATCTTGACTTGGGCAGGGTTTCAAAATTATGTTTTGACAAATAATGAAAGGTCCAGGACCTTTTGCCTTATTTTTTGGCAGGTCCAACATGAAAGTCAATATCAACATTAAAAGGTCCATATGCAATTTATCTTAGTAAAAAAAAAAGGCAGGTCCATTGGACTTTTACTCTTTACATACAAGGGTCCCAAATGTTAAATCAATTGGTCCTGGACCTCAGACCTGGAAAATTTTGAACTTCTGCTTGAGTGTAAAATTCCACTAGGCATAACTCTACTTTCCTCTCCAAATCAAAAGTGCAAACCGGTATAAAACATTTGAATATTTTGGTACAATATTACAAACCCTATACTGACAACAAACTAGCAAAAATTGAAATAATTAAAAAATATTCTATAAACTTCTCAAGAGTTATAATGGTGAGACAGTAAAACCTGATTATAATGCTCTTCAAATAATTTACCATGTCATTAATCACAAATTTTGTTTTTTGTGTTAAGAAAAGTACCACAGGGAAGTTGTAAATTCATGATTTCTTGAGATTCTTTTTTCACAGCACAAAAACCTGTGTTAATCATGTTAATATGGGAAATTCTAATATCTCTGCTAGAATATAAAATCAAGAAATGGTAATATTTATAATACACAGTTAAATTTGATATGAAAAATTACTGTAAATGTGGTTATTTTTGCAAATGGAAATTTTCAAAAAAACTTATTTTCATGAAGAGGTTACTTAAACAGTTTTGCCTATTCTTGAGGTATATGCATACGAAACATGAATTTTTAATAGGGCAATTTATGCAATTTTTTTCAATTTGTGAAAAATAGTGAAAGTTTTCACCATGCAAAAAATAACCAGGGCCGCGTTGCAAAAAGCTTTATTAAACTAAATCATTACTTAAACCAATAATCAGCAAATGGTTAAATTACTAATTATTAAATTAACTTTAATTAAGCTTTGTGCAACCAGACCCTGTACTTAACATAATTAATTTTTATAACATAATCTCAAAATAAAGCCATGAAAGCACTCAAGCCACCGTAATCCTGATTTTGACCTGCTTGTGGCATTCTCTCTGCTATAGAGACGTGATTCTGATTGTTAGCTGTTGACTGGATGTATCCCTGATGGTCCGACTCAGGTGTCCCTACCATTTGACCAGCAGCGTTAACGTTAATCGGAGTTCCTGGACTACTAATAATGTGTTGACCAGAAGTTTCCATCATGATCGTTTTATCATCTAAAGTGGGCACAGTCAACTCCCCTCGACTAGACATTATCGGCACCGTCGTGACGGTAAACTGATCCAAGTTACTTGACACATGTAAATGAGTTCTTATATCTTGTAGTATAGTCGCAGTGGCTGTATCAGTTTGTGGATGTTGCATGGTATAGCCACCATGATCCAGGTTGACCATGGTGGGATGTGGTGGCACATAATCAGTATCTAGCCACACTTTTTTATGGTCTTTCATTTGCCTTCTTCGTTTGTGTTTTTGTTGTTGTTCTTTATGCTCGCCGTGATGTTTTTCTACATGATCTTTGAGTTTATCTCCCCTAGTGGTTGCATAGTCACACTGCTGACATTTAAAAGGTTTAACAGCTAAATGAGTTCTTTCGTGTCGCACTAGATGACTTTTTTCTATAAATGCTTTCCCACAGGTCTGACATTGAAAGTTACGGATACCTAAATGAGAACGCATGTGTGCTTTTAACTGGCTACGTTTTGGCGTTGTATATGTACACTTGGGATAATTACAAGGAAACACATCACCTGTAAATTAACAAAAAATAAATAAATAAATAAATATGAAGAAATAAAAGGCACATGCCCTGTAGATGTGACCTCTAAATCTGAGTTCTCATATTCTATAAATTCTCCGGGCACTCCAGTTTCTTTCACCATCTATGAACTGACCACCTTGGTGTAAGTGAAAGAATTTTGACCAGGGATTAAAACCTCCATTACTCCATTCAACTCTCATACACTATAAACTTGGCAGAATAAAGATGTGCGACTACTGATTGTCAATAATACATGTATTTAGAATTTGTACATGTATTAGTTTTTGAATGTCAAAAATAGATGGCAATGGCTCAATATAAGTGACATAATTTCAATGGGATGTTAAAGCACATTCAATCAACCAATCAATCCTCAAAAGCATTGTGACATCAAAATCCAAATATTAAATCATATTTTGCTTGCTATCATCAGTTTTACAAATTTTTTTTTAAATGAACTTTACGCCTCTCAGCCATATGAGCTTATACCATGTTACAGACATATCAAACCAATAACACAAAGTTACGGTACCAACTATGATGCCATCAACATGGGGCCATCTTTGTTTTGTTGTGTGGAATTGGCGTTTCACCAGCCATGTCTATTATGTTCTGACACTGGCTGCCGCCACGGTACCAAAGCACCATCACGGCTAATGACATCTAGTGTCAGTGACGTTACTAAATGCCACAATTCAGACTGAGTTTACATTCTTTTTGCATCTAATTAAAGCATGCCTGGCCTTTTTTCGCAACATTGTAGCCGTGGCCAGTGATTCGTCAATTCAAAACACTATAGCATAATTACATTATCATTGGTAGTTAGTCTTAGTAAACAGACAAATCCCAGACAGGATGAGATGGGGAGTTTTTATAAGTACCATACCTGTGTGAGTACGTTTGTGAGAGATGAGATGTGACTGGTATTTTGTTGAGAATCCACATTCATCACAGAGATACGGCCTATGATCACTGTGTGTCACAAGATGTTGTTCCATCGTATTCTTGGTAGCAAAACTTTTATCACATTCTGGGCAAGAAAATGGCCTTAAACCTGAAAATATTAGAAAACATTTGTTTAGAAAATCATTTAATAATTATATGATAAATAAATGATGTTCAACTTTCATGATTCTGTTGTAGAGTGATAATAAATAAAGAAGTTGTCAAATGTATATGGATACAAAATTATTCTTTTTCTCAACATTCAAGTTCTATTTCATTAAATGAGTTACTGTATAAAAAATTTACAAATACATATCAATATCATTACATGTATTAACTTCAAACGGGTCAAAACAAAGCCAATGATGCCATTTTAACATTTCATATCAATGATAAACATGATTGCAAATATTCAAACTGAAATACTTAAAAGGGCCTTGTGGTTTAAAGTGTGCCCTTACACCTCACAAGTTACAGATCATAGCACCTCTCCGAGGCTCTCACCACCTAGGTTTGAATCCTACTCATGGACATCCTAATCTCCCATATTTCATAAAAGGTGGCCTAAAAACGGGTAAACAGGTTTTTTTAAATAAAATTTTAAATGAATCTGTAATCAAAAGGATTTTAAAATAACTATCTTCCCAACAAGTCTGTATAATATAAAGATGGTGACCAGAGGAAATTTTGTACCCAATTGTTTCCAATATATTTATTATATTTACCTGAGTGAAGTTTAATATGGGCATGTAAGTTGTTTCTTGTTCTAAATCTTTGATCACATTGGTCACAGCCAAATGGACGTTCATTGCCGTGTTTTAAGCGATGAATCAACAACACCTGCAATCTGTCATTCACATAACTGCAATCTGGCATATCACAGTGAAATGGCGGACCGTCAATATGTGTCTTCATGTGTTTGTAATATTGTTTATTCCACTTCGTCTCATACTGACATATATTACACACATAGTTAATATTCTGCTGGTGATTTCGTTTCATGTGGTTGGTGAATCGCTGTACACTGTTCGAGGAGAAGTCACAATATGGACATTCTTTCAGTTCTTTTTTAACTCTAGGACGACCACCTTTTTTTCCTTTCTTTGTTTTTCCTTTCGAACCCTCTTCTGTTTGTTCTTCTTCTTCTTCCTCCTCCTCCTCTTGTTCCTCCATTTCATCATTCTGTCCCTCGCCTTCATCTTTGCCCTCCAAATATTCATCAGCCATTTCATCATTTTTCCAATCTTCATCATTTGGATCATCATAGTCTAACTCATTTGCATCATAACCAAATTCCTGAAAATCATCAACTTCTTCGCTATAAGCATTTTGATTTGTGTCCTCTTCAACTTTGTTACTCCTAGTTACTCGTTTTTTCACTGCTGTACCAGATGTTCTTTGTTGCTTCTTTGCTGATTCTGGATCCTCATTTTGAACCAATGTTCCATCATTTTTCTCTGGCGGTACTGGCATGATGAATTTTATTTTCTTTGGCCGACCTCTAACTTTACCTGGTGTCAGATTTTGTTCAACTACTTTTGTTTTTGTAAACATGTCTTTAGCCTCCTCCTTCTGGTTATGATTATTGTTTTCACTTGCAATTAATGCATCAATGTTAGCACTGTCAATACTATTTCCAAAATTATCACCCAAGTCGACTTCTCGGGTGACAACTTGTCGTTTCGCTTTCTCAGGTAACATGGCTGCCTCCACATCAGGTCCAGTGACTTCTGTGTTGACTGTCGCATCCTCTTTTCTCATGATACCTGTGACGGTCACTGGACAGTAGGTATCCAAATCAGACAACATCATCCCCGTATGAACAAGATCACTTAGAAGATGCGAGTAGGTCTGTCTCAAACTCGGAAACAGTTCTGTATAAGGACCTAAAGATATCCCTTGGCTATATAAAGTCTGAAGCAACAAATAAAGACTTGACTCGTGTGTGGTGAAGAAATTTTCCGTTCTGCTTATCTCCAAAAGAAAGTCACTAGCAACCGTTGACCAATCAATATGTCCAAGCAACAACACGAGGTAGCGTTCTCGTTCTCTTACATCGCACCCTACCCAACTTATGATCAAGAAGAGCGTTATTTCTGGTTTTATTTGTTCCATCCATCCGGAAGACAGAAAAGCGTTAAATCGACTAGCTGGTAAAGATAAGAACTCACTTTGTTTCACTGTGTCAGACAAGTTCATCTGTAAAAACTGTACAATATATTCTTCTAGAGAGTCTAATCTATACTTTCTAGCCAAAAAATAGGTGCTCACAAAATTACCCAGGTGCAAATTACAGCGTAAAAACTCTTCACAGTAACTTCTCAACAGATCAATCTGAAAACTAACAGCTAAGTGAAGGAGCTGAAGAAAGTTTGTCTCTCTTGGAGCTATGCATCCGGAGTACAGGAAATCCAACAAATCGGAAAACACCTCACAATTATCATAATTAACCACCAACATATCTTTCTCTTCAGATCCATCTCCACCGCAAAGTTGCACATCAAAATATGGACTCCAGGCTGCCAAAATATTCTTGTGTGCACGGAAGACTGTGCCTTTAACATCAATTAAAACATCACAATATTTGCCACTGTCACGAAGAAGCTTCATTTTCTCTAGAATCTGTGGTTGTGCTTTTGTAGATTTTGCTTCGGAAGTTGTGGAAGTGCTTCCACTTAAGCTTGTCGAGACTGTATGATTTGGCTGACTAACTGACATTGATGGAATTCCTTGATTTGATGGAATTCCTTGATTAGACGGAATTCCCTGATTTGGTGGCATTCCTTGATTGTTGGAAATCCCTTGGTTTTGTAATGATTCCAGATTTGGAGGTAGACCATAATTTAACGGTGACTGCTGGTCTGTTTGCATGGCATGACTTAACTGTATAGCTGAGTCCATCTGTACAGTGTGGACTGGTGGTAGAGTGTGGTTCGCCATGGATACATGACCTGTGTGGTGTCCCATCATCTCTCTGGAAACAGGAGGTGCATATATGGACAGGCCATCAGACAAATTGTAGGCCATGATTTTTAAATTTAGTGTAAACCCTTAATCTTTTCTCATACTTTTAATCTGAAAATAGAAAAAAGGGTATAAACATTTAATCAAGAATAACAAAGAAACACAATTAACAGTTAACAGTATATAGATTGCAACTGCAAACGAATTGTAGTCAAGCTTTGAGACTGGCTCTGAAAGTCAGAAGTCAAAATTAATTTTCAAGAGTCAAATAATGGCCTGAATTGTCTAATGGCAGACCTGTCCTGTCTTTATTATTCCAGTGAAAGAAAACCTTGAATCTGGGTCCGCACAATGTTACTTTTAATACATAATTTCTTTTAAAAATTCAGATGTATGATGTAGTTACAGATAGACTAACCAAAGCATTTAGTTTAAACAATATTTATTCATCGTTAGATACAAATTATATAATTCATAACAAACTTTAAACTGGATTCAGGAACAAGCACTAGCTTATATAAACCTGTCTCTAGAAAGCATTTCACAAAGGGGCCTCAGTGACCGAGTGGTGTAACACCTCTCACAGCCCGTTCCAATTCCACTTTGGACAGATTCTAGTGAAAAAGTTTGTCAGAGTAATTACAGAAGGTTGGTGGCTTTCTCCAGGCTTCTGGTTCCCTCCATCATCCCAGGCCTGTCTAGTGTAGCGCGACTGAGGAAGTCGTGGTATTGTTGTGTTGTATATAGTAGATATAATAGATTTACTGCCAGACTTTCTGGTCCGGATCGTTTGGCCTTGTGTTAGAATGCTCGCTTTTCACCAGGAAGGTTGGGTTTGACACTCAGTCAGGGCATTCGGAAAGGAAGTGGATTTTTCAGGCATTTCTCCACTTCTACTCCATGTGGTTCACTGTAAATCAACCCCAAACCCAATCCAATTTTCAATAATTTTATTTCCAAGTTGCAAACTAATTTGAGGCAATTATGAAAATTGTATCTAACAGTGTTTTCTTAATTTTTTACTCGATATTGAACATTGATTTTACTCAATTACTAGATATGGCAGATTAAGTAGTCATTTATGAGATGACCCTCTTCTGCAAAGTACAGTTTCAAAATAATTTTCTGATTTGGCAAAGGCAAAATACTTTAGATGCAATATTTTAATGCGAAAAATCAAGAATCCTAATTACTTATCACTTATTTACTAAAGAGTTGCATTATTTTAACTCTAATGTCTATTTGCATATATGCAGAGATGCAGAAAGGACAGGTGCTTTTTCCATCTTTCTATCACATAATCAAATATGAAGACAAAATATTTCTCTTAAAACCAGTAATATATTGCATTCAGGCTTCCGCCATTGCAACTTTTCAGTGACAAAATATTTAGATTTTTCATGGGAATAAATTTTTGTTTTGCTTTTGACGTTTCTTTGAGTGAAGGAGCAATTTTAACCCTAAAACTTACATTGAAATGTTCCCCAAATCACCGATGCTATAAACCGGAAGTGACATCACGCATATTTCATTTCGTGTACGAAGATTGTTGCCGAGAGCATAATAATGCCATAAAAATAATATTCACTGGTATTATTCAGTTAAAATAATAAAATCGTCATTTCAAATTTATATGGTGCACAAAATTACAAGCTATTTATAATCGACCTTACCGGAAGTAGAAACTGTACCCATGACGACAGCGACTCCATCAGTCGGTTGTTTGCAAATACACAACAACAACAAATACACTAAGGTTTTATTGATACCAGCTGGATAGACTTAACTTTATCTTGTAGAGTAAACATTCCACAATGAATCTGAATGTCAACTTAAGCACGTCAGTAAGTATATTTTGGAGAATCGGGGGGAAATAAGCACTGTCTATGCACAATCATGTGAATATCAATATGTCGATGATAGTCATTGTTTTGGTTATTAAAATCAGCTGTTACATTCCGTATGACACATGACACCTCTCTCTCTCTCTCTCTCTCTCTCTCCATTCCCTACAATTTTATCAGCATGAAGATGTTTCATTGATAGTTGTGCCATCCTGCAGATCTTGTCGGGAATTTATTTACATGAAAATGTAACTCGGTGGTAGAGCTGGTGAACAAAATACAGAACTCTCCTTAAAACTATATTCATCGTTTATTTTACATGTCGGTCAATCAGGTTCATTTAATACTCGAGTTATGTGGAAAATATAACCTAAAAATACATACATATAATATTTTGAATACTTTGCCCAATTAACAATAAATTTCTATATTTGAAATAACAATCGCGGTAATATTTTATAATTTGAAACAATTACAATCATAAAAATATTATATAAATAATTTAACATACCAGCATTCTGGATCAATAAACTATATAAGTTTATATGGATAATAAAAGAAAAACACAACTTCTTGGTTGGAAATCTAAAGCCAGAATGATTTAGAAAAGAAATTACCGCGAAAAGTGAAAGTGAGTATTGTTAAACTTTATTTATTAGAATTCTGTTAACAGTTGTCCGCAGTCACGTGATCGGTCACTCGTCAACACATATCACTATACAAAACGTACAAACAGTCACATGACACAACGTACACAAATACAGACATTACATGTACATGATACAAGCACAATACACAAACAGCAGCTTGGTTACACACTTCCCCTCTTGGAGAAAATGTCTCCTGACATTTGGTTGTATAACCTTAATTTACCTTAACTAACTACTTAATTAAATATATTATATACATTATAACTAACATATTATTATCCAATACTTACCAATATGTCTTTAATATTATGATTTTAAGGTTGATATAAGTCTACCTGAAATCCATCGATAAATATCTGGATATAACAAACTTCTGTTGTTTAGTGGCTGAGTACTGTCTTAGCCAACTAAAGAAGTTGTTACTGCTGCCTGTTGATTCTGGCTTAAACTGTATGGTATCTCAATGGTTAAGTATTGACTTATCCAACTGAACAAACAGCATATACCCAAATATTATTTACTAAAATTAAATAAATATAATGGTAAGACACATATCTATAAAGGTATTAAGTTTTCAATCTCAATTATAAATTGAAAATGCAAAGTACTAAGGTATAATAATAATATTCAAAATACAACTACATTGTATTACTAAATAAACATATTTGAATTTAGAATGAAATTTGTGCTATCAAATGATTAACTATCGGCATAGCTGTTAATGCCATAAAGTCAACCACCTGACTTTGACAAACTTCAAACATTTGCTATAAAAACATATTTACATTTGGTACTAGATTTGCTTGACATGTGGGTAAAATAAAGTGAAACGGCTGGGTACTGTCCCAATCCAGAATCTTTATACCCCCAAGTCAAACAAATACTTCCTCAGTGGCAACCTGAACAAACTGCCATTCACCATAACGATCGGGTGGCTTCTTCACTCTACTGGATCTTCGAGTCTGGGTATCTGGTGTATCTCTAACTACTGTCTCTTCACCACTAAGACTGGGTATTTCTACAGTAGTATTGGTATTGTCTATCCTGGTTTTGTCATGTCCGGTTCTGTCTACATCGGTGTTATCCTGATTATGTACAGAAGAGTCATTGATAGAAGTGAGATGCTGTCTTGGTCTCAATCTACCATTAGTGCCTTTTCTTTTCTGAGGTATTATATATCTGTCAACCTGCTCCACATCTGAATTATCACTACTACTTTCAGAAGTAGATACAGATGTAGATATTAGGTGAAACAGACTCTTTTCTTATCTTTCTCTTTGACTTACCTGGTACATCCTCAGGTGGTATACTATTAAATATCAACAGCATATTCCTGTGCAAAGTTCTACTAGGACCGGTACCTGACTCCTTTCGAACTTTAAACACTGGAGTGTCACTATATGGTTTTTCTATGACCACATAAGGCTCCCTTTCCCATTTATCTGCTAGTTTATGCTTTCCCTGTATACCTACCTTCCTGACCAAAACTCTATCTCCAATTTCAATTTTAGACTCTCTGACCTTGCTGTCATATATGTTTTTATTTTTGGCAGCTATTTTATTGGCTTCCTTTTGAGCAGTTTCGTAAGCAGTATGCATACGATGTTTTAATTTGCTAACATAAGATCTTTTACTACTACTTACCTGGTCACTGTCACGGTCAAGATCTAAATAAACATCCACTGATAGTCTAGGATGGCGACCAAACATAAGAAAATAAGGGGAATAACCTGTTGCATCACTTTTTGTGGCATTGTATGCTTGGACCATTGGAGAGATGTGGGATTTCCAGTCAGTTTTCTGAACCTCTTCCAATGTACCTAGCATTCTAATTAAGGTTTTATTAAACCGCTCAGCAGAGCCATTTCCCATAGGATGGTAAGGTGTGGTTCTTGTTTTCTTTATGCTAGCTAATTTGCATAATTGCTTTATAATATTTCCCTCAAAATTCCGACCTTGGTCACTGTGTAGTTTTTCGGGAAATCCATAATATAATATAAAATTGTCATACAATGCCTTGGCTGTGGTTGTAGCTAGCTGATTGCGACAAGGCACTGCCTGAGCAAACCTAGTAAAATGGTCAGTTATGACTAAAATACTGTCATAACCACCCTTAGATTTCTCTAACCCTAAAAAGTCGACACAAACTAACTCCATAGGATGAGTTGTTTTTACAGGTTTCAACTCTGCATTAACTTTATATGGTGTTTTATATAATACACACCTTTGACACTGCTCAACTCTTTTGTTGATGTCCTGGTCCATAGAAGGCCAATAAAATCTTTGCTTTGCCAACCATATTGTTTTCTCTTTCCCTGGATGGCCCATATTAGTATGTATGCCATCAAAAGCAATAGACCTGTAATGAAGAGGAAGTACAATTTGTTTAACAAGAGTACCATCTTGAAAAGCAGTTCTATATAATACATTATTTTCTAAAACTAATTTGTTTTTCTCCCTAATGTATTTTTTAACTTCAGCACTCATATTGCGTAGTGTTTCACCCCTGGGGAAAGAATTGCTTTTAAAGATGCTAACCACTTGTCTAATAGATGGATCTTTACTTTGTTCAAGCTTCCAATCAACTGAATGCAATGTAGTCTGCCCCGACACCTCATCGGCCGAATGAGGAACCGGACCAGAAGACACAACATCAGCCAACGGTAAATCAATAGTTGCAGCTTGACAAATTGCCTGAATACCATCCTCATCCATAGGTCTACGAGACAAGCCGTCTGCATCAGCATTATACTTACCAGCCCTATACTTAATGTTAAAAGAATAAGATGACAAAGCTGCCACCCATCTTTGACTTACAGCATCTAACTTGGCTGTTGTCATGACATATGTAAGGGGGTTATTGTCTGTGACTACTTCAAAATTACTATTAAACAGGTAGTCATGGAATTTGTCTACCACTGCCCATTTAAGTGCTAAAAACTCTAATTTATGAGCAGGGTAGTTTTTTCACTTTGACGTAAACCACGGCTTGCATAAGCAATAACCCTACATTTACCATCTTGGTTCTGATATAAAACAGCCCCTAAACCATTACCACTAGCATCAGTATGTAAAGTAAAAGGTTTAGTATAGTCAGCATATGCTAATATAGGGGGTCCAACAAATGCTGTTTAATATTATTAAAAGCTTGGTCATGACTTTCATTCCAAACCCATTTTGTGGTATAAGCTTTTTTTCTTTTTCTTTTTATCATGGGTTACTGTACAGTGGCCCTTAAGGAGCTCATTTAAAGGTACTACTATTTTCGAAAAATCTTTAACATATCTTCGGTAATAGCCAACAAAACCTAACCACTGCCTAAGTTCCTTAACATTGGAGGTCTTGGCCATTTTGCTACCGCTGCAATTTTCTGGGTCAGTTGCAACACCTTCCTCAGAAACTAAGTGACCAAGATATGTTACAGACTTTTTGAAAAATTCCATTTATTAGGTTTTAATTTTAGGTTGTGCTGACTTAACCTACTAAAACAAGCATCTAATCTATCAAGATGTTCTTGCTCTGTACGTGAGAATATTAAACGTCATCAATAAATATGAGGCACTCTTTTAAATGCATCTCCCCCATGCATTTTTCCATAAGCCTCTGGAAAGTAGCTCCACTATTGGTTAAACCAAATGCCATTCTTACGCATTCGTAAAAGCCCAGCTTACCAACATTGAAAGCTGTCTTTTCTATCTTCTTCTCGAATTTCCACCTGCCAGTAGCCTGATCTAAGGTCTAATTTTGAAAAATATTTAGCCCCACTAAGAGTGTCTATAACATCATCAAAACGTGGTAAAGTGTAACTATCTTTGCGTGTAATAGAGTTTAAACGACGCATATCAAGACAAAAGCGTAAACTTCCATCAGATTTCTAACTAAAACCACATTAGATGAATAAGGGCTATCAGATTCACGAATAACACTGCATCTAACATCTCTTTAACATGAGCTCTAACCTCATCATACATACCAGGTGGTATTCGTCTATAGGGCATTTAAAAGGGGTATTATCAACAACTCTATTTTATGTTGACTAAGTTAGTATTGCCCAAGTCTAAAAGACCAGTGGAAAAAAATATCTTTCCATTTAGTTAATAGATCTTTAAATTTATCTTGAGTATCAGATGATATTTATTGTTTTCTATCTGAATACCAAGGTCTATGGGATGGGGTCTAGAATCAGGGTCTACTGTAACCTGAGAACATGACTGAACGTTACTACTACTTAGTTATTGTTGGCATTGATGATGTTAAATCACCTAGACCTTGACCTCTTGAATAGTACAAATATCAGATCTAGGTTTAATTGTTATAACTTTAGCAGTCATGTTACATAGTTAACTCTAATACTAGGATTGCCTGTTTGCACTTTAACAGTTCTAGGGCAAACTGCTACTTGACCTTTACCTTCTAAATTTTCAGTAACCATAACACCAGTATTACATATAACATCTTTAGCTTTACCTGGTATTATAACAGTTTCAAATGGTTGAATCTTGACTGGTTTTTATTAATAGATTTGACAATGTATTGGTTACATGTCATACTATCTAAACCTATCTGCCAAGCCTCTGGTAAAGAAAGTCTGTCCTCAGAAGAAATACTATCTTTACACACATGTAAAACATTTGTCCCAAAATAATTGGACAAACAGAAGTAAAATGAGTGTCTGGTACAACTAAAATAGGTACTAGTATTTCTTCCTGACTACCAGGCCATGCTATAGCGCACTCGATATAACCTAAATAATGTAAAAGATTACCATCTGCAGTGCTATTTCTAATCCTAGTTCAGATAAACCTTTTAATATCTGGTTTGTCTATAAGATTGTTATAACCAGACTCTGAAATAGTAGTAACCATAGAACCACTATCAATAAGTGCTGACATATCTTGACCCTGTACACACAAAACTTTGGTTACACATCCCAATTATTCTTATCCTTTAAATTAGTTTGGCCCTTAATACCTGTTGTGACCTGCGATCGGCCAGAAACCGAGGTCACGACGCATTTGGGTCATATTGTTGTTATTGTTATTATTGTTACTATTGTTATTATTGTTACTATTGTTATTACCTCCCCTTGGCTGATTATTACCTCTGCCCCTATGGTTGTTATACCTACCCCTGGGTTGACCTCCCCTGGGATACCTATATTCATTGTTATAAATACCTTGATTATGCAAACTAAGTTGATCTAATCTCTGAAGCACTTGATCAAACTTTTCTTCAACTTTTTGCATAACTTTTTTTTCCAAAGCTTCTAATTTTTTATCAATTTTATTCTCCAATTTGACAATTGGGTCCTCTACCATAGGTTGGTGCTGAATTTTTTTACTGGACTGTTGGCTCTGTTTATTGATCTGTCTATTATCGTAAATTTCCCTTTCAACCTGCCTAACCTCTCTTAACAGATCATCATAACTTTTTGTACTATCATATTTATGACGAGTCTGGGCTTGTAAATTTTCATCATTTAAAGATGTCCAGAACTTGTGTCTTAATAATTCATTTTTACCATCTTGACTGAGGTGCCCCTGATCAATGGCAGATTGTAATAACGCCTCTAACCTACAGCCAAAATTTGCAACAGGCTCCTCAGGTTTTCTAAACGCATTAAAAAACTGTTGCATTATCATACCATTTGTACTTATATCCCCAAAGAAATTGTCTAATTTACGTATGATTTGGTGAACGGTAGCTGTTTCACCGAGGGGTAACAATAATTGGCGGGCAGTACCTCTTAGGGATTTTCTAATCGCTTGAATTAAAATATTGGGGGTTATATCGGGATCATTAGATAAACAATTGACCTCAAACCTCCACTCTTTGTATGAAACGTCACCTTTCTGAGGTGGTTCATCCCCAGAAAAATTTACTATTTTAGGCACATTAACTTGTGTCCCAACGTGGGCGCCATTTTGTAACTCGGTGGTAGAGCTGGTGAACAAAATACAGAACTCTCCTTAAAACTATATTCATCGTTTATTTTACATGTCGGTCAATCAGGTTCATTTAATACTCGAGTTATGTGGAAAATATAACCTAAAAATACATACATATAATATTTTGAATACTTTGCCCAATTAACAATAAATTTCTATATTTGAAATAACAATCGCGGTAATATTTTATAATTTGAAACAATTACAATCATTATAAAAATATTATATAAATAATTTAACATACCAGCATTCTGGATCAATAAACTATATAAGTTTATATGGATAATAGTGAATAAGAAAAACACAACTTCTTGGTTGGAAATCTAAAGCCAGAATGATTTAGAAAAGAATTTACCGCGAAAAGTGAAAGTGAGTATTGTTAAACTTTATTTATTAGAATTCTGTTAACAGTTGTCCGTGCAGTCACGTGATCGGTCACTCGTCAACACATATCACTATACAAAACGTACAAACAGTCACATGACACAACGTACACAAATACAGACATTACATGTACATGATACAAGCACAATACACAAACAGCAGCTTGGTTACAAAAAGAAAGATATTCAACTGGTGCACATGCTGAAGTTAACTCCAAATTTCACATTGTTAACATAAAAGAAGCGACAAGCAACTATTATAGGTACAATTTTTTATTGGACTGTGGTCCCATTTATTTTTAAACTTAATGCTTTTTATTTCATAAGTCAGATTTGTTATTATTTATGAATGGGGTTCGCCGCTGTACCACATGATCAATACCTCTTTATGTTTGTGCGGAACATTTTGGAAAACGTCAACTTCATAAATTCCTGGAATGACGTCGTTTTTGTTATTCCATATTCATTGGAAATAAGTGTTCTGCACAAACGTTTAGAGGGTACCATGTGGTACAGCTACAAACCCCATTATAAATAATACATCAGTCATGTGAAAATAAATTTGATCTGCAGAGAATAATTATAATAATGATAATATTAATATTGAAATTTGTCAAATTTATGGGTTCAATGTTTTAGCTAAAAGTAATGATCAAATATTGATTTGTTATTTAAAAACTCACAAATGCCATTCTTTTTGTTACTTGACAATGGTAAGAGTTCCGTTTGCTTAAAAATTAATTTTGAGTAAAAAGTCTTAAAAAAAATGTGTAAATACTTAGTTTTGAACGTTTCTTTGAAAAAAATCTAACAAAGTGAAAATAAGAAATTTTATTGATGGGGTAGAGTTTAAACTGTAGTGTAGGGTTTCTCCAAGGACGCAGCTTAACTAGTTTGAGTTAGGGGCCCAGCTCACTTCAGAAAAGAAGTTGTAATAGTAATAAATAGCCAAAATGTATGGACATTAAGGGACCCAGACTGATTTTTAGTAGCCCTTGCTAATCTTCATCCCTGTTTCTCTAGAGAAAAACTTGCACATGGATATATAGCACATGCACAAAAATGAAAAAAAATAATTATAAGGGAAATAAATTCTCTATTTACCTTGTAATAACATTTTATTCATTTTAAGATTTATCATTATATTTCACATTTTATTCACATTTAAGCAAATATTTATAAAAACATGAAATATAGACCAAATTCTGTTATTAATTTAATTTTCTTTTACCTACAAGTGTTGAAAGACAGCAACATGTATCAAATGAAAAATCTATTCAAAATATAATGCATATCCCTGAACATGGCATTTTAAACTTTTCTTTGAACTTTTATATTCTCTTTATTTGCTACAGATTAAATTTTCAATTTATTATTTTATTTAAAGTGTAATTGTAAATGTTTTTATAAGTTTATATCAAAATTGTAAAATGTTTTTAAGTTCACACACCAACACTTGTTATTATTTACACAATAGGTAGCTTTAAGTTAATACCCGTCATTCAGGTGATATTATTATACCTGTATTATTATATAGCCACTTATGTTTGTTATCCTATGATATAAATTTAACAATTAAAAGTTAATCCCAAGCTTGAATACACATTTCAATGATCTCATTTTAAATCATAAATGGGGAATAATGTTCAATAATATTGTAAAGGGTCTGCCTGTCAAACCCTTATTTGGGCTACTTTAACCTTTTCAGTAACTCTGACACCCCTTGGTGTGATAAATTGCATTTAATTTTGAACTGTGCTATTGGTTATAATGTAAGTTTGAAATTTGAATTTATGGTCTTCACAATAAATTATTATAATATGTTATGAAAGTCAAATGGATTTCTAACCATAAACTATACTTATGTTACTGGATACTAGTGTCTTAAGCTTTAAATTTGTGTTGGCACTTCTCTGTTGTTGTTATTCGTCGTTACTTGTTTCATCCTGCACATTGTTGGACATTTGGAAACACTCTGGCTTGAACTTAAGGTAATTGCAAACATGCACTTGATTAGAAGCAAGACTTTGAACTGTTTCAAACAATATCAATAGGTTCATTCCCATTTGGCCATCATTTTGAAATTTTGTACCTATAGGTAAGATTTTAGGTTCATTCCCACTTGGCCAACATTTTGAAATTTTGTACCTATAGGTAAGATTTTAAATGTTGGCTGAGTGGGAATTGGTGTTCATTGATGGATTAGCAAAAACAATGGGTATTAATTACAGGTGAGGGTAAAGTCTGTTTCAGAAAATAAAAAATAAATGATCTGTTTATTTAGCAATGTTGGCTAAGTGGGAATGTGAACTTTTAACATGTTGGCTAAGTGGGAAGACACCTCTCAATATATACTTGAAAGATTGAACCTTAAATTTCTGACAGACTGCTTTTCCCAGAGAACAGAATGTAATATTATGAGAAACAAATACAACATGTATCTGATAGGGATCACAGAGGCATCAGCCTAATTCAAGACTTTGACATACAGGTAACAGTCTTTTACAGGCACATGTCTGTTGGTGACTTGTGCTTTTGATGAATTGTTTTGTTGGTAAAATGTCACGTCACTCAGTTGTCTGTTCATGAGTAGTCCAGCACAAGCACTTATGGTAGTTACTAAAATTTCAAGTACTAACTATATATAATTTGTGTACATGTACTGATAACTTCAACATAAAACAAAACCAGCCGCTTTAGCTATATCAGAATCATGATTTTTCTATATTATAGACATGATAGATGTGCATTTAGTTGAATTTTGATGTACATAATTATATACTGATCTATATTATCTTTTTGTAGGACTTATGACCTCAGTGTTAGTGTCTGGGAGGGTGTGGTATACAGCCATACCTCAGCAGGTGTTAGTGAGGGGAGACCAGTGAGTCTGACCATATGGTTCAAATACATAAGGAGGTCAATGAAATACCAGAAACTCAAAAAATGGTAAGAATGAGTTAAATTCTATCGTGTCTATTGATTGATTGAATGGGGAATTACAACTGAGTCAAGAATATTTCACTTATATCAAGATGTAACCAGCTATAACTTAAGTGGCAGAAATTTTTACCTTTAAAAATACATTCTGGGCAATGTGAAAGAAAGGTTTCTTTTATGTGACACGTGGCATTTTCAGTCAGATCTGTTAAATTTTGTAAATTTTTTGTATGTTGCCATAAAAATATTGAAATTTGAATATGTAGGTAGTTAGAATTTCAGTATGAATTCAGAAACTGTTAAAGTCAGAATTTGATGAACTAAATTAACAAATTTGACCATGTAATTGTTACACTTGAATATTGCAACTAATGTACATATTTACCTGTAATTGATTTGGGCTTTTTTTGTTGTTTTTAAAGCATCAGCCATGCTGAATGCTTTATAGCGATCGTTGGATTTTTTCGTATTTAGCGCCGCTCTCATTTCACCTTGACAGCCAATCAAATCCTTCGTTTCGACTGAAATTACGGGAATTTCCATATACGGTATCCCAGGTATGTATAAAACTAATCTGAGTGATTGGGTCTCCCGGAAAGCTACGATCATGTGCCGATCTGAAATGTATTCATACGCGTATAGTCCGTAATTGTTTTTGCTGGATATATATTATAATTCTTCACTTTTGTATGATTATTTTAAGATAAAAACCATAAAAAGCCATTAAGTATACGCCCCTCGGAAAACCCAACAAAAATGACGATCTTGTCAGTTCCCGCCGACGTTCTTCTTTTTGACCTATGGTTGTTTTACAGTCGCCGCCATATCGGATTTTTTTAATTTTCGCTAAGTGACATCGATAAAAAAAAACACAAAATATGCTCATTAAACAGTGTTTAAGTTAAAAAACGTTTATAATCAACACAAATATATTCACAGCTATCAGTGTTGAAACCAATTTTAATTTTCACAGACGATTTCGCTATGAAAATGAAAAAATTTTGAATATGGGGAAAATCCCGTTCTAAATAAAGAATCGACATAAATTGGATAGATTTAAAAATAAATACAAAGTCGTTTTACGGAAGGAAAACTATAAACATGGATCACATTTGATGATAAATTATATATATTTTTTAAAAATTAATTGTCAATAATATTTCGTGTTTGTGATATCCCGACCTGGTTCATTAATATTCATCACATGATACGTCACGAGGATTTTCCCGCTTTCATTGGGTATTAAAATTCATTCCCGTCAGTTTGCCGGTAGCGAAATTATGCATAACAAAAAAGTAGAAATCAAAGATTATTCCCAAAAAAGTGATACGAAACTGAAAGAAGAAGTTTATTTACAAGTTCATTGGCTATATTGATAAATCGTTTGTGACTCGTGAAGTTGTGTAGGCTATATCGATACCGTAGTTCGTATGCAAATTAGCCATGTGTTTGGGGGCATGCCTGCTTTGACACCCGATGCCCCTGCTCAAATGTATTCACATAGCGTAGTGACTGACCTTTTTAGTCCAGTACACCCTTGCCTCATGATCATGACACCCTGTCCTTTTCAGTTATCAGTTAAATATCAAAACGACATGCTTTATTCTCGAATCTCTGCTACACATACTTCCGATCTTCCGCACACACTCCACTTCTCACCATATGTCTCCGAAGACAGACAATTTCATCATCAATGTTCATTTAAAACGCTTTTTCCAGTTGTTTATTTGAATCAACAAAATAAATCGTCAAGAAAGAACAACTTGAAATCAAAATCTAACAAAACTGAAAAAACGATGTTTTAAAATTTTCAGATAAAATTTATTTACCTTGTTACAAGTCCTTATTAGATCGTTTTTACAGTGGATATCCGATTAAAGTTGTTGTCAGTAGTTTAATTATGGTTTTTACAACCCTTAATTTCTTTTCATGAAGCCAATTACTTTATTTCACATAAAATGAACAAATGGACATACAGGAAAACAAACACCAAAACAGTTATTGTGCTTTCTTAAGTTCTTCCGATTTTTAGAGCACCGTTGGTGTAGTAGAACTGTAACTAAGGGCGGGGAAAATATTGTACCAATTTTGTGAACTCAACTCCTCTTACAGTTTTCAACCAAAACCTTGAAACTTCACAGAATGTTTATATATATTGAGGATGTGCACCTGACTTTATGGAAATATTTCAAGATTTTTTCCCCATTTTTCAGACTTTGAATCTTAGTCACTTTTTAGCAGTACCTACTTTGTGACACAATCAACTCCTCTTACAGTTTTCAACGAAAAACCTTGAAACTTCACAGAATGTTTATATATATATTGAGGTTGTGACCTGACTTTATGGAAATATTTCAAGATTTTTTCCCCCGTTTTCCAGACTTTGAAACTTAGTCACTTTTTAGCAAGTATTTGAATGGAGGTACCTACTTTGTGAACTCAACTCCTCTTACAGTTTTCAACAAAAGCCTTGAAACTTCACAAAATGTTTATATATATATATTGAAGATGTGCACCTGGCTTTATGGAAATATTTCAAGATTTTTTCTCCATTTTTCCAGACTTTGAAACTTAATCACGTTTTAGCAAGTATTAGAATGGGGGTACCTACTTTGTGAACTCAACTCCTCTTACAGTTTCTCTTTAAATTCAAAGTAATTTTATTGTAACATTTTAGTTGTCTAAATAATAATCAATTAATTTTCAATTAATCGTATTCAGAAATATTTCCCCCTTTTGTACACAATTCTTGTCAACAAACTTCTTTCTGAAAGAGACAGTTGCCTGGACAACTTCTGTAATTGGGAGTGCAGATTTTTAGCTTATTGTGTCAGGATGGTTTATACCAATTCAGGCTTTTGAAGCTCACTTGGACAATTTATATATATTCAACAATAATTTTAAATACATTTAAATTATTTCTAAAACAAAGGTTTTATTTTTATTTTTATTTTTTTTCAAATTAATTGTGAATTTAACGAATAAAATTAATGACTTCAACAATGGTTAATGTGTCAATTGCAAGTCAAGGGAAATAGCTGGTCATGGTGAAAGGTTTTTTTGTGATGATGACACTATGTCGATGATGATGATCTGATGAAGATGATGACAATAATAATGATGATGGCGACATTCAGTTCTGCTGCTGCCGATGATGATGATGTCACCATGATGATGATGATATGACATGAGGAGATATAATGATGATGATGTGACATGAGGAGATATGATGATGTCACCATGATGATGATATGACATGAGGAGATATGGTGATGATATAAATTCTGTTGATGCCGATGATGATAATGATTATCGTGATGAAGATGATGATAGTGATGGTGGTGATGAAAATAAGCTCTGTTGCTGCCAATGATGATGAATGATGACGATGTGACATGACGAACTATGATGATGATTATGATGATGACATGAGTTCTGTTGCTACCGATGATGATGGTGGCAATGATGACATTCAGTACTGCTGAGCACTGCCAGTAGTATGATGATGATGATGATGATGATAATGAAGATGGTGGTGATGGCATTCAGTTCTGCGGCTGTCGATGATGATAATAATTCATGATGATGATGATGATAACAAAGCCAACGTCTTCATGTTGATGATGTGACATGATAATGATGATGATGATGATGATGACATTCAGTACTACTGCTGCTGATAATGATGATGATGTCACCATGATGATTATGTGACACAAAGAGCTATGATGATGATGTGACCACATTAATGATGTAACATGAGGATTTCTGAAAATGATTATGATAATGGTGGTGGTGATTGCCATGGCATGGGTTCTACTGCTGCTGCTAATGACGATGATGATGATGATGATGATGATGATGATATCTTCATGTTTATGATCAAAATGTGATATGAGGGGTGATAATGATGATGATGGTGGTGATTACAGATCCAGTTTGGATTTTCTTCCAGTCAACTGCGTTTTAGTGGAGTTATGCCCCTTTCACTTTGTGAATTTTATCAAAATGATGGTTTCTCTGGACTTTTTTCCGTTACGCTTGAGATAGTTCACTCAGATTTTTTGGGGTCGGATCTTTAGTAGCCTCTCTTGGTTTTTGAAAAATTGAAAATTTATATTTATGTGAATTACTTAGTTTACATAATTGATAAACATTATGTTGCATGTCTATTTTGACCATTGTAACATATTGATATGTTAGAACCTAACAACTTGCATAAAAAACAGACTTGTTGTTAGAGGCTTCCCGATCACAGTATCTATTATTTGCACGATTTTCATTTGTTACTGATTCATTAGACAAATCTCAGTTTCAAGTGCACATTTTTTTAATCAAATTGCTCAGTTGTACTGATGCTTCAGTACCTTCAGTACTTTGATTTTTCATTCAAGAATTAAAATTGATGATAGATTTATACACAAATGTTTTTGAAAGAGAAAGTCTTGCAGTATTTTACACAAGTTGATGATGTCATGTCTAATTTTATAAATAAAGAAATCATGCAAAGGGAGTATTTACTAAACAGTACTTTTTATTCCCCCCCCCACACACACACACACCACCACCACCACCACCACCACCACCACCTTTTGAAGATAGAGGGAGATATTAAATTTTAATTTCATCTGTATGTCAGTCAATCCATCCAGACAACTCTTACAATGTCCAGAGCAATTCTCCAAAACTATGAAGCACTATTTTACACAATTTGATGAAAAGCATCAGCATTGATAAGAGATGCACAAACCATTTTCCAAGAATGATGACCCTTTGAGCATAAGTACCACACACAAAAAAGCTCCAACTGGCAGAGTATCCGAATTCACTAAATTTGCTTATTTTATGCTCCAAAACAAATACCGTTTAAAGTCAAATTGAATTTCTCATAAAATTTACATTTTCTGCATTTTAATTTACCTTAAATGTCTTTTTATGATGTTACAGCCTGGAAAGAAAAAAAGTGCCAAAAAGTCAGGAAAAAAATCAGGGAAGAAATCCGGAAAGAAAAGTGGAAAGAAATCAGCAAAGTTAGGATCAGCAAAGTCTGCAAAAAGTGAGAAATCTGTACCAGATATTATGAGTTCAGCTGCCATGGAAAACTTATACTATATAGCCCACGATGCCCCTGATGCTTTAGATAAGAGGGGCTTCAGCTGGCCAGATGGTGGAGGAAAAGGCAAGAAAGGGAAAAAAGGCAAAAAGAAGAAAAAATAATTAAGATTTTTAGATTTCCAGCAATCAATATTTTTGTATTATTTTCCCTGTGATTACAGCTTGAAGCCAAAGGAGAATCGAAATGGCATTTATCTGTGATAATATTGTAAAATGAATGCTTTAAGAAGTATATTTATTATATTATGATTATGTGATGTATATAAGGTAACCATTGCTGTTACTACATTATATGGTGCTCTGAAAATTTCATGAGTTATATATTACCAAATTTATCTGGCCACCAAGTTGCCACTCACTTGAAATTTATTTGTTTTTTCTCAAGATAAAAAAATTACCATCACAGGAAAAGCCTAGATTCACTAGAAGCGGTCATGTGATTGCATTTCCCTCCACTCGTATGTGGGGAATTGTTTATTCTGTATACTAGTATGTTATATGTACTGTAGTAATTGAGAAATGCAGCATATTTTAATATGTTAATCCAAATTTTGTATGTGTCAGTTCCCCTTTTCTCAGCAATTAAATTGCAAAAAAATTAAAGAAATCTGAAAATAACCCTAAAATCTGGATGTTTATTATTTTGTTTGTTGTTTAAATAAATTAAATAAATCATAGATTTATTTAGAACAAAAAAAGTATTTGAAAAAATATATAATATTTATACATGTGAAAAGAAAATATTTTCTGAAGTTCAGTACAAAATAATTGGTGGGTAAAGGGGAATAACTCTTTCAGAAGGGATATAAACTGATTGAATTAAGTGTATTTCATGTATGTTAAGAGTTGTTATATTGTTATGTGTTATCATGATGATTTGTCAAACTGCCTCATTGTTGACTTTATGTGTTTATTGAACTACACAATAATTTATTTATCTCTCGTATCATTTTTTGGAAACTTGCATTTATCATTATAATTGTTTCTGTTTAAGGGAAACTATACTCCCACAGAAAAACTTTTCTACAGACTAGAATATCCATATCTGCATTTTTTATACTGAGAACAGCAGAAATTTTAGCTTAATGTAAAATTGGTATTCTATACCTATTTATAAATGCATTTCATATACTCTAGTAGCATACAACTAAAAAAGCTATTCCATGAAAAGTTCCAGGCCCATTTTCCTTTTACAGAAAGACCACATTAATTTTTTTTTAAAAAGGGGGAAACAGAAGAGAAAAACTCTGATCATCTTCAAGAATTTGTGTTATGGGCAAATTGATTTGAGGCCAAAGTTAGGAGACAGATCTGATAAATTTCAGTGCTAGTAATGATTATTTTAATTAGTAACTAACAAAAACTAAAATCTATCTTTATTGACTGTCTCATTTCAGAGACATGACCAACACACATATGATAATTGACACCTTGTCAAGTTGCCTTCTTGTAGCTACATTAACCATTAGAGCTAGAATTAAAGCCTTCATATATGTCATCATGAAAAATATAAAATCCATTATTATCTAGTCAAGTTAGGGTGGCTGAGTTTGAAACAGAATTGAAGCGGAGCAGTGTTTGAAATAAGTCAAAAATTTTCAACCACTTCTTGTCTTGTAGAAAACTTCAATATTTTCTATTGTGGTACAAAGGAGAAATTTGAAAAAGTTACCAGTCTCGGCCTGTGGGACTGGGTTTTATTTTACACACTGCTTGGAGGTGGTGCACATTACTGATCTCGGTGATGCCACAGTGTCAATGTATTGGGATGATTGCCACAAAGACTTCCACAGTAAAATGTATTTTATGGTAGTGCTCTATTAATTTTTTCTATAGATTTTTTATTTTTACATATACTGGTATAGATATATATATAGAGCTATTTATTTTTATTTGCATCTACCTTCATATTGTGGCCTAAACAGTGCCTTTCAATTTTTTAGACCAGGAGAAAGGTTTTGTAAACAGTTTGGATACCTGTAGGTCCATAACACATATATTCCCATGCTTTATACTTATAGTGCCAAACTTGAAACTCTCACGTTATGAAACTGCACTCTATAAATTATTATATCAATATATTCAACTTAAAATATGCATTTTGAATTTTTGTTAAAGAAAGATGTTAAAATTTATATATTTTGTTTACTGTGTATTTATTTACATTTTTACTGAATTTTCTTTCTTTTTTCCCCATAGCAAATCTGATTTTAACAAAAGCTCAAGAAAATTGGTACAGTTTATTGTTAAAATTTAGAGAGAACTTTTAGTATGAAATTCATGTATAGACAGACTTGTTAAATAAAGGACACCAAGAGCTAAAACTAGCCTTTCCTAACGAGTGACCTTTACTGTGTTTCCACAAATTTAAAATTATCATGTCCGTATCCAATTTTTCAAAATTTGTGAAAATACATGTAATTTTTTTGTAAAAATATTTTTTCAAACTTGCTAAAATAGGTTACTTTTCGAAAGAATTTCGCAAAAATTTGTAACCAGTGATGATTTTGGCAATTAGGATTGAAAAATATGCTAATATGCTATATCCATGATATCACCACAACACTTAATGAAAGGCCAATAACTGAAGTTGTTTAGTTGTGCTGTAGCAATAGTTGCCTTAGTTACCTGTTGTTAAGGTAAACAATAACCACAATTACCTTGTGTATTGACGCTGTACCTCTTGTAGCAGTTTATATAGAGAGAAAAAAATCTATTTTTATGTTAAAATAATTTTTTGTATGTTTTGTGCAAGATGTTTGTATAATTGTGATGGGGTTCTTCAGCATACCATATGACCATTATACCCTTTAACGTTTGTGAGGAACATTTTGAAAAACATTTACTTTTTCAACTTCCTGGAATAAAGTTTGTTTTAACATGGAAAACATCATATTATGCATTTATTATCCAGTGGAAATAAGTGTTCTGCACAAACATTATGAGGTATCATGTAGTATGACAATGAACCCCATTAAATGGAGATATATATTAATATAATAATTCAGCATTTCTTCTACAAAGTCACAACTGTCGCATTTAAAACACAGGTTGAACTGTATGTAAACAGCATTTTGTTCCATTTTTATAGATAATTGTACTCTTGTCCAAAGCATTTGAAAGTACTTGTATATACCAATACATGGGTACCAGTATAATGTGGAGTCAAGGGCTTTATCTATAGAATAAAGGTTTGGTGCATTACTTCTACAAACAGTCACAACTGTGGCATTTAGCACAGATTTAAATGTACAGCATTTTGTTCGATTTCTATTGCTAAATGTACTCTTATCCAAAGCATTTGTAAGTATTTGAGTAAAATGTGGAGTAAAAAGCCTATGTTCATAGTTCAAATACTTGTAGATTTGGTGCATTTATATATTTTGCTGGCTAAAAACAGTGGCTAATATGGAGTATAAAATTATATTTATTCTAAGAATAGTATCTAGTTAATTATTATGTTGACAGACAGCACTTCTTATTTTGCACAAATCAAAAAATTCAGATATACTTAGTATATATTTATATATTTATTTCTGTATTTCCATGTTATTTTTAGAATTTTTAAACTTAAGTTTGTCTCTAATTCATGGTTTGAGAGTTATTTTTGAGTGTTACAGTTTTTATCAATGTCTTTAGCTTGCTTGTTCATTTAATTACAGCAATCTGTTTTCTAATAACCTGCTTTATTACACATGTACATTTATTGTAAAAAATCCTGATTATATTTTTCCAATTACAAAGGTTTCAAATTAAAATATTTCAAAAGCCAAATTCCCGAAAATTTGTGAAATTTTAGTCCCATTTACTGCATTTTTTAAAATAAAAATGCTGAAATTGGTTACTATTTGAAAGAATTTTTTAGAAATAAGTAACCAATGGTGATTTCGTCTACCAGGATTGGAAACATGGCTTCAATCAAATATCATATGATGACATCTTTTGAAATACCAGTATTTTTTATGATTTTTATTATTACTTTTTTTAATTGATAAATTAAAAATGGGGTAATTAACCAAAAAAAAAAATAATAATAATGACTAGCATTTAATGCCTTTTTTTCAAGAGCCAAAGCATTTAAAATTGATGATTTTTAAAATTGATGATTTTTAAAATTGATGATTTTTAAAAATTGATAAATTTAAAAATGGGTAATTTGCCAAAAAAATGTTATGTTGATAAGCATTTAGTGCCTTTATTTCAAGAGCCAAAACATTTAGTATTACTATATACTTGTGTTAAAGTATTATATGATTTATATATCCCAAATGACAGGGTTAGTTTTTAGTTTTATTTTCATCATTTAATTTTTAAAATATTCTATATTTATGAAGAATCAATGTTCATATAATTTATATATTTATATGCCTAGATTATTTTCATATATAGATTTTTATTGCAGCTTTATAATTAGCTATTATTATAATTTCTAATATTTTTCAGCTTTTCCGTTTGTTTTTAATATCATATTTTTTGTTATTCATATTTTAATATCATTATAAGTATATTCTAATTAACATATTGTTGCTGCCAAAAAATGTATGTGTAGAGAAATTTTATTTAAAACTAAAAGAAAACGAACATTTAATAAAAAAAAGATGAAAATGGAATTAGTTAGTATTTGTTGTATTAAATGGCAAGAACAGAGTTATTCAAAACTCTTGTTAGCTGAACTATATATAGCTAGTTGGTCACTGTTGTGTGTCTGTCTGCAAAAGTTGTACAAAAAGCGAGTTGAGTTGAGTAATGGTGTTTAACATCCCAATCAGGAATATATCGCTCATATCGAGACGTCACCAGCTATAGGTGAAAGTGCAGAAATTTTGCCTGTGCGATGTGCTGATGGCATTATACAGCACGGTTCTTTAGCATGCCAAGCCAACTGTGACACAGGTTCATTTATCTTAAGTTCAAATCCGAAAGAACTATGACTTTCATTTCGTAATTCCGAGTGCTTGTAGGCTTTTTATGAAACCATAATTCCTTATCAGTAAATCCAGAGGGAACTACATGTATAGTGTTCCTCATTGTTCATCTGTCTTTCTATCCACAAAGCTTGTATTTGCTTCTCATCCTAAAGTGTTCATTGGATTTTCATGAAATTCAGCTGATGTTATCAGCATGAGGCTTACATGTAGTTGCACATGCCACGTTATTAACATGTCTTTCTGTCCTTTCTCAATTTAGTATTGGAAAGTAGAGTATTTCAACTGTTACTGGCAATTGCCATCGACAAGGAACATGTATTTTCAATGCAATATTTATCCTTGACATAGGTACTTGTACTTTAATTGCTTCTATTTGATTACAATAATGATATGCAATGTCTTCTGAAAAGAGATTTCAAAAAGATTGCTGAATACATTAGACATAATTTTTTACTAACCAACAGATTACGGTAAGGTAGTGTCTGACAGCTTGATAGGACCTCAGTGATATGTCAAAACATTGTCACTAAACTGCCAACTAAGAGATTGATTGTTTGAATGGGGTTTTATGTCCCAGTAAAGATTATTTCACTTATAAGAGACGTCACCAGCTATAGGTGGCAGAAAGTTTTTGCTTTTGCAGTGTTCTAAGGGTAATGTGCAGTGAGTGTTCTTTAGCATGTCATGTGTACAGTGACACAAGAGTTTTTAATACCTCTTCCAGTAGACCATGTGACTTTCATTAAGCTCAATTCCAAGTGCTTGCTCAATTCCAAGTGCTTGGCAAAAGAACAGTTGCTACCTATTTTTAAGCCTTAGTCAGGCCTCAGCAGGGATTCGAACCCCACCTCCAACATATGGCATGGACACTCTACCAACGGAACTACTAGAGTGGTTTTAGCCAAATTAACCATTACATGTAACAGTATTGCTCACTTTGGTACCAGTAGCTTATTTCATTTGATTGCATTGCTTAGTAATACCCAAGATGTTTTACACCATGTCATACCAATGACATGGAACCTTGATTTCTATTTTACCAGTAAATTTAATTAGAGATAGATTAGGGATCAACTGGCAATGGGTAAAGAAAGTAAATTCCTATATGTATAAACACTGCCATCCATAAATAGCTATACAACTTCATATTTTCAATAGGTTTATATTATACACATTGTGTCACATTTCATTTCATAGAATTGAAAAAATGGAAGTTTTTACATAATTTAAAAGCAATATCTCAACCTGATGATCTAAATGTGTGCAACAAAGATGGTTTTCTTTAAAAAGTTACCCGAGAATTTTTTAAAATCTTAAGGGAAAAATATACCTGGTAATAATGTGGTTAAATATATTTTCCAAGATAAATACATTTTTTAAGCTAGAAAACGCTCAACTTTAACAGAATGATGTATTCAACAATTTAATTTTGTGAAAGTTTTAAGTCTGTAATGATACATGTATGACCTGTTTTAAACATGAATAAAAATTTATGGACGGCAGTGTATACCAGTAAACTCTTCTTATTTCAAACAAAAATAAGACATAAAATGGAGTACCAGTATATTTAATGTTATTTTTTATTAATTTATTTTTATTTTTTGGCTACTTTTGTTTAACTTTGTCCACATAAATCATGTAGTTCAAATATTAACCATTGGAACTTCATTCTTCTTCAATAATCGTGTGTATCAGCATTGGCAGTATTTTAAACTTTTTCGTAGTTCAGAATAAATTAAATTAATAACTGCATGTATTGCTGGTATTTTAAACTTAATGGTGTTTTTCATAGTTCAGAATAAATTATATTTTCAAATTCTCTAAGTTATAAATCACATCCTCAGTGATATTGAATGTAAAGTACTAGATGTAGCGTCCATATCTGTCCTTTGTATTGATTCATCTAACACACTTATCATGTTCTGAAATTTTTCTAAAGCCTCTTGTCCCGCTGATACTGCAATGAAAAAAGACAAAAGATATATGACAATTTTTGTACACAGTTTCAATAGATTTGTTTTTAATATTTTATACCACACACATACAATAACTTCATCAGCACCATTTGTTCAGTCAAATTTTGGCATTATAAAGGGGGTTGGCAATAAGTCAAGAAAAACTTGTAAGATAAACAAAAATAGATTTTTGTACTTTTAAATAGAGTGACACAGATGACAAAGTCATTGAAAGACATTTTAACATGAGTTCACTGTATACCCTATACAACATGCACCTGCACATCTAGTGTATAAATAAGGAAAGGATGTGAACCCAAACTTTCACATTCATTCAATCAGAATACACATTGTACCATATTTACATTGGACAGCATTGTGTATAAATGAGGAAAGGATGTGAACCCAAACTTATCAGAATACACATTGTACCATATTTACATTGGACACAAATGCTGAAACTGAAGATTGACATCAGCTTCATACATCTAAGGTTAAAAAAAAATTGTGTAGTTTAAAAGACATACAGAGGTGCTGTAATCTACAATCCACTGCTTTAAACCACTGTGCCACCAAGGCCAATAATACATGAAGGGGTTCAATACTGATGACATAATGTATAAATTTAAATACTGTAAATCATGAAATTTTTCCTGTTCCTTTTATTTTCATGGTAATTCACGAGAGTAACACATCTCAAAAATTCCACTTCCAGGATTATTTTATTCTGAAATAATTTATTTGCATTTGCACTGACCTTCATCCAAACATGCAAATATAAAAGTAGGTTAATATCATGAAATTACAATTCTCACAAAAAATTAACTGACACAAAAATTTCCGATTTTCATTAGTGCTTACCTAGATCTAACTCTGTGTTCTTTGTTAATATTATGTCATGTATTTTATCACCCGTGTCTCTGCTAAGATTTGTGTAGGAGCTTCTAATTGTTCTGTAACTATTTAATAACTGAAAACGAAAAATATTAATACATGAAATTTACAAAAATGTGAAATTATGAAATCATAGAGCATACATGTATGTATCTTAAATATTAACTGAAATTGTGTAGAATGAAGTGAAGTAAATTAATAGTGCTAAATATTCTAGTCAAGAATCTTTCACTTATATTGAGGTTGTCTGTTCTTGTACAGATACAGTTGACTTGCTACTTGACCTGTTTTCATCTATGGGGACTTAAAAGCCTCAATTGCTGTAGTTATTGCAAAGACACAAGTGTAACAAATGGGTGGACAGATAAAGGATTGGACATATACATGTATATCCAAATAAATATCCCCAAGTTTTGGTGAAAATGGGGGACAGAAAATTGTTTCCCTTGACCCTGTTTCATTAAATGATTATACTAAAACAATTTTTAAACGTCTTGCTTAACATGAAGAATCAAATTTAGTAATTAATCTCTCTCTCTCTCTCACGCATATACACAGTTCCATCTAGAAAATATCATACACATCTTCTTCAATACACTTACATTTACAAACTGTTGTAATAGATTATGTACTCGTTTAAACACTGGACCTAGCTGTGTAAGTGAGGGTGGTGTTTTATTACACCAGTGGCTCATCTCACTCTCGTAACTGTAGGAGAATCCCACCACTAACTGTGATAACTCTGATAACATCAGCTATAAACTTACATTTACAAACTGTTGTAATAGATTATGTACTCGTTTAAACACTGGACCTAGCTGTGTAAGTGAGGGTGGTGTTTTATTACACCAGTGGCTCATTTCACTCTCGTAACTGTAGGAGAATCCCACCACAAGCTGTGACAACTCTGATAAAACTAACTGCATTGTCCGACTAATCTTATCCATGTTTGGTTCATCATCTTTTTGGTACTTATACTGTAAAATAATGAAATCTATTCATGTTAAATGATACACTGAAAACCACTACATGTATATACATATATATCGACAGACTTATTCTTTTAACAAGTTTGATAAAGATTTGTCATAAAATATGGCCCCTAAATTGTAAACAAGATTTTTTCATGATATGACCGACCTAGTGAACTTATTTTTTCACCCAATATGGCCCATATACATGTATAAGCCTGAAATAGCTACTGTCAAGAGGATCATCCTGAACAAATCTGATGAATATATGACAATTGGCCTCTAGTGAATTAACAATGAATTAGACCACAGATGACACATAAGGAACACAAACTGGTCATTATAAGTTACCATGACCATTTCATCTTAAGGTGAGCTAAAAAGTTCAATTTAGTCGAAAATTGAGGAATAAAAGAGGAGGTCTATTTTTAATTTACTGTGGATTTTTTTAACACATGCTAATCTGCTGATATGATAGCCAACAGTACTTACATTTTTCTTTAATTCTTCCAGTATTTCATTTTGTCTTTCTATTTCTTTTGACCATTTTGTACAAGATTCTATAACAGCTGGTATATCTGGTTTTGGTGGCCTATAATAAACCAAAAACATAATATTATGTTATTTTCAACACTGAACTATTCTATAGCACAGAACTAAAAAGTGTAAAATGTTGCTAATGTCAGATATGCAATTTTTCTATACAGCACCTGTCATTTTCTGACGAAGAAGACCCAGTATTTCTATAAACAGACTATTGTTACACTGACCTATACTTACAAGCAGCAAAACTTACTATATAGTTTTGAGACATGTCATCAAAATAATCAATTTCAAATAATTCTTGAAGAAAGTTTTTAGAAAAAAATTTGTTTCCACATTTTATTTGTAATTAGGCCATCTCTTTAATTTTTGGTGAGTGAGACCCTAGACTGACTTTGACCTTATCACTGCAAAAGCACACTTGACAGAAACTAGATACTATTATACAAGATGACTTCTTTTCTTAAAGCTAACTAAAGCATGTTAAGTATGCAAGTCTTTTTCATTAATCCTTAAAAAACAAAGACTCTGTAAATGTAACAAAATAAAGAGTGTCACTTTTTTTGTCATGACGGATCTGGGTGTCTGATCGCATTGCATTGTGTTGCCATGGGCAGTTGATTTTTACATAAAATAGTATTCATGTAGTTATTCATTGGTTATTTAACAAATTAACACGACTGTGTAATTATTCAAAAGAAACAAGGTTGTTCATACTTGTCTTTACTGTGACCTTTCTCTATCCATCTTACTTCTACCTTTCTCTGTAAGTCTGGTGGTAATAACGTCAGTTGTGAATTAAATAAACAGTTGATATTCTCTTGTTCTACTAATGTGTCAATAAATTTACAGTCATGGCTTAACTGTCTGTCAATATTCACATCTTCACTGAAATAAAATAAATAACAGCCAATTAATATTTCATGTTCCAATATAAAACATACAAGTACATGGCACATCTACATGCATTCAGCATCATTAACCCTTCTTTTAATTTGTTGGAAATTTGAGCCCCATAATTGAATAGTTATCTATATACCCAAATACTCTTTGGACTGGGGTGCACATAAGGCCAGCCACACTGGCATAGTTACTTACATGTATATGCATTTAAACATATCTAAAATACATGTGTGATAAAATTGTTAACAATTCTTGATAAGGGGAAATTTGCCTCAATAAATTATAAATACACTGGTCTTATTTTCTATAACAAAAGCTGGCTTGTTGAATGTCGAAGCTATTAATAACAAGACTTTTATTAAGCTCAAGGATAAATCTTAATACCTGTTCACATCTTAGCAGTGTACAAAAAAATCATTCCACACTTGATAACATTTTTATTCTACATTCAATTATTTCATTGTACTTAAATAGTGGTAAAAAATTATTTTGTGCATTTATAGACCTTAAATGTGCCTTTGATAAAGTTTGGAGAATCGGTCTGTGGCAGAAAATGTTGAGTTATGGTATTCATGGTAAAATTTTTAATGTTATATTTAATATGTATCGTTCTATTAAGTCATGTGTAAAAGTAAACGGTGAATTTTCAGAATTTTTTGTGTGTAACGCTGGTGTTAGACAAGGTGAAAACTTGTCACCATTTTTATTTTCGTTATACCTCAATGATCTTGAATTATTTTTTCAGCAAAACTGTGTCAATGGTTTGAATTTTTTAAGTGAGATTGTAATGGAAAAATTTCATGTTTTTATACGATTATATTTATTACTATATGCGGACGATACTGTTTTAATGTCCGATTCAGAATCTGGTCTACAACACGCAATTGATGTTTTTCATTCTTACTGTAACACATGGAAACTTGAGTTAAATACTTTAAAAACAAAAATCATTGTATTCTGTAAGAAGAAATATAAGAAGAATTTTTATTTTACTTATGATGGTGTTGATCTAGAAATTGTAGATATTTTTCCTTATCTTGGAGTTACATTTAAGTATAATGGTAATTTTAGTGATGCTAAAAAGATTTTGGTAACTCAGGCGCAAAAAGCTATGTATGCACTATATGGGAAAGTAAATTATTTAAATTTGTCTGTTAATGTACAACTCGAATTGTTTGATTCCTTAGTCACTCCTATTTTATTATATTCATCTGAAATTTGGGGCTATGAAAACACTACTTTGATTGAAAACATTCATATTCAGTTTTGTAAAAGATTACTTAAAGTTAGAAAGTCTACTCCCAATTTTATGGTATATGGAGAATTAGGCAGGTTTCCGTTATATATACAAATTTTTACACGTATGTTTAATTTTTGGTGTAAACTTGTGCAGACACAATCTACCCTTTCATCATGTATTTACAGTGTTTTATATAATTTACACGAAAGTGGTAGTATTAAATCTTTATGGGTACAGCATATCAAAAAATCTTTAAATAGTACTGGTTTAACATTTTTATGGCATATGCAACATTCTGTTGATTTATGTAAATACAAAACATTATTTCAATCTATATTACAAGATATGTTTATTCAAGAGTGGTTTAGTAACCAGGTTTCTTCTAAAGGTAGTTTTTATTTTTCGTTTAAAAATTCATTTAAATTAGAGGATTATTTGTTAAAATTAAATTATAGACATGCAATTACAATATGCAAACTACGCACTTCTAATCATAAATTTCCTATAGAAACTGGTCGCTGGTGTAATATTATAAGAGAAGATAGACTATGTCCCTTATGTATGGAAGCTGTTGGTGATGAATTTCATTATTTATTTATATGTAAACATTTTGAAACAGAAAGATTTAAGTATATTCCTAGATATTTTCTTCAAAACCCAAGTGTCCATAAAATGTGTACAATGCTTTCGCAATGTAATATTAAATTACTTTCAAATGTTAGTATATTTCTGTCTCACATTTACAAAAAATTTTCGTAATTCTTTTATTCATTCATCATGAAGGTAACAACCATGATATTTTTGATATCTCAGTTGTTTGCTTGCTGAATTATTATTATTATTATTATTATTATTATTATTATTATTTAATATAGTACATTTTGTAAATACTATAGCTATAACTGTAGTTAAATTTATTATACGGTTATAACAAGTTCTAATGTTGTTACATGTATTGTTATACTTTGTATGTAGATAATGTCAATCTGTCATTGTAAATATGTATTTTATAGTATGCCCTCATGTACCACTCAATGTGAGTGGCTGAGCTGTTTTGACGAATAAAATTGAAATTGAATACAAACTTCAGCAAATTTCATGATGTTACAGCAACACTTATTTAAATACAATGCTTAATTAATTATGATTATAGTATACAAGCTGGTCCATGAGATTTACGCTTGTTCAAGTCCACATGAATTTACTTGAACTATAATTTGCACTGTTTGTACACAATAAAATTAATTCATTACAGTTTTGATTGATCGAATAAATGGTTTTAACGTTCCAGTTAAGAACATTTCACTGATATCAAGATGTCACCAGTTATATGCAAGATGGCAGAATTTTTTACCTTTGCAGTGTAATCAGAGCAATGTGCAGGAAGGGTTCTTTACATTCCATCCCTGCAGTGACATAGCACACTGATTTTAAGTTCTCCTCTGAAGGACCATGTGATTTCATTCCAAATGTGGAGTGCTTGTCAATAGAACAGGCAGTACCTACTTTTAAGTCTTAGTCAGACCCTGGCTGGGGTTTGAGCCCATGACCTCCCACATACAGAGCGATCACTCTACAAATTGGGCTGCCACAGTAGTCATTTACATTTTACCTGGTTGTAATGATTCCTGGGGATGTTGTATGATGTGATTCTTCAGCATATAAAGCAAGATCTAACAGCTGATCTATAAATGACGCTTGTTTACTTGGACTTGTTGCTCCCTGAGAAAATTTAAACAAACAATTACTAGAAATTAAATGTCTCAAAGAGCCCATCTTGGCCCAGTTGTTCAAAGTTCTCTTAATGTATCAAGTTGATTAACTTATGTATTACCTGTAGGCAATTATTTTTCATTTCTTGTGAACAAGTTAATGCAAACAATTCCTCTTATTGCAAACAGAATTAATCTAAGTGATAATATTATATTTACAATAATTTTTTGTAATTTAAATAACATTTAGAAATTTCACTAACCAGTTGGTTAAGCTAAAAAAGTTTTGAACAGCTAGGTCCTGGATGGTAATATATGGTACCATGGTTGAACATCAGAATAGTGTATAATGCCCCTGTCATTTTTTTTTCATTTTTATCAAGATGGTCAGTTATAGGATGGTGGTGAAATGGAAATTATCCAGATTAAACCATCTATCTCCAACGACAAACTATGGGAACAAACTTCTTTGACACAAGGATCTGTCCACAAGCGAAGATGATAGTAGGGTGGCATATTTTATGGGGGTATACTGATAACCAATCTTTGAATTACCATATAATATATGTTTTAAAATCCAATTTAAAATGTTTTTCAGCCTATTTGTATAACATGTGCAGGGCTTCGATTATTCACTCGTCCACTCGTCCTGACGAGTGAAATGCGTACTGGGACGAGTGATGTTGTTATTGCACTAGTCACCGTGCCGAGTTAAATTTATCAGACATATATCATAGTTTATACATGGTACATCATGGGGTTGTTACAATTAATAAACAACAGACAATTTAGTGTAGGTCAGTAAAATCATGTATAAGGAGGTCAATTGTAACTATCCGGGTCCCTTTGTAAAAATCTTGCCGTTCTGTCATTTGAATCATATGTGCGTTTTGCATTCGGAAGTCACTTAGTGTAACGTAAAATCCAACCGATGTTCTGATGTCCGATGTTTATATTAGTGTAAAAGTACAGTATGTACATATATCACAATATTATATTTTACACTTGTGGTGACTGTGCCGAGTTAAATTTCCAAGTGCTGAGTGTTTTTCTTATTCAACTAGGCACTGTGCCAAGTGGAATTAAAAATTCTATTTAAGGCCTGATGTGGTATATTAATGTTTGGTAACGTAAAATCTTACCCTTATTATGTCAACATCATCATATCTACACAGTCCTAGAGTTGATGCCACAAACAAAAGTCCTGAAAAAATCGGAAACACAAATGTTAAGACTTGTCTAAAGTCAAAATGAAGTAAAAACACTAGGACATGTACACATGTATCTTGTTTATTTTGAGACATCAGTATTGTGCTGATCTAATAAAGAGAATTCTATGTTTCCATTCCTGGTAGCCAAAATCGCCATTGGCTACTCATTTTTGTGAAATTCTTTCAAAAAGTAACCTATTTTAACAAATTTGTGAAAAAAAATTACTCTAAAAAGTACTATATTTTCACAAATCTTGGAAATTTGGCTACTAATACTTTTAAAATTGTGGAAACATATTACATTCATTATGTAAAGAAAAACCTGTAATTATTTATGTCTATGAACACTTTTCTTTTGCAAATGAAAAGATTTTCTAGTCACTTGGCTAAGCCCCCTGTATTTCAAGTTAGGAAAAGAAAGGTTCAATCCTAGGACAAGTGGCCACTATTATTGTCATTGCATTGTCACTTACATGTTACAAAGTGTTATTAGCAATTGTCAAATATAATTACCATTAGCATAAGAATAATAAATATGTCCATAGACCTACATTTCGAAGAAAGATAAAATAAAGTATCATACTCTGAATCCTAGAGTCCATCCTTGACTCAACAGCATGTGATGGATCCAAGACATCATTTAAACTTGAATCTATTCTGAAAGCAAACAGAAGTCATACTATTTTAATTCACCATGCCATAAGCTCAGCTGGTTATAGCCAGTTGAGCTAAACAATCTACATTTATATTCAATAGCGTGGACCAAAAATTAATGAACATATGGACAGACAGATGCCTTAGTATATCATATTATATTCCATTTCTTGAAAGAGGCGTAAAAAATTGAGATACTCAGGATTTATTTTGATTGTTTGTTGTTACTTGTATGGAAAGTTTATTTCCACCATAGGAGAAATAATGATTATGTGTCACAGTGAAAGTCACAGCATATAAAAGGTGATGACATTTCACATTTCAATAATATGGTGTCTGTAACCTTGGAGATTTAGAGTAACATTACACAAGATATTGAAGTATGATAATACATGCACTGTATAGTTGTTTAATTCTGCGAGAAATAAATTTTGCGGTTCAGACACTTGAACTTTTTCATGGGTATAAAATTTCATGATGTAGTGGACAGTGTTAACAATTTTCTGTATGGATTATCTCTGTCTATAATTAATGAATGCTACATGAAAATATTCACTTTGTATTTAATTTTGCGCAATAAAAGTCAAACCGCAAATATAGAGAAATTACATCCCCAGTGAATAAAAGCAATTGTACAGTATATTGAAAGCCTATATAACATGGGATTTGGTTGATTGAGTCGAGTTTTACATCCCAGTCAGTATTATTTCACTTATATCAAGATGCCACCAGCTATAGGTGAAATGCCTTTGCAGAACATGTAGGGTAATTGACAAATCCCCTGCCACACCCACAATGTTCCAACAAAGGGCCCACATGTTTGATTTACATGCAAAAAGAATGAAAACTCGGCCTGCATTGTGCCGTTTAATGATGTCACTAACACTAGTATGTCATTAGTTGTCTTGGCACTGCTTTGGTACTGTGATGGCATCTATTGTCAGAACATAAAAGGTATGCCTGGAGATAGGTCAATTTGTAAGGTCTCTTCCGAAGAACCCTGTGGCTTCCATTCTAAATGCCAAGTTTACATAGATTTTAGGACAGAGTATACATGTACAATAAATTACCTGTAAGTTTATACTTACGTTGAAAACAGCCACTGTAGCAATCTTATTCTTGGTTCTCCAGGTTTAAATATAAGTTCTGTTATCCAGGAATCGTCCACCCCCTCTGTGTATGGACATCTTAGTTTCTTTTGTCAAAAATGAAATATAAAATAAAGAATAAATACTGATACAGAAAATAAATGCCTAATAGTAATAATTTACATAAAATAAAAAATAATTTTCAACTAAAAAAAAAAAACCTCTTGGCTTTATAATTCAGTCTTGTATAGATTAGATTCGATTCAGTTTCATCCAAAGCTTCTGAAATCTAAAGGGTTAGATATTTTTTACTTATATCGAGACAGTCAGTTACTGAATGGTGGAGGAAACTGGTATCCCCATAGAAAACCACTGACCTTCAGTGAACTTGACAAACTTTCTCACAATAGGATCTGTTCAAAGTGGTATTCAAAGGTATCATGTCAATTCGCCCAAGGTAAATTTGCCCCTGTCAAATTCACCCCATTTCAAAATCGCCCCACTTCTTGCAAATTCGCCCCCACTATCAAAATTTCCCATCAAATTTGTGCTCAACTTTTGAAAAATCGTCTTCTTTTATTGAGATTTTAAAAGTAACATAAAATGATTTTTTACAACCTCGGACATGCAAAATTTACTGCAAAAATTATTTGTAAATGTGTATTGTTTTTATTGCAATGTTTTTGTCATGCATTCATAATGCAAAATGCATTGACTGAAAGGGGGCGATTTTGACATGGGGACGAATGTGTTGAAAGTGGGGGCAAATTTACAGTGGGGCCAATTGACTTGAATTCTATTCAAACATAGAGAGTGAATGACACTATGATCTGAAAGCAAACGCTTTAGCTACAGACTGTAGACTGCTTGGCCACCAATTACCAAGGCCCCAAGAGAATGAGACAGCGAGACAGACATTTACATAGTTTATATGTCAAGCTTCCAAGACTTTAAATGGTACCAAGGTGTCTGATACATAAAGATGTCCCAATTTTTTTACACTTATTTAATTTTTTAACGACAAACACCTAAGGTTATCCAATTTTTACACCCACCACACTTCACATGTACATGCGACTCAGGCATGCATCACATGGTTGACCTAAGGAATTCATTCTAGCAGTCCAGATGCCCAAATTAAAAGCAACAGCCAACGCTTGTAAAGAAGTTTGATAGGGGCACCTAAAAAAGGGGGGTAGTCGCATGCGTGTCTGGGGAATTTTTTCAGAGTGGCTCGCTTTGTACGCCAGTGTGTCAAGTTGGACACCCCTGATTATGCAAAATGAATTTTCCCAAATCACTTTTTGTTTCCCTTGAGATTCTGAAAAGCTGATGTGAAAACTTCAGAATTCTCGAAGGTCGTAAATACATCAAATAATTTTTGGTAAAAAGTGAATGCTGGTGATGTGCTAAACTTGCATGACAGTTCAGCTCCATTAATCTTATTCGCTTACATCTAATCTGGTTTTAAATGATTTTGCCAACTTTTCATCTGTTTTTGTAGCCGCCGCCATTTCTAGTTTACATGTTATAACTCGAATGATTGTAGCAGTTCAATACTTTCTTATTACGAGTTGGTCTGTACAAACTAAGGGAGACGACTCCTTCGTTCTTCAATGTAGTTTCTTCAAATGTCTGGAGCACACAATAAAAAGGGTCTGTGCTCAGTTTCAATAATCAGTCATCCATGATTATTTATTTATTTGTTTTTGCTTGCTTGCTTGTTTATTTATGTATTTATTTATCTATTTATTTTAAAAGAGAAACTTCAATATTATTTCCAATTTGATGAAATTTTTTAAAAAGACTAGTAAAAATCACTTCATATACCTTTAAAGGTTGGTTGTTTCTCTAGGTCTCTGGTTTCCCCTACAATCCATAGACTGACCACCTCAATATAAGTGAAAGAATTTTGACTAGGGCATAAAACTCCAGTATTTGGGAGGTTGTGGGTTTGAACACCAATCTATTAAAAATTATTAGTGACTGTTCTTTTGCCAGGCACTCAGTATTTAGAAATGAAAGTTACAGAGCCTTCAGAAGAAACCTTAATAAACTATGCCTCATGTCACGGCAGGTGTGGCATGTTAAAGAACCCTACCTGCACATTGCCCTTAGCACACTGCAAAGGTCAAAATTTCACCTTATAGCTGGTGACATCTCAAAATAAGTGAAATATCCTGGACTGGGGCGTAAAAGTTTGAGTTCCAGTTTGACCACTACACTTTTTTGCTTTTTTGTTACATTTGGGGGCTTCTCCAACATGTCAAACCCTGGAAAACGGCCAACCTGAAAGAATCCAGTGATTTCAATTCATGTAAATTTAATTGGAAAAAAAGAAGGGAGGAATGTGGCAGAATGGGCTCAATGGGTGGCTGGATAGCTCAGTTGGTAGAGCAGTACTGGAAAGGTCCCTGGTTTGAGTCTCAGTTTGGCTGCTAAATTTTTTCCATTCTGATAGACAAAGGTCGTCATTTAGATGTGCTTGCATGCTAGTTATCATTTAATCATGAAAATAATTCATTACAAAAACATTAATTCAACAAAGTTTATTATTTGAATATGTCAAGTATATTTTTAAAACATAACAAATAATTTTGCATATGAAATTCTCTGTCAAAAAATAATTTCTTTCCCTGAATGAAATCAGTATAGATATACACAATCCAAAATTAAAGTTGTAATATCTAATAAAGGCATTACTGCTTGTTCAGACAATTTTTACTTCTTGTTTCAATGTATAGCTAAATGATTTTTATGTTGATCAACAGATCTATACACATACATGTACATAGGCAAACAACAATGATGTGTCTGCTTGACCTTTCATTAAGAATATTCATATAGGAGGATCCACCCAAATCATAATTTATACCCCCTGCTTAAAAAGTGTGTGTGTGGGGGGGGGGGGGGGTATATACGGTAGTGATAGGGGTGTCCGTTGGTGTGTCCGTCCATCCTTCCGTTACACCTTAGGGTACCTATCTCTTATCCGCAACTCCTCCTAAACCCTTCAATGGATTTTCATGAAACTTTCACACAATCTTTGTGATATAATGTAGATGTGCATCTCCTTTTTAACAAGAGGCCCATGGGCCTGATACGCTCACCTGATAACTAATGGCTAGCTGATAGATTTAAAGAAAACATAAATACTAAACCCCAATGACTTTTTCTTTACATCATGATAACCATTGTATCAATACCTACAACATTCTAATATACATGACTATACAAAAAGTTAATAGTTTTCAAGATAATTAACCATTTCAGTATTGTTTCACATCTGTGACCTTGACCTTTGAACCCATGACCTTTTTCTATACATCAAAATGATTGTTGTATCGATACCTACAACATTTTAATATACATGCCCATACAAAAAGTTTATAGTTTTCGAGATAATAAAACATTTCGGTATTGTTTCGCATATGTGACCTTGACCTTTGAACCCATAACCTTTCTCTATACATCAAAATGATCGTTGTATCAATACCTACAGCATTCTAATATACATGCCTATACAAAAAGTTTATAGATTTCGAGATAAATAACCATTTCAGTATTGTTTCACATCTGTGACCTTGACCTTTGAACCCATGACCTTTTTCTATACATCAAAATGATCGTTGTATCAATACCTACAACATTCTAATATACAAGCCTATACAAAATGTTTATAGTTTTCGAAATAATTAACCATTTCGGTATTGTTTCGCATCTGTGACCTTGACCTTTGAACCCATGACCTTTTTCTATACATCAAAATGATCGTTGTATCAATACCTACAACATTCTAATATACAAGCCTATACAAAATGTTTATAGTTTTCGAGATAATTAACCATTTCAGTATTGTTTTGCATCTGTGACCTTGACCTTTGAACCCATGACCTTTTTCTATACATCAAAATAATCGTTGTATCGATACCTACAACATTCTAATATACATGCCTATACAAAAAGTTTATAGTTTTCGAGATAATAATTATAATCAGAGGTAAAAAAATTAGGTCACGACCTTCACAATTGACCTTGACCTCATTTTGAAGATACTAACAAGAAGATGTCAAAACTGAAAACCCCATGTCATTATCTGGTCAAATAGTCAAGTTATAACAATTTGAAGCTATTTTACGATTTTTTTAAAATTAAACGCAAAAACGCGTAACCTATTTTTTATCCGAATTTCACAAAATGAACAAACTATAGGCTTAAGACCCTAGAGAAGCCAAATATCACATCAGATTTTTTCTCCAATCAGTACTTTCGGAGAAGAAGATTTTTTAAGATTTTTGAACCCCTAAGTCACCTTGACCTAGTTATGGTAGCCATAGCAACGCCACGACCAAATCTGAATTGCACCGGCCCATATATACTTCTGACAAAGTTTCATTAAAAACTGTCCACTAGTTTCAAAGGAGAAGTCGAAAATAGGTGTTAACGATGCACACACGCACGCACGCACGCACATACACACGCTGCGCTATGCCATAAGCTCACATGACCTTCGGTCAGGTGAGCTAAAAATCCGATGGATTTTTTTTATGTGGGGGGATCAGGGAGGTATTTTTTGTGAGCTTGTGGCTCACAGTTTTTCTAGTTAGTATTAGGACTGTAGGTTAATACCATAATACCAGCACATGTACAATGGACATGATGAATGCAATTTCTTTGAATTTATTGTTTCAAATTATGTAGAAAAAATAAGAAATTGTGCTCCTGTACATAAATGCACTTGTTCATAATCAATATCAAAAGTCAAACAGACAGTCATAGGTGACTAGGTCAATATTGTTTGCCTATAACAATAGTTTTGTGCATAAACTCTCAAAAAATAATACTTTGAGTTGCAAAATATTTCAACTTATGTCATCAGGTAATGAGTCTATGCCAAGCCAGTTTCTGAAAACAGATGAAGGTTTTAAGAAGAAAAAATAGAATTTCATCATTACATTAAAAATCACAAAGTATATTTTACATCAAAATGATGGCAAGGGTACATATTATCAAATAAACTGAAAATTTATTCAATAAAAGAAATAATAATTACATGTGCAATATCATACAACCTATTCAAACTTAATCTCAAAATTCTATGATTTTTTAAAAGAAATTTGAAAAAAAGTTCTGTGCACAAACCAAATCATTAGTTGATGAAGACAGTGATATAGTATTTGTACATACATGTACAGTCCAACCTGCCTTAAAGTCCACCTCTATATAAGGGCCACCTACTTATAAAGGCCAGTAAAATTGTATTCCAAAAACACCTTAGAACCAGGATACAGAAAATATGCCGTCATTTTAGGTCACCTGCTCATAAAGGCCACTTTTACTGGTTCCCTTGGGTGACCTTTATAGATAGGTTTGACTGTATATACAAAACAATGTAGTATCATAGTTGTAAATATATAGTACCAGTAATATCAAAAAGTACATGTAGAAGAACTTCAACTTTATGCCCTGAAATTTTATAATGTATGCAAAAATCATTTTTAAATATTAATTTTTTTTTACATTAAAGATAGATTCAGCAATTTCATTCATTTTGTATTAATTTGCAGCTAATACTCAAATTTAGCACAATATAAATGAATTTTAGCACAAAATAAATATATTTTTTCACAAAATAAATACATTTTTTCACAAAATAAATGATTTTTTATTATCACAAATTCTAATTATTAAATTCATATCTAATGAATGAGACACTTGCAAATGGTCTTATCACAATCATTGCCCTATGTTTTAATTTTTCTACAATTTCAAATAAGAATTTACAGTATGTTAAAGATGTAATGAGTCAAATTTAGAAACTGCAAAGACAACACTGTTAAAAGAACAAGCTGTAAACATAAAAACAAATGGAGGACCAATATGCAAAATAGAAAAATAAATACATAAATTCTAACATAAATATATGTTGAAACATATAGGAGTATTATATCAAATGACAAGACAAAAGTCATTTAACACTTTACAAAAATAATTTTGTCATCTCCACTAGTGCTTTTAGCACTCCCCATTTAACTCATGCATGCATCATTACTTTTCAAATCAAATTTTGATAAATAATGATTAATATTTTATTAACTTTTAAATAGATAAATGGGCAAAATCAAGCAAAAATAAAACAAATTTGAGTTAAAGTACATAAGAAAACATGAGTGCTGTGATGACTAGAATTTGATAAAGTAATAAAGAAATTATTTAGAGAGTACTGGTACATTTTTCATTTAGTTTGGTGATAAACTGTTTTTGGAATGTTGTACATAAATAATCAAATTTTTTTCATTCAAAAATATAACAAAATATTATAATATCATCTTAGCTGATCTTGCTTGGTTTGATACAATAATTTTCTAAAAATGTTTTTGAAAGCATTCCTCTGCAATAGTCACAGGTGGATTACGTATTTTTTTCAATTCTACGGAAACTACTTTAGCATGTACAGAGACATGGGACCTCGGTATACCATAAAGCCTCATTATAATGCCCCTTGATTACTTTGCCATTTTTCTCATTGACACACTATTTTTAAGTCCATTCCAAAATACATTTTTTCTATGTTTTCTTTACAACCCTCAAATGATTTATCAAAAAACACCTTTGTAACACCAAACTTTGGCTGAACAATAGGTGGCAACGAATCAAGGTTTTGCTATATTGAGCATTTCAAGCTTCGGGATTGTCAGAAGATGAAAATCATCACAGAAAATTTCCAAGTCCCTAGTGAGGTTCAAACTCTCAACCCTCGACTTAGAAAGCCAGTCATCACTACTTGACCTTGACCATCCACAAAAAATACAATCTTTCTAGTATGATCTGTGGCCACACAATCTGACATTTTTCATCTATTAACAATTATTTACAATGATAATGTGTGATCCAAACAATTTATCCAATGAAATATTAAGAAGATCCCAATAATTCAACCAACGAAATAAGGCAATCCCATCAATTCCACCAATGAAATAAAGTTTTCTGAATAATTTATAGTAACCCAAACAATTCCGCCAATGAAATAAAGTGTCGAATAATTCCACCAATGAAATAAGAGATCCAAATAATTACACCAATAAAATAAAGTGATCCCAGTAATTCCACCAATGAAATAAAATGATCCAAATAATTCCACCAATGAAATAGAGAGATCAGAATAATTCCACCAATGTAATAAAGTTATCCGTATAATTCGGAGTAACCAAAAAATTCCACCAATGAAATAAAGCGATCTGAACAATTTCACCAATGAAATATAGAGATATAAATCAATGAAATAAATATTATATAAATATACTGCAAACTAGCAAAGATTTTACAGAAATAAATTTTAAAAATGCCAATACAAATTGGATTCCATAAGTAATTATGTCAAAACATGTCTTAACAACAACTCTGCAATGCCCTGATGAATTGTTGCTATATCTGTTTGTTCAGTTATGTAATTTAGAAAAAGTCTACACTGTTAAAGCTTTAAATCAATACTGTAAACCGCTTTATATTGGCGCATACTTATTTTAGCGATTGATGACTGGTAAACATATATTGTTGTAATTTTAGCGGCAGTTTTATTTTAGCGCTGACACTCTTATCGCCAATTGCGCTAAAATAAAACTGCCGCTAAAAAAACACGGTTTACAGTATTCAATGCTGATTAAATTCAACTAACAACTGGTTTTTAGTTAACTGTAAAAAAATATTTACATGTACATGTATATATATTGGTTTTAATTATAAATTTGTCTCGCACCATGAAAACTTTAAATCAATATTTAATGCTGATTAAATTAAATTAGCACCCAGATTTTATAGGGTTTTAGTCAACTATAAAAACAATATATGTATTGGTTTTAAATATAAAATCATTAATTGTCTAGCGCATTATGAGCTGTTACACACACACAACCTGAAAAGTGAACATGAGTAAAAATACAGAAAAAAGAAGCACCTTTAGAAGACAGAATCTAACAGTCACAGCAGTATCAATAAGAGTATGTTATAGGTAAACAATTTGACCTGTCCGCTTGACCTTTGATTTAAATATTTATCACGGACCAAGTACATCTGTGTATAGGGAACACAGGTGTTTATTTTGTATACATAATGCAAACACTAATTATGTACCCTGAGTACATGCTACTAACAGTGAATCCTACTACTACCCATTTATTGGGTGGATCCTTCTATATGAATATTCCTAATGGGAGGTCAAATGGACAGGTCAATGTTGTTTACCTATACATTAAAATTTTATAACACATGACAATGTATTGCATGTACACAGAGTAAGAAAAAAATCACAGACAAGTTTAAGTAATATCAAAAGGCTTAAAATTAAAAAATATATATAAAAAAAAAAATTAAAAAATTATTTATTTTTCTTTAAAAACAATTGTACTTTTTAAGACTAAGTTTATAGATATCAAATATCTGAACTTATGTAGAGAACTGAATGAAGTTTTACATCCCAGTTACGAATATTTCACTTATATTGAGATGTCACCAGCTATTTCTTGATGAAGTGGCAGAAATTTTAACTTTTGCAGGTCTTGGTTAGACCCAAGCCGGGGGTTCAAAATCCGATCTATGTATACCCCATACGAAGCAAGCACTTGATGAAGAGGAAAAGGCAAGGACAAATAAACAGTGATGAATGTAGTATCCAGTCTGACCGTCTGTGGCTAGTATGTTTTGGAAAGGACTGGTTACTTTTTCAACACTCTCCTACATGTAAATACCAAACTAGTATTTGTGGATACTACATGTATCACATGGACTAGTTAAAAAAATTTGACTTATTTCTAACACTGGAATAAACAAGCAAAAACTTAAATATTAAAACAAAGCCGGTTAAACTTTTACACAATATGTCTGGCAGGCATACAAGTAACTTATGACTACAATAAACATACATTATATATTTATAAATATATTAAGCAAGTCAAAATAAATGTATATACATGTACCAAGTCAATATTATAGGATTAATGAACTGATATTGTGAAATATTGTCCCAAATTGACTAAACATTTGCACGAGGTTGTGAGTGCAAATTTCGAGTCAACAAGGGGCTATATTTCACAATATCAAGTCAATAACCCTTTTATTATATAGCAAAATCAATTTTGTTTATTTCCATCATGTATTTTATTTAAAATACCATTTTGTTATACAATACATAAATATTACACTAGTTCTGTAAATGGATATAAGAACTAGTGCAATATGACAACAATGCAGCGATGACGTCGACAACAATCATATGACGTCATAAATGACAGGATCATATGACAAAGCGTGCAGTATGAAAATTGATTTGGGAAACCTCAGATTGGAACAAAGTTAGCATGCAAATATCAATATTTATTGCATGCTAACACCTCAGGATTTATTGTTTAATTTTTATACCAAGCAGATATTGCTATATAATAAACATGTATATAGACCAAGTCATGTATATATACAAAGTTAAGTGCATGTGTGTATTGTATATCAAAACAGTTCATGTAAATCTTTTTAGATTTAAGTCTGCTACATATTAAAGCATATTTTAACCATATCAAAAAAACATACTCTAAGCACAATATTTAAAGAAACAAGAAATTAAAGCTAATTACACAGTAAGTGATTGGTCAATGCATTATACAAAGTAAGGTAGTTCATGTCACAAGATATATTAAGGCACAAATTGATGTCAGAAAAATTAGAGTATTTTATACTTTAGCACCAATTTATGCAACCACAATAAGACCAAACCCAATGTATAATTTGTATATTTATAGACCAAGTCTGGTAAACATATACATGTAGACCAAGTTAATACATGTATACAAAAATAAACACAGTCAAGCAAAGATACATGTATAGACCTAGTCAAGTAAACATATAGACCGAGTCAATATATGAACCAAGTCAAGTAAACATATAGACCAAGTCAAGTAAACATATAGACCTAGTCAAGTAAACATATAGACCGAGTCAATATATGAACCAAGTCAAGTAAACATATAGACCAAGTCAAGTAAACATATAGACCAAGTTAATATACAAAAATAAACCAAGTCAAGTAAAGATACATGTATAGACCAAGTCAAGTAAACATATAGACCAAGTAAACAAACAGACCAAGTCAAGTAAAAATATAGACCAAGTAAACATACAGCCCAAGTCAAGTAAACATATAGCCCAAGTCAAGTAAATATATAGAACAAGTAAACAAACAGACCAAGTCAAGTAAACATATAGCCCAAGTTAATATGTAAACCAAGTCAAGTAAACATATAGCCCAAGTCAAGTAAAAATATAGACCAAGTAAACATACAGCCCAAGTCAAGTAAACATATAGCCCAAGTCAAGTAAACATACAGACCAAGTTTTATATAAATCAAGTGAAGTCAACATATAGACCAAGTCAAGTTAAGTTATAGACTAAGTACACATGTAAGCCAAGTTTGTCAAATTTAATTATCATGTAGACTAGATCAAGTAAATATGTTCTCTTCTGGATGGTTGGCATTAATTATTTTCTCTCTCCGTAATCTTCTCTTTTGCTTAAATAGATCCATCATTTCTCTGATAAACATGGGTAATATACAAAGGGCAGTAACTCCAGTCTACAAAATACAAATTTAAATACAGAGGTTAGTATAAATAACTACCGGTAGATAATTTGCAAGTTTCATTTTTTTTACTTTGCTTTGGGGTTTGTTTGTTTTTTGAATTTTCCAAAATTACACCTGTAAATGTTGTTCTACAGGTATGTTGAATGACATGGCCTGCTTATAAAGTCGGTGGATTAACAGTGTTTTATGCCCAGTCAATTTTTTTAACATATCTTTATGGTAAACTCTACTGGGAGGGATCTGGACTGCCCAAAGAAACCTTCTAATCATCTGATTTGAGGGGTGATTAAATAAAATTACAGGATTATAAGTATATTATACAAACCATTATCATAAACAGTATGAACACAGATTGCCAGCCAAGTTCTGTCTGTATAACAGGAACTAAAATCTGAAATAAACAACCAATTTATACATAGGAGTATTGTTTCTTAAATTAGTAGTTAATTTAAAAGAATGTGCTTTATCAATGAAGTTAAGATTATTTAATTTATATTAAGACCTCACCAGTTACACACTATAAATGAACAACTACTAATTAAAATCAATTCTATGACAACAACTAAATTACTACAATAAATACCCCCTCTCTTTCTTTCTCTCTCCTCTCTCTCTCTCTCTCTCTCTCTCTCTCTTTCATGCTCTCTTATTCTTGTAATTTTATAATTTAAAACATTTGCAAGTAAAAGAAAGATGTGGTTGTTACCTAAGTGGAATATACCAGCAGCGATATTACATGTATCTGTGAACCAATTACTCTCTCTCTCTCTCTCTCTCTCTCTGTATACACCAGTATGACATACCTGTCCTACAGCAGCACCAACACTACCTGTCCCATCAACAATACCAGTCACTGCCTCTCTCTCTCTCTCTCTCTTTGTATATACAGCATACCTGTCCTATAGCGGCACCAACACTACCTGTCCCATCCACAATACCTGTCACTGTAGATATAGCTTCACTGCTCTCTCTCTCTCTCTCTCTCTCTCTCTCTCTCTCTCTGTATATACAGCATACCTGTCCTATAGCAGCACCAACACTACCTGTCCCATCCACAATACCTGTCACTGTAGATATAGCTTCACTGCTCTCTCTCTCTCTCTCTCTCTTTCTGTCTCTCTCTCTCTCTCTCTCTCTCTGTATATACAACATACCTGTCCTATAGCAGCACCAACACTACCTGTCCCATCCACAATACCTGTCACTGTAGATAAAGCTTCACTATTACCTTGAACTGGGCCTTGTCTACCTGTAAATGTCAAATTTATCAAATGCCTGTTAAAATGATTATTTAATTGGTTTAAAACAAAGAATCTATTAAAAATTACTAAGAACCTGTCATGGTGCCTGACAGTTAAAGCCACTAATTCTAAAGGGCTAAAATTGTAGCCATGGTGATGCTATTGTGTAATTGCTAGAACAAGACATTTAATTTTATAGTATTTATTTAAGAATGCTCAGGAAATAAAATTGATACCATCATAAATCTTGGGCGGACTGATGTGCCCCAAACTAAGGGAAGTCTTCTGACAACCTGATTAGCCTTTATCTAACTAAAACTTTAGCTTCATCTTTAACTATTACATGGCTATAATTTCCATCTATTGCTAATATTTGTTTTATGACATCGATATCTAAAATATCACCATATAAAGCTACCTCCTTATGGCTTATATACATTTCAAAGTTTCATAAATCAACAAACCAACACATTGCTGAGTGGTTTAGGTCACAGACAAATTTCAAGGATCAAGGGTTTTGAGGCCTAGCCAGGCTGTATACATTGTATGTCTATGAGCAAGTCATTCAATTTCACACTTTTCTATGTTCTAGTACATCTAGCTGCAAAATAAATGAATACCAGCAAACATGCCAGGAGATAGCACTGTGATGGACTGACTCTCAATCCAAGGGGAGCATTGAGAATTCTCCATTGCTTTACATCTCTAAAAGACCAGAATAAGCACGGACCAGATGAACAAGATAGGTCAGCAACAACTAGATGAGTCATTAAGGATAGAAAAAAACTATTTTAACTCAATAGACATGTTTCCATCTTACCTAAGTCGGCTGAAATAGCAGCACTAACTAAGTTGGCTACACCGCCTATAAAAAATCCAACTATTGACATCAACACCGCATTGATCAATCTGCTATTAGGCGATACTGAAATAGAAAGAGATTAAGTTTTACAAGAATAAACTAAAATTAACTACTAGTACATTGTGGCAGTCGGTGGAGGAAATCCGAGTTCCTGGGAAAAAAGAAAGAGATTAGTATTACAGGAATTATTGGTGTTTTATACACAAGTCAAAATTCACCACTAGTATATTGTGGTCGTCAGTTCTGAAATGGTGGGAAGAATTCCTGGAGAAACAGAAAGAGATCAGTTTTTCAAAGGGAGTAATATCAATCACGATTCTATCACCTACATGTATAACAGGGCAGTAAGTTCTAGGAAGGAAGTGAAAACTGAGTGCCTGGAAAATACCTACTGACCTTTGGCAAGCTAAATGACTATTTTTCTCACACCAGGATATACCTGAATGGGATTCAGATATAGGTATTTAGAGATGTTGTGATCATGAAGCACATGTTTTAGAAATAAAAAAAGCATGGTGGCAAGAATAAGTACACCACAAAAATAGATACACCTCTGAGAATAGTACTACATGTAAAATTTTAAAAAGTTTATTAATAAATAATTAAATTTTAATACTATCCAGTGTTGTAAATTTTTTATATCTATGATCCCTAGACAGAATTTTTGACGTATCATTGTGCAGAAATATGTTCTGCAAGCTAGCTACGGCGGTTGCCATTGGTAATCAGCTGTGTTCCGCTTTTAGATTAATATGCCATTGTTTGTTTTAATGCCCTGGTTTTTGTTTCATGTGTATAATTTAAAGATTACATGAATGTTATGAATATTGAACTTATTTTTTAATTTAATTATAAGGAATGATTGTAATAAATTAGATAAAATTATTTGGTGCACAGGCATGCATAAACCGCGAATCATTCCTTAAAAGTAAAAAAAAAGTTTACTTACAGTTATAGAAATATAAAGCAGGTATTCCTGCAATCAACATTGGAATGACAACCATCGATCTTCTATGTAGTCGATCCTAAAATTGCAACAAAAAGTCAGATAAAGAGTTTAAAGAGTTAGGTCTGGTAACAGAAAAGGGCTAAAAATTACTCAAGCCTGAGGCCCAGGACTTTAAAATTTACAAGCAGGGCCTAAAAAAATTTCAAATTTGGAATGACAACCATTAGTTGGTTCTAAGTTTGAACAAACGTCAGATAAAAACAGGTAGTAATATGATAAGATCTGGCAACAGAAAAGGGCTGAAAAATACTCAAGACTGTGGCCCAGTTCTTTAAAATTTACAATAAGGATCTAGGACAATTTTTTGCTTACATATTTGTTGGACTTAAGATATAAATAGTTCCATATTTGAATCAGATTTTTTATTGAAGTGACCTATTTTATTCTGAAATGTAAAGCAAAACTCCAATTTTAATCTGTAATTATTTATTTGTGCAGAAGTTCTTAAAATGTTTGTTGGACTTCAGATATAAATAGTTCAATATTTGAATCTGATTTTTTTTTATTGAAGTGACCTATTTTATTCTGAAAATGTCAAGAAAAACTCCAATTTCAATCTGCATTTTTTTTTGTGCAGAAGTTCTTAAACATCACTACCCTAGGCACAAAACACCAATAATTTGACTCTACTCCACTCAAAAAAATTATCACTGTTAAAGTCACTTTGCTTTATTTCAATCCGCAGTTTTCCTATTCCTACCCTTGCTGTTTCCACTTCAGATTTTAGAATATGATATAAATTTCTGGTTTCCAGGTCCATGAGTGTTTCTCTCAGTTTATCGCCAAACTTGTTATACCACCAAATTTGGCCTGGACAAGTTATGGCGTTATAGCGAGGTTTTACTGTATTTCAACCAAACAAATCTCTATATAAAGACCATCAGTCCATATTTCTAAGGTCCCATAGGTAGTCTTTATATACAGGTTTTATTGTACATGTGTATTTGCATTATTCAATCCTTTATCAAAGTTGTAAGAAGCAATATCAGCTTTTTGATAATAAACATACACATATACCCGGTACTTACAGATATAAATCCAATTAGAGTTCCTCCTACAATACAAGACAAAAATGCCACGTTAATGACAAATTATCATCATATTAATTTAGGAGAATTAATAACCAAAATGGAGTTCTTGACATAAGAAATTTGAAGGTTATCTTTAACTTTCTAAAATACATGTACATAAACATATTCACCAATGTGTAATTTTTATCTGAACAAGCTATTTCATCTTTGCAAGTCTGAATCTTGAATAATTTTTGAAACCCAAATCAAAATTTGCTAAAGTAGCATAAACTTTAAAAAGACATTAAGGGTTGACTGTGACATTGACCTATGACATGTGGTAAGATGATAAAACTTGGCGATAGAAAATGGCTGACAATATACTCAATCCTATCAGCTTGTCTGTGACCTTGATTCATACTGTACTTTGTAACCACTGTGGTAGCTCAGTTGGTAGAGTGCTCGCTCCGTAAGTGGGAGGTCATGGGTTCGAACACCGGCCAGATCTGACCCAAGAATTGAAAGTGGGTACCGGTAATGACTGTTCTTTCGTCAAGCACTCGGCATTATGAAATGAAAGTCAATGTTTTTTCGGATGGAAACTTAAAATAAACAAGGTCCTGTGTCAATGGTGGGCTTGGCATGCTAATGAACCCTGCTGTATAATGCAATCAGCGCAACGCACAGGCAAAATTTCTGCACTTTCGCCTATAGCTGGCGACGTCTCGATATAAGTGAAATATTCTTGACTGGGACGTTAAACACCATTACTATTACTACTACATACTGTACTTTGTGGTGTTAAGCTAATTCATATTACCTATAATGCCTCCTACGTCGTACCATATGGATATTTCATCAGCGACTGTCTCCGCCCACTTGAACTTGGCATGTAAATAAAATGGCAGCCAGAAGAAAAAGGAATAATTTACTAACTTTAAACAGGCATAGGACAACGCATACTGAAAATAAAGAAATAATTAAATTTACAACAGGATACTGAAAATGAAGGATGGAAACAATCTACATTGTAAACATATTATATTGTTGAAATACAGTAAAACCTCATTATAATGCCCCTTGATAACTTTGCCACCTCACTTATCGCCACACTATTTTGAAGTCCCAAAATCCATTTTGTTTATGTTTTTTTATGAGCCTCCCTCAGTTTATCGCCAAACCCCTATATAATACCAAAATTTGACTGAACAAATGGTGATGAATCAAGGTTTTACTGTATTCAAAATGTTATAACATACATGCAAATATATACAGTCAAACCTGTCTATAAAGCAGGCATGGGGCGAATTACATTGCAATGTAATGCATTACATTACAATTACTTTGACAAAAGTAGCATTATATTACAATTACAATTACATGTATTTTGGAAAGTAATGCATTATATTACAATTACTTTACCAAAGTAATGCATTATATTACACATTACATTTCATAAAGAATTCAAACATATAAATACGATATGTTTCGAATTCAGAATTTGAAATTGAAATTTTGGGTTCTTTTTTCTATAAAGTTCTTATGTTTTGATTTTCAACTGTTGAAAACAGGAGTATATATAGTCAATAAGTGCATGTATAGATTCTTTTTGCTTTGTGTCATTCAACTGATATTTCTGCTGTTTACCAGTAGGATTTACAAAATTTGCCAAAGTTGATTGTTCATTTATCGGTATGTCAGGTTTTTTTATTATCCAAATATACATTTCTGTTTTACTCTAAAAATTAAGAACAAAAAAAACAGAGATGCTGTAAGGAATTTTTTCATATTATATGTTTTTATTTTTTATTTATTTTATTCACTGAATGTTTCTTAATTACCATTCAATCAAAACAGTAAAAGGAGTTGATAGGTATACAAACTAATTAGTGGTATTGTCAGGTGTTGATTATAAACTATACTTAACAACAAATAACTTCTTTAATCATTACCTTAATAGCATATAAAAAGGATTACAAAAAACAATTTCTGGTAAAATAAAATTGTTTTCATTACAGGCTATCAGTTAAAGCAAAATTACAAATTATTGTAGTTACTGAAACTTATATTTAGATATGTTGCAAATTTTGATGTGATCTTTAGACTTCACGATAGTACTAAAACAGCATTTGCATTTTGCTTTAAAATGTATTTTTTTTACATTTGTTGGAAATTCAAAATGATCTGAAGTATACTAACCTTTTAGCATTTTATATAGTTTTAGTATTAAGGTTGAATGAAATAAATCATTAGTTTGACAACAGTTAACAGTTACAATTTTTCTAGACATCGATTTTCATATTTTATTAGGAAAAAGTAGCATGTAGGTACTTACTAGCCCTGAATTGTAATGATAATAATATCTAACATTTAATACAGAGAAGTAATGCTATGTAATGCTTAAATTACATGCATTTTTGTCTATGTAATGCATTACATTACAATTACATGTAATGCAAAAACTAGGGCATTACACATTACATGCATTACTTTGAGAAAATGTAATGCATTACAGGGCATTACAATTACAAATTAGCATTACCCCATGCCTGCTATAAAGGCCACCCAAGGGAATCAGAAAAAGTGACCATTATTGAAAGGTGGCCTTTAAATACAGGTTCAAATAATATGAATAAAGAACAATTGGAATACAATTTTACTGGTCTTTATAAGTAAGTGGCCCTTATATTGAGGAGGTTGTTTAGTCAGGTTTGACTGTATTCACACAAATCCATGACCTCGCCCTTACAGAGTGACAAATCTATCAACTGAGCTACAAATGTGATTTTAAGAATAGTGATACAATAATAAAATTTATTATTATTTTTATAATGATACAAGCATGAGAAAGTTTTATTGCCAAAGGTGGGCAAAAATTGTCAGGGTACTCTGATTTTCTCCACCATCCCAGAACTGCCTCAATATAAGTGAAAAAATCTTGACTTGACGTAAAATACCATTGTTCCACTCCACTCCACAAGTAGAGAATCTTATCCCTAAGGTTGAGATATTTTTGCCTACACTGCAAAACAGGGATAGATTCTACTAAATTCTTACCAGTATAACACCAGGTAACAGTAATGCCTGTATAAATCCTTGGGGAAACATCCACCAACCGAGACACCGACAGAGAAGCCGGGGCAGATTCTATTGGCCCTATAGGTTGGAATACCTGTACAGGGATAGAGTCTACTGAATTCTTACCAGTATAACGCCAGGTAACAGTAATGCCTGTATAAACCCTATAGCTTTTGGTATCTTACCAGTATAACACCAGGTAACAGTAACGCCTGTATAAACCCTATAGCTTTTGGTATCTTACCAGTATAACGCCAGGTAACAGTAATGCCTGTATAAACCCTATAGCTTTTGGTATCTTACCAGTATAACGCCAGGTAACAGTAACGCCTGTATAAACCCTATAGCTTTTGGTATCTTACCAGTATAACACCAGGTAACAGTAATGCCTGTATAAACCCTATAGCTTTTGGTATCTTACCAGTATAACACCAGGTAACAGTAATGCCTGTATAAACCCTATAGCTTTTGGTATCTTACCAGTATAACGCCAGGTAACAGTAACGCCTGTATAAACCCTATAGCTTTTGGTCTCTCTAAGCTGTTTGATTTCACTAAATGAATTTCATCGCCATCATTATCATCTTCAGGTGACTGGTCCATAACACCTGTATCTTCATTCTCTAACAGTGGTTCTAAATTTAACAAAAATAAAATGTAAAAATCTTTTTATTTCAAAGAAAGGTGAATTTTGCATAATATTTACAAGTTAGCAGATGCCAAT